>CM048653.1:25218901-25798901 GCA_026413185.1 Pueraria montana var. lobata | reverse complement strand
TGAGCTTTTACCTGCTCATGCAACTTCCTCACATAATCTGCCTTAGCCTGTGCATCTTTATGCTTAAAAACAGAAATGTTAGGCATAGGTAGTAAATCAAGAGGAGTTAAAGGGTTAAATCCATACACTATTTCAAATGGAGAACAATTAGTAGGGACAGCCCTATTGTAAGCAAACTCTACATGAGGCAAACATTCCTCCGATGACTTGATTTTTTTTTTTATGACAGCTCCAAGAAGAGTAGAAAGAGTCCTATTAACTACCTCAGTTTGCCCATCAGTCTGGGGGTGACAAGTGGTTGAGAAAAGAAGTTTAGTACCAATCTTACCCCAAAGTGTTCTCCAAAAGTGACTTAGGAACTTGGTGTCCCTATCACTCACAATGCTCCTAGGTAAGCCATGAAGCCTAACCACCTCCTTGAAAAACAAATCAGCCACATCACAAGCATCATCCACCTTCTTACAAGGTATGAAATGAGCCATCTTAGAGAACCTGTCCACCACCACAAAGATGGAATCCTTGCCATTCCTTGTCCGAGGCAGCCCTAAAACAAAGTCATTACAAACAGGAATAGGCAAAGGAGAATAAACTCCATGAGGCATTACCTTAGACTTAGACTTCTTACAAACAATGCATTATTCACAAAACCTATGCACATCATGTTTCATATGTGGCTAGTAGAAATGTTCTTGCAACATATCTAAACTCTTTTGTACCCCAAAATGTCCCATTAAACCCCCTTCATGTGCCTCTTTCACAAGCAGTTCTCTTATGGATCCTTTTGGCACACATAACCTTTTCTCTTTAAACAAATAATCATCATGCCTAAAGTATCCATTTTGAGCAGTATGCACACATGCAGAATATTTAGAAGAGAAATCTGGATCATGTTCATACAATTCCTTAATATGCTCAAGACCAAATAGCTTAGTTTCAAGTGCAGAAAGTAAAGCATACCTTCTTGAAAGTGCATCAGCAACTATGTTGGCCTTACCTTTCTTATGCTTGATCACATATGGGAATTGCTCAAGAAACTCAACCCATTTGGCATGTCTCTTATTCAGCTTGCCTTCTTGTCCCTTTAGATGCTTCAAGGACTCATGACCACTATGAATGACAAATTTTTTGGGCAAAAGGTAATGCTGCCATGTTTGTAAAGCCCTTACCAATGCATACAATTCCTTGTCATATGTGGAATAATTGAGAACACCCCCATTTAGTTTTTCACTAAAATAAGCAATGGGATATCCCTCTTGCATCAAAACAGCCCCTATCCCCACATTGGATGCATCACATTCAATTTCAAAAGATTTGGCAAAATTAGGCAATGCAAGAATAGGTGCATGAGTCAATTTATCTTTGAGTGCAGTGAATGCATGCTCTTGTTTCTGCCCCCATTTAAATCCCACATTTTTCTTAACAATTTCATTAAGAGGTGCAGCCAAAGTGTTAAAACCCTTAACAAACCTCCTATAGAAACTAGCCAAGCCATGAAAGCTTCTTACCTCACTTACATTTTTGGGGGTTGGCCACTCTTGAATGGCCTTCACCTTCTCTTGATCAACCTACGCTCCTTGTGAGCTAACAACAAAACCAAGAAAAACTACATGGTCCATACCGAACACACATTTTTCCATGTTAGCATACAATTTCTCTAGCCTAAGAGCTTCCATAACACACCTCAAATGCACAAGATGATCATCATAGAATTTGCTATAAATCAGAATATCATCAAAATAAACCACAACAAACTTTCCTAGAAAATCCCTCAACACATGATTCATTAATCTCATGAAGGTACTAGGAGCATTGGTTAACCCAGAGGGCGTAACCAACCATTCATACAGCTCATATTTAGTTTTAAAAGCTGTTTTCCATTCATCCCCTTCTAATTCTAATTTGTTGATATCCACTTTTTAGATCAATTTTAGAAAAGACACAAGCACCATGCAATTCATCCAACAAATCATCCAATCTAGGAATGGGATGCCTATACTTTACCGTGATGTTATTGATGGCTCTACAATCTGTGCACATCCTCCAAGTTCCATCTTTCTTAGGCACTAGAATGACCGAAACTGCACATGGACTTAAGCTTGCTTGCACCCACCCCTTTTGCATCAAGTCTTCAACTTGCTTTTGAATCTCCTTGGTCTCTTCGGGATTACTCCTATAGGCTGGCCTATTAGGTAATGAAGCTCCTGGAATGAGATCAATTTGATGTTCTATGCCTCTTAGAGGGGGTAGACCATGAGGCACCTCTTTGGGAAAAACATCTTTAAATTCCTGCAACAAAGAAGAAACCTCATTTGGAAAAGGGTTAGTAGGACCTACATCTTTTAAAGTACTCTCTTTACTCAAAAGTAAAAGCATTGGCTTTTTCAAATGCATAGCCTTTTTCACCTCTTTTTCTTTTATAATCAGATTTGATTCTTTTCTCTCTTTTTCGTGCTCTTTTCCACTCTTTTTCTTTTCACTCTTTTCTCTCTTTTTCTTTTCTCTCTTGTTTTCTTTTATCTCTCATTTTATTTTGATCCTCACACACCTCCCTTGGAGATAAAGGTGCAAGAGTAATCTTGCGCTCTTTGTGTGTAAAAGAGAACTTGTTGGAGTATCCGTCATGGTTGGCCTTTTTGTCAAATTGCCAAGGTCTGCCAAGAAGTAAGTCGCAAGCCTCCATTGGCACCACATCACACAAAACAGCATCTTCATATTTCCCAATGGAAAATCCCACTTCAACTTGCTTGTTCACGATCATCTCACCATCTTCACTAAGCCATTGTAGTTTGTAAGGCCGTGTATGTGGTTTAGTCTCCAAGTTCAGTTTTGAAACCAACCTTGCACTAGCCACATTAGTGCAGCTCCCACCATCAATGATCAAAGAGCACACCTTCCCTTGGATGATGCACCTTGTGTGGAAAATATTTTCCCTTTGGCTTTCATCCAAGTCCTTTGCTTGGCTGCCCAACAACCTCCGCACCATGAATAAATCTCCTTCTGGTATCATTTCCTCATCATATTCTTCTTCACCACTAGGTGGAGTAGAATCTGAAGAAGATTCACTAGTAATCTCCCCATTCTCTTTAAGTAGCATGGTCTTCTTTGTTGGACATTCAGAGGCTATGTGACCTCTACCCAAACACTTGAAACATTTTATCTCACTACTCCTTGTCTTTTTAGGGGCCTCATTGGACTTAAATTGAGTCCTTTGAGGTGCAGCAGTGGAATTGCTTGAAGAAGTACCTCCCTCCTTCTTATTTCTTTCCTTCCAACTTGGAGAATTAAAGTTTGAAGAGCTCCTTCTCATGGCACTTTTTTTCTTGAGTTGCTGTTCTACCTTAGTAGCTTGGTGCACTAAGTCCTCCAACTCCACATAATTTTGCAACTCCACAACATCCCTTATATCATTATTCAGCCCATGTAAGAAACGTGCCATAGTAGCCTCCCGTTCTTCTCTAATATTGGCTCTAATCAAAGACACCTCCATTTCTTTATAATACTCATCTACACTCCTGTGACCTTGTGTGAGCCTTTGAAGCTTGTTGTGAAGGTCTCTATGATAATGAGAAGGAACAAATCTTCTTCTCATTAACCTCTTCATCTCCTCCCAACTATTCACCTAGGGTTCTCCATATCTCTCCCTTTCCTTTTGTAGTTGGTCCCACCAAATGAGAGCATAATCAGTGAACTCCATGGTTGCCACCTTCATCTTCTTATCTTCTGTATAGTTATGGCATGCAAATAATTGCTCAATCTTCATTTCCCACTCCAAATAAGCCTCCGGATCACTTTTCCCTTGGAAAGGTGGTATGTTAAGCTTCAGCCCCTCAATTCTATCCTCTCTAGCATCACTAGCATTATCTCTTCTCCTCCTTCTATCAAACCTCCTTCTTCCTCCTCCATCATCATCATGATTCCCTTGATTTTCTAACTATTCAATACTCTCATATAACTCCTCTGTATGCTCCCTCATCATCCCTTTGCATTTGGGCTGTAATAGCATCAACTAACAACCTGTTGTCTCCCTTAGGAGGAGGGTTACCATCACCACCTGTACCAGCCATAGTTCAAGTAAAGAAACAAAAGTGAAAGTAACAGGACCTCATCACACTTCTCACGTGTTTACACTCTTAAAGATGTATCACTCGTGTTTATTGCTCTCTAATTAGGCTTTAATGTAATGTAGCTCTCTTGCCTTTTACCACTCAAATTACTCTCTTTAAGTTCTTAAGTGAATCAACTGAACACACAAGAATGCTGACACCAAAATTGACTAGAAAACAAGATAAAACAGAATGGAAGTGACTCAAGAAGACTCTTTGGAATTTTAACAAACAGGTAATGTGCAATGAGTTTTAAGAGCACAACTGCTGTATACATACATATACATATATATATATATATATATATATATATATATATTTCTTTTCTCTTTTTTTTTTTTACTTTAAACCACTTTTTTTTAAATTGTCAACAAAACTCTTTGTAATTTTGTAATTCAACCTTACTGCAACAAGTACCTTTTTTTTTTGTTTAAATTGTCAACAGCATGCACTCTTTGTAATTTTGGAATGAAACTTTGAAATTGGAGCAAAGAACACAAATGCAGAAATATATGAATTGAACAAGAAATTGAAGGAAACAGACAACCAGAAAACTGGAAGAACAAATGGACTTTGAACAGATAATTTAAAATGGAATCCAAACAGAAATTAGGAACAAACACAGGCTGAAATAGAATTTAGGGATTTAGGGTTACCCAAAAACGCAAAACTTGACGAATGAACAAACCCTCGATTCCAAGCCTAGAATCGAGCTCTGATACCAAATGATGTGATTCCCTTATGCCATAAATCATCACAGGACCTTTCTAGGTTGGAAATCACGAAACTGGACCAGAATTGATGTTCTGTTAAGAAAAACCTGTATCTAGGAGAAAGATGACGTCCTGAAATTCAATTTTGGCTCAAGAAACACCTAAAAAGGATACGTATAACGTGAGATACGATCCAAAGATAATATGACAGAAATCAGGGTGCGGAATTGTGAAAACAACAAGAGAGAAGAAGAAATTGGGCGCCACAATCAGTGATTGATAAGCCTAAAACTTTGAACGCCACAAGGAAGAGCTTCTTTGATAAGTTCTGGATGATTCTTTCAAGAACCCTAGAGAACAAAGTCTCACAAGCCAAAATGCTCAAATTCTGATCTCCCCTTTTCAAATGTTGTTTGGACATCTTTTTATGTGGTAACAACCCTTACCACTAGGTTTATTGACCCAAACAGCCCAACAAACAAAAACCACTAAAAAAATAAAGGGAAAGTGGGCTTAAGTGTGCTAAAAGAGCAGCCCACCTAAAATTTGATTACAACCTTTATTTAGCTTAAGAAATGGGCCAAAAGTGGACTAAACAAACAAAAACAAATGCAGCCTTCTCTAGTAATTATGGTCTTCAGTCTGAATGCAACAAATTATTTTGGGCTCCTTCACATCACATTTTGGGCCTTCAATTTTGTAGCCTCCCTTGATCAAATTTGCCACCACTTGATTTAGAGCTTCTTTGGCTTTCTTGGCTCTTGCTCTTGTCATTGGTCCTCCAAATCCTTGGATGCCATCCATGCTGCCATCCATCACCCTTCTCCTTTGTCCTCATCAACTTCACGCCTCGGAACGCACCGTTCTTATAGAGAGAGGCGCTTTCACATCTTCTTAGGCTGGGGAGAGGAAAGGTTCCCATTTTTTAGGATACTCCGGGGTGGGGCCTGTAGCTTAAAGGATTAGAGCACGTGGCTACGAACCACGGTGTTGGGGGTTCAAATCCCTCCTCGCCCACAACCGGCCAAAAAAGGGAAGGATTTTTCCCTCTAGGGGTAGGAAAATCATGATCGGGCTAGCTGACCCAAAGCTATGGAACTTGTGAGTACTTTGTAGAAATGGAATGGCCTTACCTTACTATTTTCTGTTTATTAAAATAAATATTCATAAATCATGGATATTATTATTATAAATCCAGTATGCCCTAATCTTTTAATCCCCATTTTTTTTGTTTTACGCTTCCTCAACCAAGTTTCGGTAGAATAGCAGAGCAAGTAAAGTATTATTAACATAGCAAAAATGCGTTCCTCGTCATTAATATGTTTGCTAGTGGTAATTGTGGCTTCTCGGGAGAATTGATGAATGCATCAAAGATGCACTTGCTATTGCTAGTACCAGTATATCTAAGAATTCTTAATTGGCTGGTTTAAATAGCCCCAGACTGTGGAACAAAGGAGTATCCCGAACCTACACCGAGGTATTGACAGCGATTCTCAAATATCGCATAACAGAATGGGACATGATGAGATAGAATGCAATAGAAACAAAGATTAGGGAAAAACGAGTTATCTAATCTTCTTAACGGTCAAAGCGAACCCGAAAATTCATTCCAAATTACATATTTCGGAATCAATCAAATCTCCCCAAGTAGGATTCGAACCTATGACTAGTCAGTTAACAGCCAACCACTCTACCACTGAGCTACTGAGGAACAACCGGAAATTCGATCTCATAGAGTTCAATTCCCGTTCTCAACCCATGACCAATATGAGCTCGAAGTTTCCTTCGTAACTCGTAAAACTTCTTCACAGTGGCTTTGTTCCATGCCTCATTTCATAGGGAACTTCAAAGTGGCTCTATTTCATTATATTACATCCATATACTAATTCCATTCGTTTAATATCCCTATCTTTGGTGTCATTGAGATAAGAGATGTCGTTTCTAGTCTATCTATTTCTATAAATGGAAAATTATGGAAAATGGAAAGTTGAAAAATCGTTATATAATAATCCAAACATTGCAATAGAAATATAATCCAGAAATTGCAATAGAAAAGAAAAAGAGAGGTTTGAGATGATTTTTCAATCTTTTATACTGGATAATCTAGTATTCTTATGCTTGAAGATAATTAATTCGATAGTTGTGGTCGAACTCTATTATGGATTTCTGACCACATTTTCCACAGGGCCCTCTTATCTCTTCCTTCTTCAAGCTAGGCTTGCGAAAGAAGGGACCGAGAAGAAAATATTAGCAACAACTAGGTTTATTACGGGACAGCTCATAATGTTTATATCGATCTATTATGCGCCTTTGCATTAGCATTGGGTAGACCCCATACAATAACTGTCATAGCTCTACCCTATCTTTATTTCAGTTCTTAGGCAATAATCACAAAAACTTTTTGAATTATGGATACAAGAATCCAAAATCAATACTTAATTTTAGTATTCAAAGAATCTTCTTTCAGAATCTTATTTTTCAGTTATTAAACCCTTTTTTTTTACCAAGTTCAATATTAATAAGATTAGTAAATATTTAAATATTAGTAAATAAAAAATACCAAATTAGTAAAAAGATTACTATATAAAATATATACAATAAAATATAGGAAGAAATTTGCCCGCCTCCCACATATTTGATAGCCTCTCCCATAAAAAAACTTGTAATACCTATTCCATTTGGAATTCCATCAATTATTTTTTTATCAAAAAGTAATTGAATTTCACTAATTTTCTTACACTCGTAATTAAAGATATATAAAAAAAACATCTATATAACCACGATTATATGACCAATCATATATGACATTTTGAAAATTATCAGCAACATTTTTATTAAGAACAATTTTTTCAAATTAATTTAATAAATTCAAAATTTGTAAATATGAATAAACCGGTTTGTAAAAAAAAGACACTATAAATATTCCTAAAAAAGTTAGAATCACCGAAAAAGTTGAGTTTGTCAAAAATTCATACCAATCCACAAATTTTTTTGAATTTTTATGTAAAAGGTCTATAAACGGAATTAACAATTTTGATAATATATCCAAATCTATTCCTTTTTGGCTAAAAGAAATTCCTATTGCCCCAACGAATAAAGTAAAGAGCACTAAAACAAGCACAAAAAATCGCATAGTATTATCCGATTCATTAGGATATAAACAAGCAGTTTTTTTAGTGCCAAAATAGTTAATATAAAAAAAAAGACAGGTTATGTTTTTGACATTTTGATTAATGCGATGTGGATACATCTTCCGAATAAAAAAGAAGTCATTTCGTTATTTTTCATTCTTAGTAAAGCTAAGAAAAAAAAATTTGTTTTTTAATTTTTGTTTTACTTCTTTCTTCCCCCATAAAGATATTGAATAGAATGAACTATTTTTTTTCCATTGAAATTTAAAAAATAAACGTTTAAATATCCTTCAAAAACAAGTAAATAGATCCGAAACATATACAATGCAGTTAATCCTGCTGTGCAACAAGCTATTATTGCAAAAATGGGTAAATACAACCAACTATCATTAGGAATCTCATCCTTAGACCAAAAATAGGCAAAAGATGGAATACCGCAAAGAGAAAGTGCCCACTAAAAAAGAAGTTTTTGTAATTGGTGGATGTTTTGTTAAACAACCCATAAGAACCCTATTTTGACTTTTTGCTGGAGAATATCCGACAACAGCTTCCATTGAATGAATAATGGATCCAGATCCTAAAAACAACAATGCTTTTGAATAGGCATGAGTAATCAAATGAAATAAAGCGGCTCGATAAGATCCCATATCGAGAGCTAACATCATATAACCCAATTGAGACATTGTGGAATAGGCCAAAATTTTCTTAATATCTTGTTGAGTAATAGCTAAAGTAGCTCCTAATACTACTGTTATTATAACTATAAAAGCTATTCCGTTCATTATTTCAGGTAGAACTATGAAAAGAGGAAGAAGTCGAGCCACAAGAAAAATTTCCGTGACTACCATAGTAGCAGCATCTGGTAGGCATACATGAAGAGGAAATTGGGCGGATTTAGCGACTGAGACACAAAATAGCAAGAGGGCAAACAAAGTAACAAAAAAAATATTAACTTCATTTTTATAAATCAAGTTATTTATTATTTGAAACAAATCCCGAAATTCCAAACTACCCGTTATCCAATAAAGACCTAAAATTCCCAATAATAAACCAAAATCCCCTACACGATTAGTTACAAATGCTTTTTGACAAGCATTTGCCGCAATAGGACGTGTGAACCAAAAGCCTATTAATAAATAAGAACACATTCCAACGAATTCCCAAAAAACATAAATTTGTATCAAATTTGAACTAGTAACTAATCCCAACATTGAAATATTAAAAATAGTCATATAAGCAAAAAATCTCAAAGATCATGAGACATATAATTATCACTATAAATAAGAACCAGAATGCCGACAGTAGTAATTAGTATTGACATATAAGTAAGTGATCGATCAAGTACCCAAACTCTAAAGAAAGATCATTATTTATGGTCCAACACCATACATATTGATAAATAGAATGATTATTGATTTGATGAATAGACAAATCAAGTGAATAAATCATAACTGTAGTTAACAATAAAATACTAGGAAAAACCCACGTACGACAAAGATTTTTGGTTGCTATCGGAAAAAGTAGATGTCCCACTCCTATTAACATAGGAACTGGAAATGGAATAAAAGGTATGATCCATGAATATTGATGTGTATATTCCATACAATAAACAAAAAAGTTCTGATTCTAATAAATTTTGTTTCTTATTCGTCGGTTTTTATTTTATCTTTTTTGTAAAGAAGGGATTCGGTTAATAAAAAGTAAACATAGAATTAATAAAAATAGAATGATCTATTATTAATTATTCTGAATCTTTGTACAATTTTTTTTTCTTCAAATATTACAAAGTATAAACTTAAAATGGACCAATAACAAAATTCCTAGTGAAAAATAAACTTTTTTGAATTCATATGACATAACTCAATAATAATTTTTTTTCAAAAACATTAGTTCATTTTTTTAACTAATTTAGTATATTTTATTACAATAAACAATATCGATGTTTGGAAAACTTTATAAAAAGGATTATAATATTCAATGTTTTACTTGAAATAGTAAAATAAATGGTAGATAAAATATATGGCTAATTAAAGATAAATTGATTTTCATTTACATAAAAATGTCTTTCACATCGAATTCTATAACAATCAAAAACTATACTAATTATATGGCAATTCCAAAAAAGCGCACTTCTATATAAAAAAAAATTATTCGGAACACCTTATGGAAAAAGAAGGGATATTTTACAACATTGAAAGCTTTTTCATTAGCGCAATCTATTTTTACGAGGAATTCAAAAAGCTTTTTTTGTAACAAAACGTTAGAATAATTTCAATTAACTTGATTCAACGAATATTTTTAAATAGAAAAATACTAATATAAATTTAATATCTAATTCTAATATAGTATAATATTAATTTAGGATATTTACATTATATATATCTATCTATATAGATAGATAGATATATATAGATATATTTCTAATAGATTCTAAGAGAATTCTTTAAAATTATTTTATTTAATGTTTAGTAAACAACTATTGTATTTTAATTGATTATTTGAATCTCGACAATTGACTAAAAATTAGTTATTATGATTTCGAGTAAGTCGCTATGGTGAAATTGGTAGACACGCTGCTCTTAGGAAGCAGTGCTAGAGCATCTTGATTCGAGTCCGAGTAGTGGCATGACATCTTATCTTCTAAACAATAGGTCCTATAATGAACTCCATTCTTACTTTTATTCCTAGCATTTAGATTTTTCATTATATATGGTATTTTCAAGTTTAGAGCATATATTAACTCATATATCATTTTCGGTCGTATCTATTTTAATTTCAATTCATTTGATAAACTTATTACTTGTCAATGAAATCATAGGATTATATGATTCATCCAAAAAAGGCAAGATAATAACTCTCTTTTTTTTTGTATAACGGGATTGTTAGTTACTCGTTGGGTTTTTTCGGGCCATTTACCATTTAGTGATTTATATGAATCATTAATATTTCTTTCATGGACTTTTTCCATTTTTTTATATGGTTCCTTGCTTCAAAAAACCGAAAAACTATTTAAATACAATAATAACACCAAGTATTATTTTTACCCAAGGCTTTGCTACTTTGGGTCTTTTAACCGAAATGCATGAATCCTTAATATTAGTACCTGCTTTACAGTCCCATTGGTTAATGATGCACATAAGTATGATGATATTGGGTTATGCAACTCTTTTATGCGGATCATTATTATCAGTGGCTATTTTAGTCATTACATTTCAAGAACTCATACAAATTTTTGGTAAAAACAAGAATTTATATTTTTTTAAATGAATCATTTTCTTTTGCCAAAATGAAATACATGAATATGAATGATAAAAATAATGTTTTACAAAAAACTTCTTTTTCGTCTTATAGAAATTATTATAGATCTCAATTTATTCAACAATTGGATCGTTGGGGTTACCGTACTATTAGTCTAGGTTTTATCTTTTTAACGATAGGTATTATTTCAGGAGCAGTATGGGCTAATGAGGTGTGGGGATCATATTGGAATTGGGATCCAAAGGAAACTTGGGCTTTTATTACTTGGATTATATTCGCGATTTATTTACATACTAGAAAAAATAAAAAATTGGAAGATATAAATTCTTCAATAGTTGCCTCCATGGGTTTTCTTATAATTTGGGTATGTTATTTAGGGATAAATCTTTTATGAATAGGACTACATAGTTATGGTTCATTTACACCTAATTGAATTAAAATAAGTAAAGAACTTCACAAATACAAATATCGAAAACATAATATATATATATATATATATATATATATATATATATATATTAACAAAGAAAATTTTGAATAAAATGATTGAGAACCCTTTGAATCAAGTATTGTAGTAGTGATTCAAGGGGTTCTCAAAACAACAAACATATTCAATTATAATTCAAATTCATTTTTATGTAATTAATTAATATAATACAAAAGAAATATATGTTTTTGTATTGTGCATAGGATTTATTTCTATTTTTTATTTTATTTTTCATTTATTCGTGAAAACTATCTATAAAAAATTAGATATAATAGCTTCAACCTTGTCAGCCGAAAACGAAAAAATAAAATCTGGATAAATGCCAATACTTATTACGGGTATAAGGATAGAAATTGAAATAAATAATTCTCGTGGCCCCGAATAAAAAAAATAAGAATTTGGTGTGTTAAAAAGCTTGTATCCATAGAACATTTGACGTAAGATAGATAATGAATAAATAGGAGTTAATATCATTCCAATTGCTGTTACAAAAGTTATTAGTATTTTTGTAATTAAAAGATATTTTTGGCTAGTAATTATTCCCAATAAGACTATCAATTATGCAACAAAACTGCTCATGCCCGGCAATGCAAGAGAAGCCATCGATAAGATAGTGAAAATCGTGAATATTTTTGGCATTGGGATAGCCATTCCACCAATTTCGTCAAGATAAAGAAGATGTAGTATATCATAACTAGTTCCCGCCAAGAAAAAAAGCGCAGCGACGATAAATCTGTGAGAGATTATTTGTAAAATAGCCCCATTGAAACCTATATCGCTTATAAAACCAATTCCTAAAATTAAGAAACCCATATGAGATACTGAGGAATAAACTATTCTTTTTTTTTAAATTGCATTGACCAAGAGATGTTGAAGCTGCATAGATTATTTGAATTAAACCTAATAGCATTAACCAGGGAGAAAATATAGAATGAGCACGAGATAATAATTCCATATTAATTCGAACCAACCCATATGCTCCCATTTTTAATAATATTCCAGCTAAAAGCATACAAGTGTTGTAATGTGCCTCTCCGTGGGTGTCTGGTAACCATGTATGTAAGGGTATAATTGGTGATTTGACAATAAAAGCAATAACAAATCCGATATAGAATATTATTTCCAACACCACGGGATATGATTGATTAGTTAATGATTCAAAATTTAATGTTGGTTCATTAGAGCTATATAAACCCATACCCAGAATTCCCAGTAATAAAAAAACAGCCCGCAGTGTACAAAATAAATTTTGTAGCTGAATACAAACATTTTTTGTCCACCCCAGATAGATAAAAGTAGATAAACGGGAATTAATTCTAATTCCCACATGATGAAAAAAAGTAAAATGTCTTGAGAAGAAAATGTTCCTATTTGACCACAATACATTGCTAACATCAGGAAATAGAATAATTTGGATTCTCGAGTAACCAGCTGAGCCACTAACATAGCTAACGTAGTGATAAATCCCGTCAATAAAATGGGTCCTAGAGAGAGTCCATCTATTCCGAATCTCCAGTAAAAGTAAAAAAAAAAAAAAACAAAATAGATCCATTTATAATTTTCTGTCAATTGGATTAGTGGATGAGAATTCGAAATGATAACAAAATACATAGGCTATTATAAGGAGATCAATTAAACATATACAAATAGTATACCATTTAATTACCTTATTTCCTTTATGGGAAAGTAAGAAAATTAAGGAACCCCGACTATTGGCAAAACTAGAACAAATTCTCACCCATGCAATTCCAAATGTAGAAGAATGGCTTTGCAAAGTGGCCACCACAGAAAGAGAGATAGAAGAGTTCTTTGAAGATGAAGTCAACAATAACATGTGCCTAAGAGGGCATTGTCCAAATTTGGTGTCTCGTCATTCATTAAGCACGAAGGCAAAAAATTGGAGTGAATGTGTCATAAGCTTAATGGAAGAGAAATTTGAGGTCATTTCCTACCCTGCCTCTCCACCCAAGCAGAAACCTGCCTTAATAGATGATGTTAAGTTTGGCATTAATATGAGAGGTCTTAAGAAATTTCCTAAGCTTAAAGATGTACGATTTAGAATTCCAATGTTTGGTGTAAGAGTTAATGTGTTTAGTTAGAACAAATTAGATGAAAATTCGCGTGTTAAATTGATGAATAAATAAATGTATTATATTGCTAATATGTATGATTAATTGAAAACAATTCAAAACCATATTATCTTCAGATGCATTAAAAATAATATATTTTGCTATTGGACCTTTTTTTATCAATAATTATTACATTACATGTTTGTGTAACTTCATTTTCTTTTTAACAGTTCAAATAATATAAAATTTAAAAAGTTGTGATCAAATTTACAAATTTGCTATAGATTTTTTAAAAGTTTCTGTAAGAAAATAATGGAGACTGGAAGTGATTGATATTTAGCAAAAGTTTTTTTTTTTTTTATGTATTATAATATAACATCCCGGTTTTATCTTAAAGAGTGTGAACTATAATTAATATATACTAATTAATAATATATATATATATATATATATATATATATATATATATATATATTACTTCCAATAAAAAATAAAATAAAATAATATATACTAATTAATAAATCTGATAACATATGTTACTAGTTATATACTAATCTTTTTTTATAATATATATTGCCACTAATTATAATTTAACCCAAAGAGATAAATATACTAATTAATAGATATGATAAAAATAACATCTTTATAGTTTCCCATCAATTGTTATTACCTATTCTAATTATGCTTTGTGTATTATTATTAGTCTCATTTATTTGTCTATATATCTAACTATTAACATTAATTATTATTAACATTATATTATAAACATATCTATATATAATTGTTATAAAATTTGATGACTTTTAGTTATTATTATTATTATTATATTTGATGAGTTTGTTTCTCTTTTTGATTGTGAGATTATTATTGTAGTCCTATTTGATTGTTATTGTATTTGTGAGACCAAAAAGTCTTTCAAAACTTAAAAAAAAAAAATAGTTTCTTCTTGAATCATTTGAAATAAAAATTAATTTAAATTTTACGTGTAAAACTAATAAATAATTTTATAAAATTCATTATTTTTTAAATATTTATTTGTTAGAAGTTAGATATTTAAATAATTAAAGTACAAAAAAAAATTTTCAATCCCCCTTTGATAGTTTTCTGGATCCGTTCCTGTACACAACACAAATGAAACTTCTGTTCTTCCCAAACCAAATCCAGGAAAATAAAAGCAAAGAAAAACTCAAATTTTAATTGAATGATAATAAGACCTTTGTAACAAATGAAAATTGCTTTAGCATCCTAATGGGCACGTCATCAAATTTTAGTTGAATAATAATAATACCTTTATAACAAATTTACAAGCCTTATTTTGAACAAAACGTAATTAACGGAATGAAAAAAATATTTGATGAATAATTTATTAAAAAGTATACTACTGGAACGGTGCCAAACTGCATTACTATGTTCCTGGTTGAAGTTGCTGCACAATAACCATTCTTGAGATAGTTTTGATAATATTATATTTTAAGGATTATTTTAAGTATTTAGTTATATTATTCAAATATTAACTATTTTTTAATTAATTATCTTTTATAATATTAAAATAGTTTTTCTACTTTATTAATAACACTCCTCACGTTTCTCTTTTTTAGGACTTTTAAATTTTCTTCTACTACTTACTCAAAAAAGTTAGTAAATTTATCTATATTTTTCCTTGGACAAATTTTGTCCAAAGAAATTGAAAAAAAATCAGAAAATTCATAAAAAAAAATCTGCATAAAAAATTCACACGAATGATTTGCATCCAAGAAAAATTTATACATTCATGTTATATTGTATAAACTTTCTTATCCTAGAATAACGATATAAAAGTAAAAAAAAAAATGCATGAAAATGCAAAAAGAAAAACTTTTATATTATGGAAAGACAAATAATTAATGAAATAATTAAGGTATATTATTAAATCAATTATAATGGTTGGTGTTATCAAAAACGAAAGCATTCAAAGTGTAATATTAACATAAAATTAATAATAATAATAACAACTAAAAATTATTTTCTTTATGCTCTTTTAATAACTAAAAATTTATGGTTACACTACATGCTGGTTTTTGTGGTTACAAAGAAACAAAGCAGTATTTAAAAACATTGTTCTGGGTATTCTTAAAAACACTAGAACATCATTACACTACAAGAAACAACATTATTCGCAGCGACATTTATCGTTAGCAAATCTAAAATGTCGCTGCGAAAACAACTTTTACCAGCGAAAAGATTGTCACTACCTAACGATCATTGCGAAAAGTTTTGCAACAACATTCAATGTTGCTGCCACTACTTATGCTTTAACAACGATTACTATCACTGTATTTTCACACATTTATTGTTGTCATAAGTAATTTGTGGTATTCACCGAAGTCATTGCTGTATTTTAAATGTCTTAATGACTGTTGTTGCAGCTAAAAGAACATTATTTCTCAACAACTAAAGTCGTTACAATAAAGTCTTTTCTCACCCACATTAATTCTTGTAATATTTTTCTTAAAAACAAATAGTCGCCGCCATAAATTACCATTTCTTAACTATCTTTATCATTCTGTAAAAAAAAAAAAACTATCTGTATCATTGTAAAAAATTTATATAAGTATTAAATTTTATTTTAATAATAATATATTATTTTTTAAAATTAATATTAACAAAATTAATTTAATTATGTTGACCAATTTACCTTGTAATTAATCATTTGACCAAAATAAATGTTGAGTCATGTACCAAAAAAAACAAAACAAAATAAATGTTGAGTCCCATAAGATAGATATGGTGGATTTTCTTAAATTAACACAAAATATTAATTTTCAAAGGTATAAGAGAAAATTAGATGCAGTAAAAAAAAAAGAAGAGAAAAGTAAATTCTATATCCTTTTCTTTTTAAGCATTTTAATTAGTAGTATTTATAAATCAATCTAATCTAACACAACACAAGTTCTAAAAAATTAAAAATAAAATTTTGAAATTTAAAATATAATATTTTGTTAGATTAGATTTTTTTAATTTTAATAACCGATTTTTCCAAACCAAATGGAATTTATGTATAGCTTTACCAATGAATATTCAGCAAAAAAAAAAAAAAAAAAGCTTTACAAGTGAATTATTATACTTAGAAATTTAATATTATTTTATTGATAATTTATAATTTAAACTTACAATTTTTATATTTTAAAGACTTTCATTTTCTATACAAATAAAATTATGTTGTAATTTATGAGATACGATATTTGATATCTTAATTAACTTCGTTGTGCAACTATTTATAGTTTGACTTTATTTTTGAGAATTCTTTACAAATAATAAATGAAGAAATAATATAGTTAAGTCAAATTCAAATTTTCTTCAATTGTTGACTTTCATCAACTCTAAATCCTCCATATGTCAATGTCAAATCATTCCTTGTTAACCCAAATGGTTGACGCAGTGATGTAAGGCTCCGTTACGTTCACATGAGGGAGAACGATCTATTTAGCGGGAGAACCCGTGTTCGATTTCCTCTGTGTGCAAAATTCTCTTGGGCCAGCGGCAGGCATGCACCGTGAGCGGGATTAGTCTCTGACCTAGTAGGTTGGGGGACACCCGTGATTTTTGACCCAGGATAAAAAAAAATCATTCCTTATTTATAATTTAAAATTCATAAACACGAAATTAGATTAGATTAAATTAGACTTAAATTTCAAACCAAATCAATTCAAGGATAAATAAAGAAAATCAATAAAATTAGATTGAACAAATTTTCTTCGGTTCTTGACTTTCATCAATTCTAAAAGATCTTGATATTTATGTCAAATCTTTCCGTATTTATTAATTTAAAATTCTTAAATTTGAATTTCAGCACACTATATCAATTAAAGTAATTGTAAAATGGTCTAAATTATAATAATAAGTACCAATGTATTAAAAGTTATTCGGATATAATTAATAAAATGTTTATGTTACATACGAAAGAAACTACATGTGGGTATATGGGTCAGGTCGACCTGTTTAAGGCTCGACTTGTGTAGCCCGCACTTTTACAGACCAGATTTAGGGATGACAAAGTATACCCAAACCCTATGGGTACCTGCAAAAATATCCAGAAATGGGTAGGTATAGGAATGGCAAAGTGTACCCGGACCCTACGGGTACTAGCAAAAATATCCGCAAACGGGTTGGATAAATACCTGCTTATTGGGGCTGGGGCCGGGTATTTACCAGCATTTTTTCGCGGGTATGGGTACTATAGTACCTGCCCTGCCCCGCCCCGCACAACACCTACCATATATATATATATATATATATATATATATATATTAATATATCAATGTAATTAAAATAACTTAAATAAATAATTATGTTATATATATACTTTTCTGTAAAAAAATATATGTATATTTCCATAAACTAACACTAACAATAAAAGATTTATGTTATAACTTACAATAATTTTATATTTTTAATATTATGTGTGGATGTTTTTAATGTTAAGTTTGAATTATTTAAACGTGAATTTTCAATTTACTTGTAGTAATTTTTAATTAATATTTTTATGACTTAAATGTAATTTTGGTCCCTCTATTTTGTACAGTTCACAATTTTAGTCCTCCTATTTTAAAGTAGAGACGTTTAGTCCCCTATTTTAAAATAGAGACATTTAGTCTCCCAATTTTGTAAAATCTATAATTTTGGTCCTTTAATCAAATTGAAAGCATTGACGGTTAAGAAATTAAAATTAACCTTAACATGGTCCAAATATCATAGTTTTAAAAATCAGACTGGACCAACTGATCCGACCGGGAACCAGACCTGTCACCGGTCCGGTCATGTTATTGGATCGGAGATGTCCTTGACCCGTGCTGACATCATCGACTCAGTGCTAAACCGGTGACTCGGTTTCGTCGGATTATAATTTCTAGCCGTTATTTATACACTGTTCACCCATGAGGTACTGTTCACGCTGTCCCACCACTGATTTGCTTTATCCCAACTTCCCAAGGTCTGCGCGTGATTGCACATGCCGAAAGAAAGATTGCACGTAAATGTCAAATTTTAAATTTGCACTTGCTGGGATTTGAACCCACATTCCTTCACTTGCCAAAAAGGATTCTAACCACCAAACAAATGCATAATATTAACTTATGCATGGCTCATTTTATTTATATACAATATGTTATACATAAATTTTATATATCTAATATATATACCAGGTTGTGCGGTTCAATTAGTGACTCACTAGTTCGACCATTGATCCAGTGACCCAGTGCTTTGACTGGGTTGATCACCGGTTCGATTTTTAAAACTATGTCAAATATAGTGACGTGGCACGAGATTATTTTTTAATTTTTAATTATTTTAAATATTTAGTAGAATAATTTATGAAAAATATATTTTAAAAAAAGGTAATATCATTTATTTGACTACGACGTGCTACGTGCTTCAACAATGTAGAACTAGTTTAAAATAAATGATTAAGACTTGAGATTTTTATATTAGGACTCACAACTACTTCAACCATTAAAATTGATGTAACATGTACTTTAGTGACGTAGATAAACAAATAATTATTACCCAATATGTAAAATAAATAAATAAATAATCTTGTTTACACGTCATTATATTTGGGTCACGTCAAGGTCAACGTTAATATCTTAACTGTCAATGCTTTCAATTTGATGGAATGAACAAAAATACGAATTTTACAAAATTGGGGGACTAAATGTCTCTATTTTAAAATAGAGAGCCCAAGATTGTGGATTGTGTAAAATAGGAGATCAAAATTGTATTTAAGCCTATTTTTTATTGATTTATTAACTTCATACATAAGTAAAGTGTGGGTAGCGGATGCAGGTATGGGTATATAGGTATCCAGCGGGTACGGGAATGGGGATTAAAGTTGCTACCCACGCAGGTATGGGGCCGAGTACAGGTATTTTTTTTTAAATGCGGGTATGGGGACGGGTACTATACCTGCTTATTGAGGATGAGTCTGTGGCTGGTATTTACCTACACAAATTTAATGGGAATGGGTGTGGGTATGGTACTATAGTACCCACCCCTCCCCGCCCCGCCCCGCCCAGCCCATGTTAATTTAATTAAAATATCACACATATATAAATAATTATATATATGTGTGTGTGTTTTTTTTTTCTGTAAAAAAAAAATTAAATATTTTACAAATGTTTTAGGGAGAAACAAGTATATAAAAGGTATTGCTTTCATATATATTTTGTTTTGTTTGCAACGTATGGTGCTAAACTAATCTACAAGTATGAGTACCAAAGGAGTCTAGCTCAGTTAGTTGGGCATGGTGCGTGAATGTTGTAAACATCTCTGGTACCGTCTTTGATTCCTACGGATAAAAAAAA
Source organism: Pueraria montana var. lobata (assembly GCA_026413185.1). Lineage (NCBI taxonomy): Eukaryota > Viridiplantae > Streptophyta > Magnoliopsida > Fabales > Fabaceae > Pueraria > Pueraria montana. Next base: position 25,778,802 of record CM048653.1, on the reverse strand, counting down.
ATCTACAAGTATGAGTTAAAAAAAAAAAGAAAAGAAGCTAATCTACAAGTATATATCAAATCTGCAGCTTATAATTGCTACAGTGATCCTCCATTAAATATCAGTATGTAAGGCTATTTTTTAGCTTATCATTTCTATTTTTAATTTTAAATAATTATCTTAAAGGAAAAATAGACGGATGAGTTAATAGAATGTTTCAGACGCATTTTTGGTAAAGATATTTTATAAGCTTTTATATAAGATTAACGCAATTTATATAAAATGGATAATAAATAAATATTAATATTAACTATTATATTATAATATTTTTTGGATACAAATTATATTATAATATAAGATAATTGTGTAATTATGTTATAGACAAGTACAGTAGGTAGGTGCGTAAATTTAATGAATTAACCCTAATTTTTATTTAATTATTGATTACTTTAAACTTCAATTTTTTCCTTCAAAGTTTCATTTAGTCTCTGATTTTGTAAAAAGTCATTTATTTTAGTTTACGTAGTGTTGGCAATTTTAATGCTCTAAATTTATATTGTTTGTAGTGTTTATGTAGTGTTATGTTTGCATTATTTAAGAGTGAATTTTTAATTTATTTGTAGTAATTTTTTTAGTTAATATTTTTTTATTGACTTATTAACTTTATATATAAGTAAAGTGTGGGTAGCGGATGCGGGTATAGGTATATAGGTACCCAACGGGTATGGGAATGAGCATTAAATTGCTACCAGCACGGGTAAGGGGACGGGTACGGATATTTTTTTAAAACGCATGTATGGGGACAGGTACTATAGTACCCTATCCAGACCCTACCTATTGCCATCCCTAACCTGATTAAGTATGGTCTGCGAATTAAATGGACTAAAATTTCAGGTCCGCGTTCGGCATGCGGTTAAACGGGGCCAGCCCGCTGACATAATAAAAATGCTGGAAAAAAGTTTTTAAAAAAATCATAATTTTGTCAAATAATAGAGGTTTTTTTTATTGTTATTTTTTTACATTTTTTAAGCTAAGGAACCAGATATAGAAAATAAGAACACATAAAAAAATATAAATATAAGCATTCAATTAAATATTAAACATTCAACTCTAAATGAAATATCAAACATTCCAAAGACTAATTAATACCTATAATAAGTTATAAAAAATAAAAATAAGAATAAACATCTCTTAAATACGTTATTTTATTTCGATAAGAATTGTAGTTTTAAACTTTATATCAAAGAATTAAATCAAGTCGATGAAAAAGAAAATATTTTAAGATAAACTATCTATTACCTACTTAATAGTAAGACAAAATTACAAAGGATGGTTCATGATAAGGTTTGGATTAATTGGTATTTGAAAATTACAATTTGTAAAGGACAATTTAGTATCTAATTAATGCTATGTATGTAGAAAAATAAGAAATTTAGAGTCAAGTGTTTACGCGGACTCCGCAGATTAAGCCCACGAAAACTACGGGCTTCACAGGCTGGGCTTGAGTTTTTTTAGGCCCGTATCTATGCGGGCCATAGGCTAAAAGGGCCACTCCGCAGGCTCGAGCCCATATACCCACCCCTAAAAGAAACCACATTTTACCACTGAGTAACCGAGGGGATCTAGCTCAGTTGATTGAGTAGGGTGCGTGAGTGGTTGTAAATCCCCCGATACCTACCTTCGATTATTATGGTTCAAAACAAAACATAACCACCGAGCACGCTTGATCAATTGGTGCGGGATAGTTGCAACTTAAATTTTAAGAGATCACATGGAAATAAAAGCACATTTATTAACTTAAAATAGCTACGCTTTTTTTATGAAAAAATTAGTACTAATTTTGAGCAATGTTCCTTTGGTTTCTGATGTTCTTTCTCATGCAAAATTGGCTATGAAATTCCAAATTATGCATAAGAAAAAACAATAATGAGAGTGAAAAGAGACGAGGAAAGAAGAGCATATGAGTGAGGAATTGGCAATTGCAGCTGAAACATTGCGGTCAAGGTTTTAAATTGTAGTCATGGTTGCAATTTCTTCGCGTCAAATAATCACAATTGAGGTCGTGTTACAGTTGCAGACATCTCAAAAACCTTGACATTGTGGTCAAAATCATGGTTTCTTCGCGTCAAATAGTCACAATTTAGGTCGTGTTACAGTCGCAGACATCTCAAAAACCTTGACATTGTAGTCAAAATCATGGTCACGGACTGTTGTTTAAAACCTTGATCGTGGTTTTGGAGATCCAAAACCTCATCACAGCCATCTGCTGCAATTGCCCGCAATTTTCATAATCGCGACCAGCCGGCAACTTGACAGATGATTCGATTTTGACAAATGACTCACACTTTCACGGGCAACCTCACCTCTGTGGTTGCTGCCTCAAACTCAAAGTTTGGCAGCTGGTAACTTACTCCTCGTTGGCAATTTTCCCTCTAGTGTTATAGTGCTTATTACTATGCGCTCTTGTTGTAACAAGGAATTCTTCGCGGAAGCAACCTTCTTCTTCTTCTTCACTGATATGGCCTCAGATTCCGAATCATTGGTCTCTACTCGTCACAGTCACCTTTCCCTCCTCATCTTTCTTCTCTTCAGATTGTGGTTCTGTGTCCTCCTCCATGAGTTCTTCCCTATCCTGAACTGAGTTCACACGTGCAGCAGCAGCACTGGAATCTGCACCCACATGTGCCTCTCCCTCATCTTTATCCTCTTCAGATTGTGCCTCCGTTTCTGTTTCCATTTCCTCCCCGAGTTCTTCACTATCCTGAACATTACCCTCATCTTCATTCTCTTGAGATTGTTCTTCTGTCTCTGTTTCCATTTCCTCCACGAGTTCTTCGCTATCCTGAACCTTTCCCTCCTCATCTTTATTCTCTTCAAATTGTGCTTGTGTTTCGGTTTCCTCCATGAGTTCTTCACTGTTCTGAACCTGATTCACACGTGCAGCAGCAGCAGCAGCTGGAGCACTAGAATCTGCACCCGCACGTGCGTCATCGTCATTGTCCAAAAAGCGTGACAAAGCTCTCTTCGCGGCCACGGCCTTCTCCCTCAGCTGTTGACACGTGTCCACGGCGCGCTTGTAGCAGCAGAAGTTACCGGAATGGTCAAATTTAGGTTCGGAGCCGAGGCAGTTGGCATGGACAGTGACGGGGCAGCCACTTTCGCTGCAAACTAAAACTCCCTCCTCCTTCTCGCCTTTGTTATCGCAACAAATGCAGCAGATGATTGTAGGTTCGGGATCCGTAGGTTCGGGGCGGCGGCGACGAAGGCCATTGTCATCGTCGCTCTCGCTATCATACGCAATTGCTGCGTTGTTGTGTTCATCATCCTGGTTAAGATGATAACATTGATAAGAGAAATTGAACCGGTTAAGGTCACGTAAAATGAGAAGAAAAAAAAAACAAAAGTGTGACAGAGGAAGAAGAATTGAACAGAGAGAGGGAGATACCGAAAGGAGAGGAATGGCGGAGATGGAAGGAGCAGTGACAGTTGTTGCAGATGCTGCAGGCCTGCGTTTGCCCTACTCTTTCTTCTCCCCATCGTTCGCTGTTATTATTTTATTTTTTTCTAAGAGAAAAAAAGCTAAATTGGTTCGTTCACACTTCACGGTCACTCCCTCTAAGCTACTCAAGAAATTATCAAGTGATTTGGGATTATTATTTTTGTTGGAATAGATGTTTCATGTTTGTATTGGGAGTTAATCCGGTTTAAAATTGCAGGATTACTTTTGCGGTAAACTTTTTTCCTTATAATAAGGGTGTTCATGGTCGGCTTGTGTCGAGTTTGGTTAAATCTGTTATTTAACCTGATCAAAATTCTACGGGTTAGGTTGAGTTAGATTTTCATTGTGACATCCAAATTGAACCAACCCGTTCATAAACATGTTGGGTTGGGTTGGGTTCAGGTAATCAAGGCTGAATATTTAAAAAATTGTTTTTTATTTTATAAAAATTAGAATTTTTAAAACAATAATTTATTTTTGCTTAGAGCTTTGTAAATATTTAATGACTAAATTCCTTCTAAAGAGACCAAATTATGATAATATTTGATTAATAAAATGAATACTTTCAATGCTAATACAATATTTTATGAGAAAAGGGACTATACACTGACAGTGTAAAATTATTTTACACAGTCATTCAATCACAAACCACCATTTATAATAAGTTTGTTGACTTTTATAAAATTACCTTGAAAGTCATGCAAACGGTGATTTGTGATTGGATGACAGTGTAAAACTATTTTACACTATCAGTGCATCATCATTAAACTCATATTTTATTTTAGATAGAAATAAACTATTATATTAGCATGAGAAAACATAAACAAAATCAAGACAAAAATAAAAACATCAACTAAAAAAAGTGAATGGATTAAAAAAAACTAAAAAAAGTGAAAAAAAAATCGTGTGGTTAAAAATTAGCAAAAAAACTATAATGTTTTGTATTTCTTAATTATATATATATATATATATATATATATATATATATATATATATATGAGGAGGAATCAAATTACACTAATATAACTTAAACAACTATTACACCATCAATAACTTCATATAGAATGTGATTTTTATCAATCCAACCGTTGACTTATATCTATATATTACCAAGATTGTTTGTGTCGAATTTTGTCAAAATTGAACAACAATAAGAAAGTAATCAAATTATCCATATTTTAGTATATTTTGAAAAGTTTATATTACGTCGATTTTAATCTATATGAATGAGGTAGCAAATAATTTTGGATTAATACGAAATTTTCTATATATGATCTATGTGAAAGGAATTGTTGAGTCATAAGACGAATCAGGACCCTCAATTATTTTGATTTTATGCAAAACAAATTAAGTAAAAAGATTGCGTCTTATAAATGCCAACAGACGAAAACATTGGATCTGCGTCTGTAAGAGACAGATGATATGCAGACAGACGCTTAAGTCTGATGAAGCATTTAAAGGCATAGTAAATGCGTTATCGCTTTATAATCTATTTTGCAGGGAATGTTCATAAAACATCCTCCTAGGATCTATCAAAGTGCATAAAGAGAAACAGAAAGAAGAGTCAAAGTTTCAGAAGTTTCTCTCGCCTCAAAAGACGCGCTACAACTAGCAATAATGAGTATTTGTCTGAGCAAGCGATGTGACCACTGCAACAGAAGGATATGGAGTATATCTCAAGAAAGATAAACATAGTGCTTTATCAGTTTAGAATGACTAGTTGGTGACAAGCATTTAATGCTCGCATTAAATGCCCCTTAACCACATTCCTTCAGACGCTGGTCAGACGCAAGCAAGAAGACCGTTTAGAGACAACGGTTACTTCTTCAACAAGTTTATATATAGAAGAAGATTTGAAGTGCTGACACACACATGAACTGATTTCAAAATTCAAGCATTCTTTCAAGCCTTCATTCTTTCTCTTGTAAAAATTCTATTTATTAAAAAGCTCTCAAATCACTTTGTGTATCCTGAGAGAAAAAGACTTTGTTCTTAAATTTTTATATCTGTTTGTAAGACGATAGTTGAGAAGTCTGTGCGCCCCTTTCAAAAACAAATCTTGTGATTTGTTTTAGAGCCAGAAGTGGCTTGGTAGTAAAGAATACTTGGGTTTTTAGCTTGGAGAGGCTAAGTGTGAAAAACTACTTGGGTGAGCCAGAAGTGGCAGTGAACAATACTTGTAACTTGTGAAAGTTAGTGGAACTTGGTGGTTTGCCAAGAACTGGATGTAGTCTTGGGGTGAGACGAACCTGTATAAAATTCTCTGTTGTCTTTATTGCTCCTTTATCTCTTATAATTGTTTGAACGGACTTTGTCTTGTGATTTTAATCTGTTTTCTTAAAAAGGGCTTTCATTTATGTACTATCATCTGTTAAATCATTTTCTTCAAAAACGAACTCTTTTGTCCAACAGACGTTACACGCTGTTTATAAAAAGTTTGCAAAAAATTTTATAAATCACAATTTAACCCCCCCTACTTGTGATTTTTGACTTTATAGTTTGGTATCAGAGCTCAGCCTCTAAGGGTTGAGCACCTGACCGTGTCTAGAGAAAAAAATCCAGATGGCCAGTCACGACAATCAGTTCATTCCCGAAGGAGCCTCTCTAACAAGGCCTCTAGCCTTTCTTGGAGATGACTTTCCCTATTGGAAAGACCGTATGGAAATGTACATTAAGTCAAATCAATATCAACTATGGAACATCATCATGCATTGAGATATTCCCATCATAAGGCCTAAAGATCAATGGATTCAAGATGACTTCAACATTCTTCAACTCAACAACAAAGCCAGATATACTCTAACCTGCGCCTTAACCAGAAATGAGTATAAGAAGATACGTAGACTAAAATCGGCCAAGGAGATTTGGGATTCCCTCTGCACCAACTATGAGGGAACGGAAGATGTTCAACTGAGGAAAGCTGCCACTCTGACCAGACACTATAAGAGTTTCTCCATGAAAGAAGGAGAAAGTGTTGATGATATGTTTGGGAGACTTCAGGTTCTTCTTTCAGACCTGGAATCTCTTGGACACACATATACTAAAGCTCAGATTAATCTAAAGATTCTTGATAGTATGCCCAAAGTGTGGGAACCCAAGACCACATCTATCCAAAAGGCAACGAACATGAGAACCTTGTCTTGGGATAAGTTGCTGGGAGATCTACGAGTGCATGAAGTGCACCTGCAGAACCGAGACCAACTACCTACAAACAACGCGAACAATTTCGCTGCTCTCAAAGTTGGTGAAACCAACACCATCAAGGAAGAAAAGAAAAGAGCCCCCAAGGCTCTAAAAGTTCAAACAGAAGAATCAGACGAAAGCTCTGCCAAATCTACAGACGATGAGGTTGTCCTCATGGCTAGGAAATCCAAGCAGATGCTGAAAAAGAAAAACAAGTTCAGATAGTCCTCTAGAAAGAAAGATCCAGATTCAAAAGAAAAGATAAGGAGGACAGTCAGGAGATCATATGCTTCGAATGCAGAAAGCCAGGACATATGAAGTCTGAATGTCCGAGGTTAAAGAAAAAGAAGTCCTACAGTGGCAAGAAAAAGAAGAAGAGTCTGATGGCCACTTGGGACGACTCAGACAGTGAGCAAAGCAGCAGCTCAGACAATGAACAAGCAAATATCTGTCTAATGGCAGAGACAGAAGAAAAAGTTGAGGTAAAAACTTGTTCTGAATCTGAAAGTTCATTTGGTTCTTCATCAGACGATGAAGAAGAGATGCCTTATGCCGTTTTACTTCAAAACTGTCATATGATCTCTCAGCAATGTAAAAAATTTAAACAAAAACTCAAACAATCTGTTTGTGAAATAGAATTGCTGAAGAAATCAAATGTAGAACTAGAAGAAAAAGTCAAGACTCTGGAAGAGAGCCTAAGTCAAACCAGTACCCCTAGTCAAATAGACGATTCATCCATAGTTGAAAAACTAAGGGAAGAAGTAGCCTGTTTAACTAAGGATTTTGGAAAGTTTCTAGAGAGTTCTAACACTCTCACTATGCTTTTAAAACATCATCAACATCCCCATGATAATCTGGTTTAGGCTTAGAAAAAGATGTATTTGCTTCTACTTAGTCTGACCCAGACAAGTGTAACTTCTGTGGAAAGTTTGGACACTCCAAGTTCAGATGCATACACAAGAAGAAGCAAATGTCTAAGGGCACTAATGCTGCTGGACCCAAAAAGATTTGGGTACCAAAGTCTCAGATTATTCCTATTTCAGATATCCTTGGTAGGAAAAGGCAAGGGTTTGAGCTGGTACCTGGACAGTGACTGCTCACAACACATGACGGGAGAAAGGTTTATATTCCTAGACCTAAAGCCAGTTGAAGGTGGAGTAGTTGCCTTTGGAGGCATGGGAAAAGGACGCATCTCAGGCATAGGAAAAATTGGTATGTCCTCCCTAACCTCCATAGACAACGTCCTATATGTTGAAAGTCTGAGGTATAACCTATTGAGCATAAGTCAATGTTGTGACAATGGTTATATAGTCTCCTTCAACAAGGACAGATGTATAGTCAAAACAGATGATGGCAAGTCTGTCTTTTCTGCCAGACGACACAACAATCTATATGAAATTGATCTTATAGATCTTAGCAAGCAGAAGGTAACATGTCTACTATCCAGAGAAGATGAAAGATGGATTTGGCATAAAAAGCTTGGGCATATGAATCTGAAACACATTTCAAAAATTTTGAAAAAGGGTTTAGTAAGAGAATTGCCCGAGATTTCTTGGAAAACCCATCTTCTCTGTGAAGCATGTCAAAAGGGGAAACAGATTAAAACTTCTATAGCGGAAAGAAATATGGCTTAGTCATTGTAGATGACTATTCAAGATATACATGGGTATACTTCCTGGGCTATAAACGTGAGTCTTTTAAGGTCTTTGAAATATTCTGTAAACGAGTTCAAAATGAAAAAGGCTCTTGCATCTCTAGCATTAAAAGTGATCATGGAACTGAGTTTGAGAATGCTGAGTTCAAATCTTTCTACGAAAAGAATGGGATTTTCCACAACTTCTCTTCATCGAGAACACCTTAACAAAATGGGGTAGTTGAAAGGAAAAATCAAACTCTGCAAGAGATGGCTAGAACCATGCTCTGTGAGAACTCTCTACCTAAACACTTCTGGGCAGAGGCTGTGAACAATGCTTGTTATGTCCAAAATAGAGTATTGATCATACCTATGATTGAAAAGACTCCTTATGAACTATGGAGAGGAAGAAGACCCAACATTGCTTACTTTCATCCTTTCGGGTGTGAGTGTTACATCTTAAACACCAAAGATCAATTGGGAAAATTTGATTCTAAGGTGGATAACGGTGTCTTTCTAGGATATTCTGATACATCTAAGGCTTACAGAGTTTTCAATACAAGAACCTTAGTTGTAGAAGAATCTATCCATGTTAAGTTCAATGATGGACTAATGTCTGATAGGAGACTATCAGATCTTGAGGATGATTTTGCATATAGGTCCATCTGTAGCACCAAAGTCAGACGAAATTCAACCTCCTCAGGAAATTCTTCCTCAAATTGAAGGAGCTTCTGGCTCTCAACCACAGACAAGGGACTGGAAATTCGTAAACTATCATCCACAAGATCAGATCATAGGAGACCAGAAAGAAGGCGTAAAGATCAGATCATCCTTCAAAGATCAAGCATCTTATGCTTTCATCTCAGAAATAGAGCCAAAAACCATAGACGAAGCCCTGATAGACGATGACTGGATCTTAGCCATGGAAGAAGAATTGAACCAGTTTACCAGAAACGACGTCTAGACCCTAGTTCCCAAGCCGAAGAATAAAAGCATCATTGGAACAAAATGGGTTTTCAGAAATAATCTGGATGAGCAAGGAAAGGTGGTAAGAAACAAAGCTAGATTAGTAGCTCAAGGCTATAATCAGTAGGAAGGTATAGACTTCACTGAAACCTTTGCTCCTGTAGCTAGATTAGAAGCTATAAGAATCATGCTCGCATTTGCTGCTCCGAAAAACATTAAGCTCTTTCAAATGGATGTTAAGAATGCCTTTTTAAATGGTTTTATCGAAGAGGAAGTTTATGTTAAACAACCTCCTGGTTTTGAAGATCCCACTCTTACAGATCATGTTTTTAAACTCAAAAAGGCTCTGTATGGTCTGAAGCAAGCATCTCGTGCTTGGTATGACAGACTGAGCTCTTTTCTTTTAGAAAATGGTTTTATGAGAGGGAAAGTAGATACTACTCTTTTCAGAAGAGAAGTGGGCAATGATTTCATTATAGTTCAAATTTATGTAGATGATATTATCTTTGGAGCTACTAATGAATATCTGTGCAATGATTTTTTTGATCTGATGAAAAGCGAGTTTGAAATGAGTATGACGGGAGAACTTAAGTTCTTCATAGGACTTCAAATCAAACAAGATAGCAAGGGAATCTACATTCATCAACAGAAATATACAAGGGAGCTTCTTAAAAAGTTCAAAATGGAAGATGCTAAACCAATGAAAACACCTATGCATGCTTCCAGTCCCTTGAGCAAAGATGAATCAGGTAAACCAGTAGATCAGACGATCTACATAGGCATGATTGGCTCACTTCTTTATCTTATAGCCAGTAGACCTGATATTATGCATAGCGTCTGTCTGTGCGCTAGATTTCATTCAGATCCTAGAGAGTCTCATCTTAAAGCTGTTAAAAGGATCTTACACTATCTAGTAGGCACCACTAACCTTAGTCTATTCTATAAGAAAAATCAAGATTTCAGGTTAGTAGGATACTGTGACGTAGATTATGCAAGAGACAGAGTTGAACGAAAAAGTACAAGTGGAGGATGCCACTTTATAGGATCCTGTCTCATTTCATGGGCTAGCAAGAATTAGAACTCAATTGCCTTATCTACTGCAGAAGCTGAATATGTGTCTGCTGTAAGTTGCTGCTCACAGCTGCTATGGGTAAAATATCGATTAGAAGATTACTCTAGTTTTGAAAATAATATACCTGTATATTGTGACAATACTAGTACAATCAATCTATCAAAAAATCCCATACAACATTCTAAGGCTAAGCATATTGAAATCAGATATCATTTCATTCGTGATTATGTTCAAAAAGGTGTTTTCGATATTAAGTTTGTAGATACAAATCACCAATGGGCTGATATCTTTACAAAACCTTTGTCTGAAGAACGTTTCGTCTGTATTATGGATCATCTGCATATGCACATGCTTTCAGATTAATTTTTGCATTTATTAGACGATACTCTCCTTCTTATCCTTCTCATTAATCTGTTGGAACTAATATGTGTTTAAGTGTACAAACGATAAAATGCCCCACGTTCACAATGGTTATAAGTCTTTTTGTTTTCACTCAAAACGTGCGCCGCCCTTTTCGCCATGATGAGACAGTTTTCAAAAAGTTTTTAATGTTTTTTTATATAAAAAAATGGCTCTTTTTATGACGTTCTCTCTCCTCTCTTATCTCCTATGGTATAAAAGGACGAAGTGCCTAAAAAACAAGGTTCCTTTGATCTTTCTAATCTCTCTGAAATTCTCTGAGTTTCTCAAAGACTTCAAAGATCAAAACTTTCTCATCTTTTCTTTTCTAAAAATCTAACCTTTATGTGAACAAATGGCACCTAAGAAGCAAGCCTCATCTTCTGCTACTCCTTTCATCCGCAACATGGAGGAAGCCACTACAACCTTTCCAGAAGAGCTGTTCATCCCTGGAAAGTGGGCAAGTCTAAAGGAGCTGGCAAAGGAGGGTTTCGCTGTTCTGGACTTATTCCCCAGATCTGGGTGGACCAACTTTGTTGGAAGACACAGTGTCTAGTACCATGGTCCCTATGCCCTCTTCTGGGGGACAGCAAAGGTAGAGGATGACCAATGCATCAGGGGCACGATTGGTCAGACGACAGTGGAAATTAGCCCTGCAACCATAGCCAAGGCTATTGGTTGTGCTGAAGAGGGACTGATCTTTGACAAAGACTAGGAGAAGACCATCACTCAAGAGACGATGGATAAACTTCTCTACGATGGGGTGAGACCTGCAGACGAAGACCCCAAGAAGAGAGCTGCAGCCATTAAGAACTTTCTCTGGTCTGTAAACATGACCCACATCTACAGACTTCTTCACAACATGCTCTTCAACATCGTGGTCCCAAGGACGGGGTCAAGGGACCACGTAAGCGAAAGGGACAGATTCTGCATCTACAACATTGTCATAGGAGAGAAGATCAACCTTCCGGATCTGATCTTCTATCACTAGAGCAGGCCTTCAAAGACAAATTCTCCACGAAGAAGCAGAAGAACCCCATCCCTTATTGTATGTTGTTCACTCAACTAATGAGGGATGCTGGTGTTGATCTAATGAAGTTCGAAGCTTCTGGAGGACCCACACAGGTGACAGGAACCACCTTTGTGAGAATGGAAATAGCTCACATATTCCCTGAGTGGGTAAAGAAGCAGGGAATCAAGGTGAAAAAGGATCCCAAGGAGGAATCGTCTGAAGAACCTGCGTCTGTCGCAGAGACACAGACTCTACCCAAGCCTAAACCTACACAGACCCAACCAACCACCAGACGCACCCAACCTCCTTCCTCATACCAACCCAAAAAGCCCAAACAGTAACCATCTTCAGATCCTCCCTCATCCCTAAAGAGAAAGGTTTCAGAAGCATCATCTGAACCAATCTCTGAACCTCCCCTCAAAATGCCTTTCACCAGATCCACCAAAATCCGCATCAGCACCAAAGCCAAACTCACCACCTCACCAGAATCCCAACCTAAACCTCAACCTTCACCTTCACCTTCCCAAACTCAAGAATCTGATGTTGAGATTCTTGATGCACCCCCTCCTAAACCTCAAACCGCTCCAAAGCCCAAGTCTGCACCCAAGCCCAAAAATCTTTTCCTCCACCGGCTGACAAGAAAGAAGCAGTCGCAATAAGGAAGGCTCAAGAACTGTCTCGCAAGGAAGCTGGCAAGAAGGCTAAGCTAGATAAAAGCCTTGAGGAAAAGGAGCAGATTGAGATGGAACAATCTGTAGTAGAGTCTGTTAAGACTCTATCAGCTGAAGAACTTAAGAGGAAGGCTGCTGAAGAAGCTTTAGCCCCTACAGCTGATGTTGCAGAGGAAGAAGCAATGGAGGAAGCTATTCTTGAGTCTATCAAGACTTTTTCTGAAGAAGAACAGAGGCAGGCAGCCATAGATGATCTGGGAAGAATTGAATCTGCCCTAACTCAAGCAGCCGAAATAGCGTCTGCATAGATTGCTGATAAGCAACTGGAGCTTCAGATGCTCACGGTAGACAATGATGCAGACAAAGCAGAAATAGAAGAACTAAATGAAGCTCTGCTTCAATTTGCTTTAGAAGCCAACGTCCAAGGTCTAGATATTGGAGAAGACCTGGTTGAAACTGATGACTCTGGTCCACGTGTCATCTACAGACCAGTCACTGAAGAGGATGAAAGGAAAGTAGATGAGCACCTGGCACAGTCTAAAGCAGATCGCACTACGAAGCAGATGGAAATTTATGGTGGCTCTTCATCTATACACACATATGAACTTCAAACTCAGACTACTGAAGAATTCTAGGCTCTAACTGAAGATGAACTATTCAGACGCAGAAGGTATGCTGCCAAGGCCACTCTCTCTTTGGGGTACATATATGAAAGTCTAGCTCTAGACTTAGCTCCTAAGCATAGAGGCTATGACTGGATCATCAGACGCAGCCCCAACATCCCATTTCCTCCAGTGCAACCACCAACAGACCCAGACGTCAACGTCAGATACTACTGTGGGTGGAAGCGACCCAGAGTCAATGAATGGGAACGTTGCAACAGGGAATGGAGGAGGAAGGGTATCTGCACTGATGAGGATCAAGCTTTCTTGCTTGATTCCATCAACTTCGTAGAGTTGTGGAAGAAAGGTGTTCCTGGGATTGATCCCTTCAATCTTCCCATCCATGAAGTTCTTCCAGAAGAAGAAATGCATGCTCTCTCATGCTATAAGGAGGAACCTTAATTCAAGATCTTCCCTCCTCGACAGACGTCACCACCTGCTCTTAACACTCTCATCTTTGAGCACAACCCACGTGGCAGACGAAGCTACCCCCCTGAAGCCTCAATCTGGCGATGGCTCTTAGTGATAACTGATGAGGTACCATTCTATGAGCCTGTCAACCTACAACAGATGATGCGTCTGCTAGCATACCTCAATGTGATTCTCCCCTGGAATCATGCTGGGCCGGGACGTTCTGTCTATTCTGAAGATCTCAACTTGGACAATCCAGAAGCAAGTCCAACTTTTCATCTCTGGGAATCTTTAGACTACTCTGCAGAGTTACGTATGAAGTTGCAGACATATAAGGAGGAGATCAAGAAGAGGCAAAACTCCTTCAGACAGATCCAAAGAAGAGCACAGACGCTGCCTCACTTTCTCGGCACACAATTTCACTATGTGACCTCAAATCAAACTCAATTCAAGCTTGCTCTGGACAAGGTTATCCCTATCCTTCCTATCTTGAATTATAAGGGTAAAGAGAAAATTGAAGATGATACTCCCCAAAGATACATTCACGTGCGAAGAGGCAGACCTTTTAGATGAGAGATTGAAGCCATCTTTCAGAAATCAGCTGCTGAAAGAACGTCTGAAGACTTACAAACCGTCAGACGAGTCCAGAAGTTTGATACATTCTTCTCTGGTCTAGAACCTGAAGACAAGCCTCCAACAGACAGATATCATCTGAAGATTGGCAGATGCTATCAATGCAAACGACATTAGCCCTTTCTCTCTGCGTCCAACATCTTCGAGCTCATGCCCTGGAAGTCCACTTTCTACTATCAATCTGATAGGGACTTCTCTTTTGTCGTGGAGCTGCCTTATTCAACATTCTTTTTCAACAAGCTCAGTTTGGGGATTGTGCAAGAACCAGATGATGTCGTTGTACCATACAAATCTCACATCTCTGAAGAAGAAGTCTATGATCTGTATCCTAAACTTTGGGCAACCAGAAAAGCTCTACGTCAAGCTCTAGAAGATAGGAAAGCACTCGAGGCTGAGCTCAAAAAGTGGATCAACATAGATGCCTTCTTCAAAGCGTTCCACTGCAGATGCACTCCCACTCCACCAAGATCCCCTGTGGTACTCTCATCAGACTCTGACTCTGACACCTCTGATTCTGACGATCCCAATCCTGGGGAACTAGGTTTTACTGATCGCCATGCAAAAGGGACACGATCTAATAGATCATTGTATCGAATAGTCAGATGAACGAGCTTCAATCCATCAGAATAATAACAGGAGTTAAAGAAGGGGTATTTTTACTCGTACCCTTACTTAGGATCTGGATCCATTATTCATTCAATGGATGCTGTTGTCAGATATTCTCCAGCTAAAAGTCAAAATATGGTTCTTATGTGCCTCTAAAATGTCTTTTATACTGTGACCAATACCCCAGTTGGTCCTATACATGTGACCCGCTACTAAGAAAAGAATTGCAATAGCTAAATGATGGTGTATAATATCGGTCAGCCATAGACCTCGCACCTCTGGTGTGCCAGTTATCGTGCCCACGGTAAATGCTGGGTAGCCAAGTGCGGAGCGGATAACTGCTGAAAGCATCTAAGTAGTAAACCCACCCCAAGATGAGTACTCTCCTATTCCGACTTCCCCAGAGCCTCCGATAGCACAGACGAGACAGCGATGGGTTCTCTGCCCCAGCGGGGATGGAGCGAAAGAAGTTTTGAGAATTCAAGAAAAGAGATGCCGCTATATTGAAGAGACATTTAGCTCATTTGGAAACATATCTTGGCGGCATTAAATATATGACGGGGTTACCTGAGAGACTCATAGAATGGCATAGGCAAATAGAGCTTTTGCACATTTTCGTTAATCCATGAACAGGATCTATTGATTGCAATTTTCTCTAAACCCCCGGGAAAAGCATGAAAAAAAGGCTCGAATGGTACGATCCCACCGTCACCCCAGTTGGTAGAGCTCCACTCTTGCAATTGGGTCGTTGCAATTACGGGTTGGATGTCTAATTGTCCAGGGAACAGGTTCATCTTCGAAGTATATTTCCCTTCCAATATTTTTCTATTGGAGTTTCTCTGATTCCTTTTATTGAACATAATGATGCGAATCGAGCTTTAATGAGTTCTAATATGCAACGTCAAGCAGTTCCCCTTTCTCAGCCCGAAAAATGCATTGTTGGAAATCTTCTCTATCTAATGAATGGGTAATCTATTTTGAAATCGTCCGCCCAAATTCTATGAATTTTTTTAGAATACTCTTTTCTTTAATATCATTCAAGAAAATTTCGGATTGCCTCCATTTTTTGCTCTTTTTGTTTATGTGATATAACATAAACAAAGTAATTCTATTTTTCTCCTTCGTATACGTCAGGAGTCCATTGATGAGAAGGGGCTGGGGAAAGCTTGAACCCGATTCTGCTATTTTTTCCATTCCTCTGTGTAAATAACCCAACACAATCAATAACATCCTCGCCATCTAGAGTAACAATAAGTCTAAGAACACCATGCATTGATGGGTGGTGAGTCGAAGCAATAACAAGAATATTTCTAGTGGAACATGATAGAGGACTGAAAAGCTACAAGAGGAGCTTAAAGTGGAGCCAAATATTAAAATAGAATTTTATGTAATTTGGGCTTAACGTGGACCTTTGTTGGGCCTTTTTATGTTTTAATGATGTTTATTTTTAATTTTAGGCCTTTTTAGTTATTGGGCTTATTAGTAATGGGCCTTGGTAACCCTTTAGGCCAATAGTTATAAATAGGGCCAAATGTGATTTCTGTAATCAGTTTTGACTCTCATTTGGAATGAAGCTTTGATGCTTTTGTGAGAGGAAACTCTCTAGGTTCTTAGGAACTACTTTTGATTCTTATCTTTGAATTTCCATATTCAAAGTGGCAAATCTTCCTCGACTTGATTGTGGCGTCGTTCTTTCCATTTCTTATCTCAATCCATTTTTCCCTTTTCTTTCTAAATTTTATCCTTAAATCCCAAATTGAGATGTTGAATTTTGATCCGTAAAGGAGTTTTCATCATTTGGTAATCAAAGCTGGATTTAGCATCAATTTTCAGTGTACTGTTCATCCGCGGTACGGTTAGTCACGGCACTGTTAATCGATTTGGTACTGTTCATTCCGAAATCTGAATCCGTGAATTGATCAAGCGGTGCCTCTTGATTGATGCAGGTGCGTCGCATCAATTTGTTTGGTTCCTAATCTTGATTGCAATTTCTCTATTCTGCACGTCAATTTTTGTTTTCATTTGTTGCCTTTTGTCCTGTATAGCGTCATTGTTGGTGTTTTTTGTTCGGGTCGGTGCCAATTTCGTGCTACTGTTCATGTGATTTTTGAAATCTGATTCAAATTTGTGTTGAATTTCTATTGGCACCCATCTTTTTTATTTCTTGCATAATTTTTGTGGAGTTTATTTTGTTGTTTCATTTGAATCAAAATCTGGACATGTGTTCTTGATGTTCATCATTGTTCATGTGTGTTCTTGAGAGACTTGGCAAAACCCTTATGTTTGATCATTGGAAAATTATTTAGAGTGATTTTGGGTGTTATTACAAATATAAAAAGTTGAAGGTTCATAAAAAAAACCCAATTAGCAAAACAAAAAAAAAGAAGCAGAAAAAAAAAGTTACAAGAAAATTGATATTTGAAAAAAAAAAAAAAGGGAAAAAAAAGTCTGCCCTACAGAAAGTCTTTCTACACCATTGTCAAACTCTCTCATTTGGGATTCTTGTTTTGTGTTACTCTCGTTCTTGAGTCTTCGTCTTGTCTTTTCTTGGTATTCCTATTTTGAGTATCCCTTTCATTTCTTCTAGCTTTTATTGCTTGTCTTTTAAATTTCTTTGGTTTTGTCTTAGAGTATTTCCCTTTCTTGACCTCTTAAGTTGAGCTGAGATTTGTTACATCTTTCACTTTGAATACAAATTCTTGATTTGTGATTGAGAGTGTTTTTAAGAACTGAAGAGGAGTTTGAGTGGAAAAAGGCAAGTGTACACATCATAGAAAAAAGCCTTAAAAGAGATAAACACGAGTGGACTTAGAGTGTAAACACGTGAGAAGTGTGGTGAGGTCCAAATTTCTATTATATGTGCTAACCATTTTTCTTGCAGGAATGTATTCTTCACCTTATCATGGAAGTGATGGAGGTTTTGGGGAAAATGAGATTCAAAAGGAGAACATATTTCAAACTAGATGTTTGGTTCTAGGGAATGTGTGTTCTTTGATTATTGATGGGGGTAGTTGCACTAATGTGGCTAGCACTAGGTTGGTTAGCAAACTTAACCTTAAAACCACCCCACACCCTAAACCTTATTGCATGAAATTGCCATGTGAAGAAGGTGATTTGGTTGTAGACCAACAAGTTTTGGTGAGCTTTACCATTGGAAAATATAAAGGTAATGTGCTGTGTGATTTAGCTCCCATAGAAACATGTCATATTTTGTTAAGTAAACCTTGGCAATTTGAAAGAAATATGAAACACCATGGGAAGACCAACAAGATTTCTTTTGTGCATGAAGGACATAAGATCAAACTTGCACTACTTTCACCTGAGGAAGCAAGTGAGGATCAAATTAAGTTGAAAAAGAAAATAGCACAAGAGAGAAAAGAGTTGAGAGAAAAAGAAAAAGAGATGAGAGAAAAAGAGTTGAGAGAAAAAGAAAAAGAGATGAGAGGAAGAGAAATAATTGAAAAAGAGAGAGTAAAAGATAAAGAGAATTTTGATTATTCTTGTTTTTATTCTAACTCTTTGTTTGATTGTGAAGATTCTCTTTTGAAAGAAATTGAAGAGGAGTCCTTAAAGGAGGAGTGCAAAACTCTAATTTCTTCTCTTAAATTGGATTGTGGATTTTATTCTTCTTGTGCAACTAATCATATAAATTCTTTTGTTTTAATGCCTAGGGAAGAATTGTACATAAAGGATCAATGGGCAAGGCAATTTGGAGAAGAGGTGGATGCACATGAGGATCAAGGCAACCTTTGGAAGAAGAAGATTTTGGATCATCTCATCTCTAGGCCTAATGTTTTGATTGATATGCAACATGTGTTAATTCTTGATTTGTATGATACTTGTGATGTGCATGATGCATATGATTTGCATGATATTGTTTTAGATGATGGTGTCGAGTCTTTGAGACTTAAGATGAATTTAATTTTCATGATATTTGATGGTTTCTTTAGACTTGTATTTGATCCTGGAGGATTGATAAAGTACATAGATAATAAGAGACTTGCCTTTTTAAGAGGTTTAAGTCTCAATAGAGATAGGATTTATTTTATTTTATTACTTTTATTCTATATTTTCTCAAAACTAAAACATGTGTCTCATGTGTTGTTTTTGTGTTGTAGGTACCTTGGCTCCAAATTCGAGGTCGAATTTCTTTCAAGAAGGAGGGAATGATAGAGGACTAAAAAGCTACAAGAGGAGCTTAAAGTGGAGCCAAATATTAAAATAGAATTTTATGTAATTTGGGCTTAACGTGGACCTTTGTTGGGCCTTTTTATGTTTTAATGATGTTTATTTTTAATTTTAGTTATTGGGCTTATTAGTAATGGGCCTTGGTAACCCTTTAGGCCAATAGTTATAAATAAGGCCAAATGTGATTTCTGTAATCAGTTTTGACTCTCATTTGGAATGAAGCTTTGATGCTTTTGTGAGAGGAAACTCTCTAGGTTCTTAGGAACTACTTTTGATTCTTATCTTTGAATTTCCATATTCAAAGTGGCGAATCTTCCTCGAATTATCAATCCTTAGGGATTGTGGCGTCGTTCTTTCCATTTCTTATCTCAATCCATTTTTCCCTTTTCTTTCTAAATTTTATCCTTAAATCCCAAATTGAGATGTTGAATTTTGATCCGTAAAGGGGTTTTCATCAGAACATCTTTCACAATCCCTGGAGAGCCGAATACAAGACTACAATACAAAGATACTTATTATATATATATATATATATATATATATATATATATATATATATATATATATATATTTGTTTCGTATTGAAATAGTTTGTAAGAGACAGATGATACGCAGACAAACGCTTAAGTCTGATGAAGCATTTAAAGGCATAGTAAATGCACTATCGCTTTATAATCTATTTTGCAGGGAATGTTCATAAAACATCCTCCTAGGATCGAAGTGCATAAAGAGAAACAGAAAGAAGAGTCAAAGTTTCAGAAGTTTCTCTTGCCTCAAAAGACGCGTTACAACTAGCAATGAGTACTTGTCTGAGCAAGCGATGTGACCATTGCAACAGAAGGATATGAAGTATATCTCAAGAAAGATAAACATAGTGCTTTATCAGTTTAGAATGACTAGTTGGTGACAAGCATTTCATTTTCTTCAAAAATGAATTCTTTTGTCCAACAGACGTTACACGCTATTTATAAAAAGTTTGCAAAATTTTTTATAAATCACAATTTAACCCCCCCGCCCCCTTCTTGTGATTTTTCCCTTTACAGGAACTTTCAATCCAACGGTGAGTTTTAAGAAAACATTGTCTAATAGAAAGTTATTGAATGGTATTGTTTATCAAAGTTACACCAATGTAATTTGATCCCTCCTCATATATATATTAAATTTAATTACATGCCAAGGGTCAGGTCGGGTCGGGTCACAGGTTCAAAAGAACAAAACCCATTACTTGACCTATACATTGACAGGTTTGAACGGATTGAGTCTGGTTTGACCCAAACCCTAAAAAAATCTGAACCGAACTAATTGGGTCGGTTTGGATAGGTTCAGGTTCACGGGGTACTCGTTCCCGTGAACACCCCTCTCCGAATATTTAACATATTTACTATTTTTTTCCCATCTTTATATTATTATTTACTATTTTGTTTTTGTTATTAAATGATTGTGGTTGTTTTGTTTGGCTCTGGTGGTGATTGGTTCTTAAAGCCATTGTTGGAGTAAGTGTGAAGTGAAGTCCCACATTGAGTAGAAATGCTCAAGTTGAGCAACATATAAGTGAGGAAGATCAACAAACCTAATGCCTTAAGGTTGGTTGAATGTGGTGTCAAGTTCACTTGTGTAGTGTGCTCGTGGCCCGTTGGTGAAGGTCTCCCCGGTATTTCATCCTCCTCAGTTTCTCAATAGCCTATGGTTATTTTATTATCACACGTGCTTGCCTTTTGGTCCATTATTAATTTATTTAACATGATTGGTTGCCTGAATTTGATTTTGGATGGTTATTGGGTAATTGCGGTTTTTTATTATTTGCCTATACACGTGTTCTCTTATATGGAGTAATTGTTGGAACCAAAATAGTTCATTAGAAGAAAACCATCATTTATAAACCCAGAATCAATCATGCTAATCATTAAGAAATTAAAGCAAAAACGTACCTGAATTCATGATGACCAATCGCTCTTCAGAGTTGTGCAGTTTGACCTTCCAAATTAAAACGTACTCTCTAAGAGAACCCTTTAGTTTTCTCTCTGCCTCTTTTTTTGATGATGGGATGTCAGAAAAGATGAGAATGATTTATCTCGTATGTGTGACCTAAGGACCATAACCTATTTAATAGACAACCCAAGGGTTATCTTAAGAACTCACATCAATATTAAAGAGTAACTGTTATGAGATTACCCTGACTTTTCCTAATTAATCCAAACTATAAAAGCAAACTGCCTTAAACTTAAATCGACATCTGCACTTTACTAGATAATATCGGAATAAGAATAATATTTTTGCTTAAGTAATGACACACAAGAACATGTGGCCAATTGTTCTCTCATATGAGACACAACTAAGTAAAGAACTTATCTCCTGTCAACAACGCTTATAAATAGAGAAACTCTTCTCAATATGGATAATTTCGCTCATTTTTTTTATCATTCCTCAAATATTTTTTGACTTGAGCATTAGAGTCTCTACGGGTGTTGTCCCCGAAATTGTTCGAGGTCCACTACAATTCACTGCAATCCACCGTGCCGTTGACGAGGATCCTACCCCTCATGACCACGTCACAACAACACTCCTCCTGGATCAATAAGGATCCTACTCTGTCGTTCAGTTCATTATACTTATCCACAGACCCTATGCCGTACATAACTCTCTCCATTTCTTTTTTACAATTCATGATGTCTGCATGCAATTTTCCTAGTCCTTTACTTAAGACCGCTTAATTTAACCCGTAAATAAATTTAACATTTGCAGAAGATGATACATCATGTTAAAATATTTGTTATGGATTAGTATAAATCAATAATTATATTATCTTTTAGTATCATCAATCAACAATTATAGATAAGATAATTATCATATTTAGATTACGGACATTTTAGATGGGATTATGATAAAGATTGATCCTGTGATGGGTTGGGTTAATCATTTAGTAGATAGTTCATTGAGAGGTCCTACCAATTGTTAGGGGATTATAAATTTGTTATCCCATTAAGCAAATTTACACTTTATGTGACACTCACGTTCTCTTAAACAATCCCTAGAAAGTGGGCAGAAATTCTCTCAAGAGTATTTTAAGGGTTTCTTCGGCAAGCAATTCTCATGGACATAAATGCGAATTCAGGTTAATATTTGATAACCTTTAAGTTTTATCACTATAATCACATGTTATAATTTGTATCTATGTGTAATTATTTTATAATTTTTCATCAATTGGTATCAGAGCCAGGTTAGATACATTTTATAGTTGTTTATTTTGTGAACCCTATAATTTTGATTTCTTCGTTCTTATTCTTGAAATTAAAATTAATGGTTCTATTGATTTAATTATTTTTAAATTAATTATTTTAAATCAAGTATGTGATAAAACAATTTGTGCCCGTTTTCTCTTCGAACTTCTTTGTCAGAAAGCATTTATATTTTATGCATGAAATTCGAAGAGATTAATTTCTCTATACCATATTTTGTACTCTTGCTGATGGTATTTCAAATCATAATTTTGTTAAAGTTATATGCTTTGATTTGGGATATATAATTAAACCTATGTCTATCATAGTTTGTGATGAGAGTTATAGACTATTTGTTGTTATATCCTTAATTAATATTTGTTAAGTATAGGTCTCGTATACTTCTGCTGCGTATAACCAAATCTTATACTCAAGTGTGTGTAGATATTGTTTATAGTTGTAGCACTTGAGTTTATGTTTTGAGTGAGTAATTGAAAACTTGCAAGTGATCCCATATTCTACTTCTAAATATTAGGGATTTTCTATCTCACTCATGTTTGTAAAGTAAAGGTTACCTTGTTTAGGTGATCCTTTTGAGGGTCAATATTCTTTGAGGATTAATACGTGGTTAACTATGAAACCCTTTTGTAAAGCTAAATTGATAGATGGATTGTATGTTGGGTTCATATTCTCGTTTCTAACCACTTCCCTCATTAATCCTACACTACTCTACTTCTCTCTAATAAGTATTTCTTTGAGAGAGAAAATAGTGAATTTTTATTCACATTATCTTAAAAAGCTATAATCCCACTATCATTAGAGAGTATTTTAATTCTAGTGGGCTCTAATGAGAATCCTAACCTTATTTTGGTATATAAAGGATTAGTGGGAGCATATAACCTTTTTATATGTTTCGAGACTTATCAAATTTGTATTGTCATATATTCTTGTGCACATTTAATGATCATATGGCATACTCTAGAAGGACTTTGTTATTTATTCTTGTCCTTTTGTCTTGAGATACATAAAATCCATTGTATCTTAGTAGGCATCTTTAGCGGATGTCAAGGCCATTTTGTTGGGAATTGCACAATTAGTCTTTTGGCATGCAATTATCTTGTGCATCTCTTTTACCCAAAACTTCACATTTTCTTTGGTCGAAATTTATAAGTATATTGTAAATACAATACTCCTATCGAGTATGATTCTCTACATTGTTGAGGTGCTTGCGATGATAGTACTCCTATCGAGTACAATTTTGCACCATTGAGGTACTTATGAATTTTATGTTTAGACCATTGATCTAAGTGTTTGCTCATATTGACATTTTGTGGCCACATTAATCTAGAGTATTGTTTCATTTAAGCTAGGTGTCTATGTCATTCCAGTAGGAAATTAATGAATTTCCTAATTGTCTTCAGGTTTGCATAGTCACTTATTTCGTGAAATTCAGAATAATTGAATGTCAAATATTCTAAGAGCATTTGTTGATTTAGCCCATCAGTGATCACTCTTGTGATACGAATCTACTTAACGAATCATCTTGAAAACAGGTAAAGGATAGAAAGAGGAACTTGACCTTAACCATGACCTGCCGGTAGAACCAAAGTTATCAAAGAAAGCGTGACCCTAACCACGACCTGCCGGTAGAACCAACACTATAAAGTTCTTAACCCAAGAACAAAGGGGAAGCTCTCACAAAGGAGAAACACTCAATTTGATTGATTTGCAAGTTCTGCCTTGGAAGCTTACAAGACATTCCTATATATAGGCTGCACTAAGCAACCCTTGAAGTACAAGTAGTGAGTTTCCACTAGGAATTAATTGCCTACTTACAATTACTTCCCACTAACCATTTATTTCCCACTGAAGTTCCCACTAAGCTTCCCACTAAGCACTTATTCCCCACTAAGCTTTTACATTCCACTAACATTAATTTCCCACTATCTTCTTGTCTTGTGAAATTGGGCTTTTCATGCTGTCTTCATTTTGGGCTCAAATATTGATCAACTTGTAGAAAAGTGACCCACTTTGGAGTAGCCTCTAATCCACTTTGAGCTGAACTTTTCTTGATCTCTATTATTAGGCGTTGCAATGCTTGCTTCATTCTCTTTGTCTTGGACCTAGTCATGGGACCTCCAATGTCACACAAAGTGTCTTTAGGTGGATCTCTATCACTCCCTCCCTCTTCGAAAGGATTCATCCTCGAATCAAGTCCATCACTTACATCAAACAAAAACATATCAGCCACATTAAAGGTAGAACTTACATTACCATAATCAGTTGGCAAATCCAGCTTGTAGGCATTGTCATTAATCCTTTCTAACGCTTGAAAAGATCTCTTCTTGGTTGCAACTTGGATTTCCTTTGAGTAGGAAACCTTTCTTTTCTCATATGAACCCAAGCCCAATCTCCAGGTTCAAAAGTCACTTTGACATGCCCCTTATTTGCTTGCTTTGCATATTGCTCATTCCTTGTCTCAATGTTGGCTCAAACCTTGGCATGCAACTCCCTAACAAAATTTGCCTTATGCTTTCCATCCAAATTAGCATACTCATTAGTTGGCAAAGGTAAGATATCTAAAGGAGTCAAAGGATTAAATTCATACACAACTTCAAAAGGAGAATAAGAAGTAGTAGAATGAACAGTCCTATTATAAGCAAACTCAACATGTGGCAAGCATTTCTCCCATTGTTTCAAATTCTTTTGAATGATAGCACACAACAAGGTAAGTGTTATATTGACAACTTCAGTTTGTCCATCTGTTTGAGGATGTGCAATAGTAGAAAACAAGAGTTTTGTTCCTAGCTTATTCCACAAAGTTCGCCAAAAGTGACTTAGGAACTTCACATCTCTATCACTTACTATGGTTCTTGGCAATCCATGCAAACACATAACTTCTTTAAAGAACAAATCAGCAATGTTTGATGCAACATTGGTTTTAGAACATGCAATGAAATGTGCCATTTTGCTAAACCTGTCAACAACAACAAAAATGTTGTCTTTTCCACTTTGAGATCTAGGCAATCCTAATACAAAATCCATTGAAACATCAGTCCAAGGTTGATTAGGCACAGGCAAAGGAGTATAGAAACCATGGGGCATGACTTTAGATTTGACTTGCTTACATGTAACACACTTATTACAAATAGATTGCACATCATGTTTCATGTTAGGCCAATAAAAATGCTCATGCAGAATTTCTAAAGTCTTTTGAACTCCAAAATGTCCCATTAGTCCACCACCATGAGTTTTCCTAACTAGCATTTTATGCAAAAAACAAAGAGGCACACAAAGCGTATTGTTCTTAAACAAGAACCTATCAAGCCTATAATAGTCCCCAAAAGCATGTTTAGAACAAGAATCCCAAACTTGTCCAAAATCAGAATCATTGACATACAAATCCTTTATAAGCTCAAAACCAAGTAACTTAGTTTGCAAGGAAGTAAGCAATGCATACCTTTTGGACAATGCATCAACAACAATATTTTCCTTACCATTCTTGTACTTGATCACATAAGGAAACATCTCAATGAACTCCAACCATTTGGCATGTCTCTTTTGAAGCTTGCCTTGAGTTTTCAAAAACTTCAAACTTTGATGGTCATAATGGATTATAAACTCTCTTGGCCATAAGTAGTGCTGCCAATTTTGCAAAGTTCTCACCAAAGCATACAACTCCTTTTCATAGGTAGGATAATTCAATGCTGCTCCATTAAGTTTCTCACTAAAATATGCAATTGGTTTAGAGTCCTGCATCAACACAGCCTCTATTCCAACACTAGAAGCATCACATTCAATTTCAAAAGCTTTATCAAAATTAGGCAAACAAAGCAAAGGTGCATTGGTCAGCTTATCTTTCAACAAGTTAAAAGCTCTTTCATGCACATCATTCCATTTAAACACAACATTCTTTTTAACAAGTTCATTCAAAGGTGCAGCAATAGAACTAAAGTTCTGCACAAACCTTCTATAGAAACTTGCTAAACCATGAAAACTTCTAACCTCATTGGCATTCTTAGGTGTAGGCCATTCTCTAATTGCCTTTACCTTCTCTTCATCCACACTTATTCCTTTGGAGCTTACAACAAATCCCAAAAACACAACAGATTCAAGGCAAAATTAACACTTTTTGAGATTGGCATAAAATTTATTTTCTCTCAAAACATTAAGAACATCATGCAAATGATCAACATGTTCATCTAAAGTCTTACTATAAATCAGAATATCATCAAAATAGACCACAACAAATTTCCCAATGAAAGAACGCAAGACATGGTTCATTAATCTCATGAAAGTGTTGGGTGCATTAGTTAAGCCAAATGGCATCACTAACCACTCATATAAACCATATTTTGTTTTAAAAGCAGTTTTCCATTCATCACCTTCTTTCATGCGAATTTGATTGTATCCACTTTTCAAATCAATTTTAGAAAACACACAAGAACCATGCAACTCATCAAGCATATCATCCAATCTAGGAATAGGATATCTATACTTTACAGTGATTTTATTGATAGCTCTGCAGTCAATGCACATGCGCCATGTTCCATCTTTCTTTGGAACCAAGATCACAGGAACAGAACATGGACTAAGACTCTCCCTCACAAATCCCTTTTGCAACAATTCATCCACTTGCCTTTGAATTTCCTTTCTTTCCTCTGGACTTGTTCTATAGGCTGGTCTATTTGGGATTGAAGAACCTGGAATGAGGTCAATTTGATGCTCAATACCTCTTAAAGGAGGTAATCCTTGAGGCAATTCTTCTGAAAAAACATCAGTGAATTCCTGTAACAAAGAAACAACTTCACAAGGCAAAGAAGAATTCAATTTGTTAGTGAAGTAAACATCCTTGTACATGAGTACAAGTAGTTTCTCTCCTTCTAACAAAGCACTCTCAACTTCTCTTTTCTTTGCAAATGCACCCACTCTCTTATTTTCCTCTTCACTGCACTCAATTTTATTTCTTTCTCTCTTTTGCTTATTTTCACTCATCTTATCTTTTCTCTCTTTTTCTTGAATGCTCAATTGCTCTTCTCTCAACTTACACTCTCTTGAAATTCTAATTTGATCAGCATATGCTTCAACAGGCTTGAGAGGTGTTAATACAATGGTGCAGTTATTCATGGCAAGGGTATAACTATTTTTCTACCCATCATGTGTGACCTTTCTATCAAATTGCCAAGGATGCCCAAGAAGTAGATGTCCAGCATGCATCGGTGCAACATCACAAGAACCTCATCTTTGTATTTGCCAATGGAAAATGAAACCAAAACTTGTTTAGTCACCCTTATATCTCCACAATCATTCAGCCACTGAAGTCTATATGGATTAAGATGCTTTTTTGTTGGTAAGTTCAATTTCTCGATCAACAAGGTGCTAGCAACATTAGTACAGTTTCCACTATCAATAATCATGCTACATACCTTGTCATTTATGTGGCACCTAGTATGAAAAATATGCTCACGTTGCTCCACATCACCATCTTCCTTAGGCTGTATGCTACGAGCATGCCTTGTAACAAGTGCAACTCCATGTACAAGTTCAGCAACTTCAAGATCACCATAATCCTCCAATGGTGGCATTTCATCATCACTTGAGCCCTCACTTTCTATGTCTCCATTATCCATCACAATCATTGCTATTTTATTTGGACATTGAGAAGCAATATGTCCAACTCCTTGACACCTAAAACACTTGATATCACGTGATCTAGAAGAGGTATTATTTTCAGTTTTACCTTTAGGTGCAGCAACTAAGTACTTGGCCTTCCCATCTGATGAGGACACAACTAAGGGCAAGGACCATGAAGCACTTGAAGGGCCCATGACCAGAGGCAGACTTAAAAAGGCCCAACACGTCGAATAGACAAGGCTGGTCATTTGTATAGCTGCCATTGATGATGACTGAAGGCCCATGTCCCCATAATTTTTATTTTATTATTTAATTATTGGCAGTTATGTCCCCATGGTGAACTATATGTATTTTCGTCAAAAATGAATGAGGACTTTTGGCAGTTTTCAAAATACGTGAGTATTCTGAGAGTTTCTCTCAAGGTTTTCTGTTGAACCAAATTCTGACTTATCAAGGTTGATTCCTTGTGGCGTCAGCGTGACTTATCTTCCATCTCTGGAAGTGGCGTCCCTCCCCGTCGGCAACCCTGTACCAAGCGGTCCGCCCCGTAAGGATCACGTCACCATCATCTTTAGGATTTGCAACAACTTTATCATTCTTCCAATTTGATCTCCATGTAGAGTTAGAAGATGAAGCAAATTTGGAAGGGCCTTTTGACTTCATTTGCCTCTCCACCTGAATTGCTTTGTGCAACAAATCCTCCATCTCCACATAATGTTGCAACTCCACCACATTAGCAATCTCCTTCTTTAAACTTCCAATGAACCTTGCCATAGTTGCTTCCCGGTCTTCCTCAACATTGGCTCTAATCATGGCTATCTCCATCTCCTTGTAGTAATCCTCCACACTCATAGAACCTTGAGTTAAACTTTGCAATTTTCTGTGTAAGTGATGAAAACCCCTTTCCGGATCTCAAATTCAGCATCAACGGAAATTACGAAAACTCAAAAGGGGAAGAAAATATAAAGCGGAAAGACAAGAAATGGAAAGAACAACGCCACAATCCCTAAAGATTGATAAGTTGAGGAGGATTCGCCACTTTGAATATGGAAATTCAAAGATAAGAATCAAGGGTAGTTCCTAAGAACCTAGAGAGTTTTCCTCTCACAAAAGCATCAAAGCTTCATTCCAAATGAGAGTCAAAACTCCTTACCAAGTTAACATTGGGCCTATTTATAATATGAACCTAAAAGGCTTACCAAGGCCCATTACTAAAAGCCCAAACAACTAAAAAGGCCCAAATTAAAAATAAACATCATTAAAAACATAAAAAGCTCCACAAAAGCCCAATTTAGGCCCAAATTACATAAACTTCTATTCTAAGATTTGGCTCCACTTTAAGCTCTTCATGTACCATTCTAGTCCTCTATCATTCCCTCCTTCTTGAAGGAAATTCGACCTCGAATTTAGAGCCAAGGTACCTACATCATAAAAACAACACAAAACAACATGTTTTAGTTTTGAGAAAATATTAAAAAACAAAATCCTATTTCTATTGAGACTTGGATTCCTTAAAAAGGAAAATCTCTTATTATCTATGTGCTTATATATCAATCCTCCCGGATCAAATACAAGCCTAAAGAAACCATCAATTAACACTAAAATGAAATGCTTAATCACAAATTTCAAAGACAAGTCAATCCAATGAAAATTATGAGCAAACAATGACATTTTCAAACCAAGAATGGAAAATTTAGATTTATCCATTTTATGCACAATCCATCTATCAAGACACTTGAGTGTACCATACATTACTAAACTCTCACTATGAGTTGCTCCAATTAATGAATCATGAAATGAACATTTAGGCACACAAAATGCAGCATCTTTATGCCTATAGAAATCATCATTTTCAATTTTCCCATAAACAACACACATAGAGGAAGACTCAACATGATCATACAAGTCCAAATGATGTGCATTAATATCAAATTTCAAGAACTTGGCATCATCACCTAAAACAATATCATGCATACCAAAAGCAACATTCAATTCACAAACATTTTGGGTTAACACATGGCACACATAAATTAAATCACAAGGTTTAGAGATGGTGTAAGTCAAAATTTTCTTCTCTCTATGGTTGCATTGGTCCTCATATGTCTCCACTTCTTCTCCAAATTGTCTTGCCCATTGATCCTTGATGTACAATTCTTCTCTAGGCATCAAAACAAAAGAATTATGGTAAGGTGCACAATCAAATTTACAAGAAGAATTAAATTCACAATCCAATTTAGGAGAAGGAATTAGAGTTTTGCACTCCCCCTTTGAGGACTCCTTTTCAATTTCTTTCACAAGAGAGACATCACTTTCAAACAAAGTTTTGCATTCATCCTTTTGAAGCTCTTCAAATTCCTTGAGCAAAAAATCATCACAAACAAGGAAAGGATTAGAATGAAAACAAGAACAATCATATTCCTCTTTATCTTTTGCTCTCTCTTTTTCACTCTCTTTTTCAGTTATTTTCTTTTCTCTCATCTCTTTTTCTTTTAACTCATTTTCTTTTAATCTCATCTCTTTCTCTTTTATTTCTTTTTCTTTCACCTCTTTTCTCTCTTGTTCTATTTTCTTTCTCAACTTAAATTTGATCCTCACTTGCTTCCTTAGATGAAAGTGATGCAAGTTTGACCTTATGTCCTTCATGTGTAAAAGAAATCTTGTGGGTCTTTCCATGGTGCTTCACTTTTCTTTCAATTTGCCAAGGTTTACCTAACAAGATATGACATGTTTCTATGGGAGCTACATCACACAACACAACATCTTTATATGTTCCAATGGTAAAGGGCACCAACACTTGTTGGTCTACAACCAACTCACCTTCACATGGCAATTTCAAGCAATAAGGTGTAGGGTGTGGGGTGGTTTGAAAATTAAGTTTGCTAACCAACCTAGTGCTAGCCACATTAATACAACTATCCCCATCAATAATCAAAGAACACACATTCCCTAGAACCAAGCATCTAGTATGAAATATGTTCTCCTTTTGAATTTCATCCCTACCCTCACATTGAATTTCCAACAACCTTTTACACATCATTAATTCTCTATCTAGAGGTTTGGTACCACATGCACTATGATTATCACTAGAGATATTAGATGAACAAGTATAAGATAACTCACTCGTGACAACTTCATTTTCCTTCAAGACCTTGGTTTTCATGTTTGGACAATGCAATGCAATATGGCCTTTACCCAAGCATTTAAAACATTTAATTGTACCACTCTTAGAAGTAGAAGAAGTGCTAGGGTTAGGAACATGTTTACCACTTGGAGACTTTGAAGCTTGTTGCTTAGGTGAGGAAGATCCCTCCTTCTTGGACTTGTCCTTACCACTAGAAGAGTCATAGTGATAGGTCTTCTTGTAGGAATGCTTCCTCTCAAGTTGTCTCTCCACTTTGTTGGCTTGGTGCACTAGATCCTCCAAGCTCTCATAGTGTTGTAACTTCACTATGTATTGAATGTCTCTATTAAGCCCACGTAAGAACCTTGCTATGGCGGTTTTAGGTTCTTGTGCATTGGCTCTCCTCATAGTCATTTTCATCTCTTTGTAGTATTCATCAACACTCTTGCTACCTTGTGTGAGACTTTGTAGCTTATCATAAGCATCTCTCTCATAGGAAGGTGGTAAGAATGTCTTCCTCATCAAATCCTTCATTTCTTGCCAAGTTGCTATCTTAGGCATCCTTATCCTCTCTCTTCCATCCTCCTTATACTTCCACCATGCAAGTGCACTCCCTACAAACTTCAAGGTAACCTTCCTAATTTTCTTCTCCTCACTATACTCATGGCATGAAAAGACTTGGTCAACTTTCATCTCCCACTCAATGTATGCTTCCGGATCATTCTTCCCTTGAAAACTAGGAATTTTAAGTTTCTCCTCTTCCATACTATCCTTTATTTTATTTTCTCCCTCATTATCTCCTCCATGTCTCCTAAGCCTCCTTTCTCCTTCATCTTCCTTATAACCTCCATCACTTCTATGATAAGAAGAACAATACATACCTACACAAAAATGATTAGCACAAATAATAGAAATATGGACCTCACCACTCACTAAGTGTTTCACTCAAATCCACTCGTGTTTCTCTCTTTTGAAGGCTTTTTCTATAATGTGCACACTTGCCTTTTTCCACTCAAACTCCTCTTTAGTTCTTAAGAAGCACTCTCAATCACAAATCAAGAATTTGTATTCAAAGTGAAAGATGTAACAAATCCAAACTCAACTCAAGAGTCCAAAATAAGAAAACTCTAAGACAAAACCAAGGAAATTTAGAAGACAAGCAATAAAAGCTAAAAGAAATGAAAGGACAACTCAATTTTTCAACTTTGTGAAGAACTAGTGTATTCAAGAGAGCTAAAATGGCATAAAAGTGTATGAAAAAGAAAGAATTAAGCAATGGTGTAGAAGGACTTCTTATAGGGCAGATTTTTTTCTTTCCAATGGTATAATTTTTTTTTTTTGAATTTTTTTTACACTTTGGCCCCCAAACTTTTCATAATTGCACTTGGGCCCCTAAAATTTTTCTTTTTGCACTTTTGCCCCAATATTTTCTTTTTTTATCTTTTAAGTCCTTTTCTTTTGCTAAGAAGTCCTCAAACTTTTTAATATTTACGAAAAATACCCAAACTCACTTAATTCAAATTTTCATGGATCAAACACAAGGGTTTGCCAAGTCTCTCAAGAACACACATGAACACTATGAATGTTCTTCCCCAAATTCAAATCTCAGAATTTCAATGTGCAGATTTGGACTCAAATTAAACACAACACAATCCAAAAAATATGGATCAAAACAATAAAAATCACAAATCAATGAACAGTACCGAAACATGAACAGTACCGCGATATGAACAGTGCCACGATCGGGATGAACAGTATCGCGCCGGTGAACAGTGCCACGCAGGTGAACAGTGCAACGATTAGCAGTACGCGCGGTGGACATGGCCGGTGAACAGTGCTCCGCGTCGATGAACAGTGGTCGCGATGAACAGTACCACCAACAGAACCGATGCACTGTAACACCCTGCGATGAACAGTGCCGACGCCACGATGAACAGAGCGCGCGCCACCGATGAACAGTACAAAAATGATGCTAAATCTAGCTCTGATTACCAAATGATGAAAACCCCTTTCCGGATCTCAAATTCAGCATCAACGGAAATTACGAAAACTCAAAAGGGGAAGAAAATATAAAGCGGAAAGACAAGAAATGGAAAGAACAACGCCACAATCCCTAAAGATTGATAAGTTGAGGAGGATTCGCCACTTTGAATATGGAAATTCAAAGATAAGAATCAAGGGTAGTTCCTAAGAACCTAGAGAGTTTTCCTCTCACAAAAGCATCAAAGCTTCATTCCAAATGAGAGTCAAAACTCCTTACCAAGTTAACATTGGGCCTATTTATAATATGAACCTAAAAGGCTTACCAAGGCCCATTACTAAAAGCCCAAACAACTAAAAAGGCCCAAATTAAAAATAAACATCATTAAAAACATAAAAAGCTCCACAAAAGCCCAATTTAGGCCCAAATTACATAAACTTCTATTCTAAGATTTGGCTCCACTTTAAGCTCTTCATGTACCATTCTAGTCCTCTATCAGTAAGTCCCTATGGTAGTGACTTGGTACAGATCTCCTTCTCATGACAACCTTCATCTCTTCCCATGAATGGATAGGCCTTTCTCCATTTCTACGCCTGCTAATCACAAATTGATCCCACCAAATACTAGCATAATCATTAAATTCAACAATTGCTAATTTTACCTTTTTCTTCTCAGAGTAATTATGACAATCAAACACAGTTCAACCTTTCTCTCCCACTCCAAGTACAACTCGGGATCATTCTTTCCTTGGAATGCAGGGATGTTCATCTTGATATTACCTAAGTAATTGTCAACTCTTGGTTCATCATCTCTTATTCTCCTTTCACTATTTCTCCCATCTGACTCCTCTTCTTCTTCCTCTTCATGATTTCTTCTAGGAGGGGTCCTAGACCTGGAAGTAGATTGTAAATCATCCAATCTTGCATTTAGAGCCTTGAATTGATCTTGAACAGCCTTCATGAGCAACTTGAGTTCAGCATCTCCTACTCCTTCTCCTCCACTCATGATTAAAGTGCTGCAAAAATTGAGTTAGAAAAATAAAATCCTCACACAAACACTCTCTCACGTGTTTACACTAAAAATATGTTTAGTCACTCGTGTTTTCACTCAATTTGGCTTTTTCCCTCTGATAGCCTTACCACTCTTGCCTTTTACCACTCAACTTCACCTTATGAGCTCTTAAGTAAGAACCTTTAAGGATGATTCTACACAACAAGAAACAGTAGAGAATTGGTGATATGATAACTTTAGGGAGTAAGAACAAGAGACAGTAAAACAGAAACAAGGAATACAAGATATTTTTCTTTTTAATGAGACAAGATCAAAGAAAGGTGTATAGAACGACAAAACAAAAAGACCATACTTGAAACTTTTTTTCTTTTTTTGAACTTTGCTTTTCTGATTGAGCAATATGTAATTTGAAGCAAAAGATTGATTACTAGCCAACAACTTTTTTTTCCGTTTGTTTTTTTCAACCTTTTTTTTTTTCAATCTGGAATTTTTTTTCTCACAAATTTCTATTTTTTTTTTTTTGCATGAATTTTTTTATAGATAGAAAAGAAGAAGCACAAAGAAAGATCACGAAAGAAGATGAAGAGACTCAAAGGAATAGAAGAAAACAAGACTAAATAGAACAAACAGAATAAAAATAGAACCAAAACACAAAGGTTGACACATAGAAGAAAAGAAAAAACCAACAAGCAGAGACAATTGAAAGGATAGATAACACTTGAATTCAAGAGTCGAAGCTCTGATGCCAAATGATACGAATCTACTTAACGGATCGTCTTGAAAACAGGTAAAGGATAGAAAGAGGAACTTGACCCTAACCGCGACCTACCGATAGAATCAACACTATAAAGTTCTTAACCCAAGAACAAAGGGGAAGCTCTCACAAAGGAGAAACACTTAATTTGATTGATTTGCAAGTTCTATCTTGGAAGCTTACAAGAGGTTCCTATTTATAGGCTGCACTAAGCAACCCTTGAAGTACAAGTAGTGAGTTCCCACTAGGAATTAATTGCCTACTTACAATTACTTCTCACTAACATTTCCAACTAAACTTCCCACTAAGCATTTATTACCCACTAAGCTTTTACTTTCCACTAAGCATTAATTTCCCACTATCTTCTTGTCTTGTGAATTTCTCATGCTGTCTTCATTTTGGGCTCAAATATTGATCAACTTGTAGAAAAGTGACCCACTTTGAGCTGAACTTTTCTTGATCTCCATTATTAGGCCTTGCAATGCTTGCTTCATCCTCTTTGTCTTGGACCTAGTAATGGGACCTCCAATGTCACACAAAGTGTCTTTAGGTTGGCTTGTTGGATCTCTATCATCTTGTTACTAGGCTATCGTGAGTACTTAGATGCATGTGAATTATGTTCTGGCCAGCTTTTTAGACTTAAATTGATTATGGTGTTGAAAGAAAACACTTGTAGATTCACTGACCAAAGACTTAACTATTGAAGCTTTTGAGAATTTTATAGCTCACATGTGTTTGGTTAAGTCTTTTGATGTTTTGGGTTAGTTGGAGTATATGTATATAGTAATACTATCTTAGTAACATATCTCTTATAGCATTTTCAAATGCTTGGACCATTGTCATGTAGCTTATTTTGACTATTAAGTTATGCTATTTTGTATATTCTTTTCTTGTGAGAAATATGACTATTTGATGCGCAGGATATGTATCCCTATCGGATATTATTTTGTAGCATTAGAAATTTTAGATTTCTTACATTGTTGTTGATATATGATTGAAATTTTCATTCTAGTCTTGATGATTTCTATTTAATTATTGGTTAATACTATCCAAGTGGGAGAATGTTAAAATATTTGTTATGGATTAGTATAAATCAATAATTATATTATCTTTTAGTATCATCAATCAACAATTATAGATAAGATAATTATCATATTTAGATTACGGACATTTTAGATGGGATTATGATAAAGATTGATCCTGTGATGGGTTGGGTTAATCATTTAGTAGATAGTTCATTGAGAGGTCCTACCTATTGTTAGGGGATTATAAATTTGTTATCCCATTAAGCAAATTTACACTTTATGTGACACTCACGTTCTCTTAAACAATCCCTAGAAAGTGGGCAGAAATTCTCTCAAGAGTATTTTAAGGGTTTCTTCGGCAAGCAATTCTCATGGACATAAATGCGAATTCAGGTTAATATTTGATAACCTTTAAGTTTTATCGCTATAATTTGTATCTATGTGTAATTATTTTATAATTTTTCATCACTCTAAGGATCGAAATCAATATTTACGTATAATTTAGAGTACAATATATATCACCCACATTATTGCTCGAACGGCTTGTGCATCAAAAACACTACGCAGTGATCATTTTAAGATACATGCATGGTTCATGGCGACATCTGTTTATTATACATATATTCATAACTAGAATAGCGACAAAATACTAGAAATATATAAAATTTAAGCCTGTTCTTCTTGCTATAATCCAAGCCTGGGATCTGAAAGTTTGTAACACGTCCATGTAAAAATAGAATTAGTTTTTCAATTAGATGGTATATATAAAAAAATATCAATAATTAATAAAAAAAAAAAAGAAGAAGATTACAAGAATATGGGTGCTTTATGAAAAGCAGCATCACAATCTCAATATATATCGTGCTCAATTTATAAAAACATGCATGTCTTTGCTTAAATTGTACGTCCAACTAAGATCTTTAACTATATTTTAGAAAAATCCACTATACTTTTAAAAGTATCATCACTACTATTCTCTTCCCACAGCGTACCTTGCTTATTTTGTACATCGGGACTCCGTGATCAACTTTTTCTTCTTCATAAAACAAATTTAGTATTGCCTCTACGTAAGACAAAAGTGATCTCTCCCTCTCTGTCTCACATGCAACAAAATCTCATTCAGAACTTTATACGGTATAGAAGAAAAGGATGACGTGTTCTAGCTTAGTATGTAGAATCCAAGAATTTTCTTTTATCCTAAGAATCGAATTCGGGTATTAGAGAATTTACAACAATTCACACACACGCTATTTAACCAACAAAACAAGGAGTGCTCAAAATAACCGGTTATATTACAACCAGTTAATTAAAAATGGTTATAAAAATTAATCACATATGATAAATGGTTATTATAACCAAATCATAACCATCATGAAAGCCCGGTTAAATAACCAGTTTTTAACTGGTTAAATAACCAGTTTTGTTATAACTAAAACCGGTTATATAACTAGTTATCTTAAATTATTAATGTATACACAATTAATTTTAGTCTTAAAAACTAATTTTAACCTTTAAAATAAACTTTAATTAAACATGCATAATTGATAATGCATAAAATTGATTGTAAAAATATAATAAATATAAAAAAATCATTTTTAAAAATTTTAAAACGGGTTATATATAATTTGTTATGGATATATACTCAATTATATAACTGGTTATATATTCAATTTTTCATAACCAATTTTAGATATAATAACCACTTGACATATTGATTATTAAATGGTTATGGTTCGGTTATTCAAATAACTTAACTTAACCATGAGTAGCCCTAAACAAAACTAGACCCTTGATTATAGAATCCTAGATAGGTTGAGGAGAAAGAGACGTGACTTTCCCTTGTCTCCCCACCCAAACTTAACTTACTCATCTAATTAATTAACTCAAAATAATATTCTATAGTTTTATACTTCTATATATTGATCATTAACTACATCAATTATTGCTTCAAAAAAAAAAAAACTACATCAATTACATGTTAAAAAAAATACATTAATTAAAGTATTTCAAGGCCCGAATTAGTTTAAGCCTTAAAGCAGCTTGAACAACTAATAATCTTGGTTTGCATTAAAAAAAAAAAAAAACCTGTCATCATTCGAGTTGCTTGTGCTCTGAATTTTCCATTAAATTATCATAATAATTTTCTTTCCTTTTTTTTCTTAAACCTTATATAATTTATGAATAAAAAAACCCTTATATAATTTAGTTTCTCTTATCAAGAACCAACAACAACAATAACATGATTGCTGTTGTGGTTGTGGTTTTGAGGGTGATTACTTGCTTCATAATTTTGGTCTTATTCTCTCTTAATTTAATTACCACTATCTTATATAATTTCATCGTGTCACTAACTAACTTATATGCCTGATATCAACTACTAATAAGTTGTTGGTCCGAATAGTTCTGGATTCGATCCCCTTAAGCAAGGTCTCGGATTCAAGCCTTGTGGATGAAAAAAATATGATTGGGAGGGAAAATTCAACTAAAGGTGGTCAGTCAGGTTCCCGACGAAACTATAATTTATTAACTGCTTCTAATTTATTATATACACACAATTATTTATTTTTTCACTGCTTAGAATAACTAAATATATAAGTGACCCAGCTATTCTTTACTTTTTAGTACCTTTTATATGCAAGCACAACATAATTTAACTTGTCATCAAACTTACATACTTAGCATATCAATAAAAATTATCCATATTAATTCTATATAATGTTTTTTTAATATTTGTACTAGGATATTATACAAGCAACATCAAGTTGCTATGCTAAGTTAATAACAACTTATTACAAAAGCAAGTTAATTAATTATAATGAATGGCATCAATTTCATTTTTTAAGAACTAACTTAATAATAAAAATATAATATTAAAGAATTAATGTGATTTCAAGTATAGAAGTATCGAAATACACATTTACTCAATACTATAAAAATTCAAAATTAAAGAATATAAGGATGAGTGTTTATTAGATGAATATATATACTGTGCAAAAACAAAATATGTCTTCCACCGGTTACCATAACCTTTTGATTTTGAGACAAACATTCTCGATGGCTCCAAAATACGCATCCCGCAACCTCCTTACAAAGAAAAGGATGCCTAAAACACCCCCAAAAAGCAAAAGCAAATCCAATTCCCATGCCAATTTCAAAGCAAGATTTAAAATCATCATCATCCATGTCTTGCATTGATTTTAAGCCATCATAAGGTGTCCCCTCTTGTGTGCACTTCTTTGGAAGAGGATCACCACAAAGTTGTGGATTGCCAATGTAACTAGACGCATTAAAACTCTGAAGTTGGGTGCCCAATGGAATTTCTCCACTGAAATGATTGTAAGACAGGTTCAAGAAACTCAGGAATGATAAATTTGACATGCCTTGTGGAATTTCACCTGAAAGTTGGTTTTCTGAAAGGTCTAGAGACTCCAAATACTTCATGGTTCCAATTCCAATTGGTAACTTTCCCTCCAAGTGATTATGTGACAAATTTAAAGACTGCAAGGCACTAAGACCAACAATTCTAAAGGGATTGATCCTGAAAGGTTATTGCTAGAGAGATCAACACTGTGCACAAACTTCAAAGCATGCCAATAGTTTAACTCTTGGCCTTTCATAAACAAGGGTAAGTCCTCTAGGTTTGACCTCACAGAAATTGGAACCAAATACCAATAATGAAAGTAAGACATGAACAAGGCTTCATCAACAGTGTTTGTGACCATTGTTGTGATGTTATGTAAGCACTTTGGTATTGGTCCTGAAAGCCCATTATTTGCAAGGTCAAGCACTAGAAGATTGGAAAGTTCACATATGTGTGATGGGATAGTGCTTCTAAATTTATTGGATCGTAGCAAGAGGGCCATGCTCAAGTGTGAAAACCAAGTTGGTATATTCCCTGTGAACTCATTCAACCCCAAATCAAGGTACCACAAGCTTTTGCAACTTTTAAGTGAGATAGGTACGTTTCCAAAGAAGCCATTGTTGCAAACTCGAAAGGTTTGAAGTTTGGTCAGTGAGCCTATAGAATGAGGAATTTTGCCAGATAGATTATTGCTCCCTAAATTCAAATGGATCAAAGATTGCCACTTCATCCAACAGTCTGGTAACTCTCCAGATAGAAGATTGTGTAACATGTCCAAAACTTCTAAGTGGTGTTCCTGTTCCCCTGATTGACATAGGAATGGAACCAGGGATCCTGAGAAGCTGTTGTTGGCTATGTCAAAGAAGTTGACTTTGGGAGATAAATGGGGTAGCCTGCGGCTGAAGTTATTCCATTTTAGATCAATTAGTGTGTTGTTGATCAGTGAGGAAGATATGTCCCCACTAATTGAATTGTGAGATAAGAAGAGATTGTCAATTTGTGCTACAAAGCTCCAGAAATTCAAATCCTCATGGATATTGAATGAAAGCCCTGAACTTGATATGTCTAAATAAGATAGAGATTTTTGTGAATAAAGCCATGATGGAAACTCAGGACCTAGCTTGCAATAGCTCATGCTAATCTTTTCAAGCTGGAAAGGGGGCTGCCAATGAGACCCCAAATCAAAAGTAAAATCAGATGAGTCAAGGCTCAATCACTTTAAGTTTGAAAGGTTTGTGAAACTTTGCTCAGATATGGTGCCAGTAAAGGTGTTATAACCTATGGATAAAACCTCCAATTAAGATAGTTTCCCAATATCTAAAGTGATTCAAACTAACATCTAAAGATTTCAATGATGATAGACTGCCAAAGGTTGAAGGAATGGGGCCAGAAAGCGAGTTGTTGGAAAGATCAAGTTGCTCTAAATGTTTGAATTGACCCATCCATTTGGGAATCAATCCTTTTAGACGATTGTTTCTCAAAATTAAGGACCTCAAATGTTGAAGATTAGATAGCCATTTGGGTATCTCATAGTGGAAAGAGTTGTTGCAAATATCAAGTACTTCAAGTGAAGTAAAATTGGCATACCCAAAAGAAAGATTGTCACCATTGAGGGAACAACCACTCAGCCTTAATTCAACAAGTGAAGGGGGCATAGTCATCTCTTGAAGCCAAAGAGCTTCACTCTTGAGAAATATGCCACTCAAGTTTAGATATTTCAAACATGAAAGAGTTGAAAGCCACCTAAGATTATCCATGTGGAGGTTGTAATTCATTGATAAGTCCAAATAAAGAATATTGGAGAAATTTGCATAGCCATCATGAATAGGTGGAAAATGAATAGTCTCAAAGTTATTAGAGCTCAAAACCAAGGAGCTTAGGAATTCAAGTTTGAACACTACAGAAAAGTTTATCTCACCCTCTAAACATTGGACAGTTCCAAGTGGACAATGAAGGTTTAGCTTTAAGACTCTACCTGTTATGTTGTCACAATGAACTCCAATCCATTTGCAGCAATCTTATTCAGTTGACCAAGAGGAGAGGCGCCTCAAGGGATCTTTGATGCTTTGCTTAAATACTGAAAGTTCATGTTGATCTTTTCCATTGCAAAGAACATTCATATTGTTCCCATGTACCTTGCATATAAAAACCACAGCAAAATAGCTGTCATTTGTAAAGCAGGAGAAAACATAATTCCGCAAAATGAAAGTTTCATGCTAAATCCTTATGTGAAGTTCTGGATTTAAAATAGAAGTTTCATTTGAAAAGAGAGAGAGAGAGAGAGAGAGAGAAATTGTGTTTATATTTTTTTTCCTTACAAAAATTTGTATAACAAAATAAAATATAAGAAAAAAAAAGTGTGAAATAAAATAATTAACATAATTAAGAGAGAAAATAAAATAATGTTACAAAATTAACGTCATAGAAATTATTATTATTGTTATTATTATTATTATAATAAAAAATTCTTAATGCGTGTTTGAAAACACGTCCATCGAGGTAAAATCACGTCAATTCAGACTTTTGGATGCGAAAGTTGGGTAGTGTTGGCCAAGATGTTCGTGTATGGTAAGAATTGATGTAGATCCAAACAAGCTATTAGTTGCAATTGAGTCTAACTACTTGACATTGCTGCCATTCACATGTTTGGAATATTCACGTCCCTTAGGACTTGACTTGCGTTGTTCTAGAAGCAACAATTGGTTGCTTATCTGCGTAAACTGGATGTGAAGTTTGAGCAGACGTGACTTTGAAAATGCCAAACCAAACACATAATTCCAGTGGATCGCGTTCCATCAAATTGACGTTTTGAATAATTCAGGAAAGCACAAGATTCCAGTGGGGCTTACTGCTGAAAAAATATGTAAAAAGAATGTAATTATGTGTTGCGTGCGGAACTGGCAGGACCAAACATAATCATGGACCGTATGGAAAATTTTATGAATTAGTCGTGCCAGGACAAACATAATGGAGCAAGAGAAACGGGAAGCGAGGCAACGCAAAAAGCTCGAAGAAGAAAATATTCATTTTTAGACACTAGGGGAAAAGTATTATTTCAAAGAAACTAGGGGGAAATGTGGTATGATCACACTCTTGATTGGAAACCTATGAACTATGAAACGGGTTTGGCTAAAGTGGAATTTGGAACAAGTGAGGCACCAGTGAGAAAGCGCTCTTACCTGCTGCAGCAGGTTAGTTATTGGTTTTTAACCTACTGTAGCAGGTTAGCCATAAGGAAAAATAAAAAATAAAAAAATATATTTTTTATTTAAAAAATGAAATTATATAAAATTATTTTAATAAAAATTTTCTCTTTTTTTAAAAAAGTGGGAACCACCGGAAAAAAGTGGATACTACCAGTGGTGTTTGAACAAATTACCTACTATAATAGGTTGGTAAATCGGGAGAAATTTTTTTTTTATTTCCTTATGCTCCACTGGGAGAAAAAAAAAATATTTTTTAATAATTATTATATAATTTCATCTAATAAAAAAATGATTTTTTTCTCCCTGTTAACCAACCTATTATAGTAGGTAATTTGTTCAAGTACCAACGGTGGTTCCCACTTTTTTAAAAAAAAAAGAAAATTTTTATTCTAAATTTAATTATAATAATTTTGTATAGCGTAATTTGTTCAAGTACCACATATGGTTCCCACTTTTTAAAAAAAAGAGAAAATTTTTATTCTAATTTTATTATAATAATTTTATATAATTTCATTTTTTAAATAAAAAATATTTTTTTTCCTTATGGCTAACCTGCTACAGCAGGTTAAAAACCGGTAACTAACCTGCTGCAGCAGGTAACATACACTTTCTCACCGGTGCCTCACTTGTTTCAAACTCCACTTTAGCCAAACCCCTATGAAACACCAATACTTTAATCTGTTTCGCGTATCTATATCTGATACCAATATTTTTAGATACTTCACCAATATATGTAGGTGAACAGGACGGATGCATGTTGTAGTTTTTTTTTTTTGTTACCATGTTATTGGTACGGAGTATCCACCATTGTAGTTTTTTTTTTAGAATGTTATTGGTACGGAATATCACCGGCTTTGTCGATGACTAATCTCCGTCGAGAAACCTGATTGACCACCTTTAGTGGGGTTCTCCTCCGCCAACCACTTTTTTCCATCCACTAGACTCGAACCCGAGACCTTGCTTAAGGGAACCGAGTCCAACACTACTCGGACCAACGACTTGTTGGTTATGCATGTTGTAGTTTGGGGCCTTGGCGAAGACCCCCTAGTTTTTTCTAATTTTAATTTTTTTTAGTATAGATATAGATAATATTTTAATATTATAGTAATTAATTTTAGAGTAAATTACACAGATCCCCCCTGAGGTTTTCTCTTATTACACCTAGCACCCCTCTATTTTTGTACATTACTTTGAGCACCCCTAAGGGGAGGGGGGTAAGTGTAATATTTTTTAAACCTGAGAAGGGGGGCCAGTGTAATGATTTATGCCTATGGGGGGAGGGGGGGGAGGGGGGGTCGGTGTAACGAAAATCTAAAAATTAGGGGATTTTTTGTAGCGTTCAAAAATGGAGGGGTGCCAATAAAGGCAAACCTTAGGGGGTGTCCATGTAATTTACTCTTAATTTTATTTGATGGAGTTTGATTTTAAAGATAATAATACTTCAGTTTTATTTATCTTTTTTGTAATTTTGATAAAATATTTTATTATCATTTTATAATTGTCATTATCAAGACAATGCTATTTTATTTTATTTTTAAATAAATATTTATTTCTTTTTTAAAGTTTTTATTGGAAAGATAATTGTATTTTTTTTCAATTCTCTTTTTAAACAAGATATTATAATATTGTTTATTTTTCCCTTTTAATAACCTTTTCTTTTATAGTTTGTTACTAGATTTTAACTCGTGCGTTGCACGGGATTAACAGTTTAAGATTTTTTATTTATATTTTGTATTATATGTAATGTAATATGTTATATTTTTATTTTCATACTTTAGTAAAAAAAAAATTTCACCATTGTAATTTAGATATTAGTGTGACATCAGATAAAATGTTTATCATTGTGAATTAAGTAAAAAATTTCAACTTATTTTTATAAATAAAAAAATTTCATCCCTATGTGCTATATTTTATATATAATTTTTTATTTTAATATATTGGCATATACATATCAATGTATAAAAGAAAATTTAAATTTCTTCAAAAATTAAAAAAATTATAAATAATCTATTTAAGTGAGAACATAATAAATAAATAAAATTATCTGCTTAAAAATAAATTTTAGACACTAATTTTATGTGAAGAAAATAATAGTTATTATTTTGATATTTGATTTTTTTATGTAATTAAATATATATTATTTATGTAAAAGAAATATTAACTTTGATTGGACAAAAATATTTAGTAAAAAGGTTTATCCTATGAATTGAATGTAATTTTTCTACTTGTTTTTATAAAAAAAAATGTTCATCCCCGTGTGTT
Source organism: Pueraria montana var. lobata (assembly GCA_026413185.1). NCBI lineage: Eukaryota > Viridiplantae > Streptophyta > Magnoliopsida > Fabales > Fabaceae > Pueraria > Pueraria montana. Next base: position 25,734,318 of record CM048653.1, on the reverse strand, counting down.
ATATTTTATATATTTTATATGGTAAGTCAAGTCTAAATTTCTCTTCATCTTTTCATGAAAAATATTCAGCCTCATTTATTATATTTTCTTATACTTTCTATGATCATAAAATAAAACATTCAATAAATTATTTAAATCACGAAAGAGATAGTCATAAAAAAATACATTCAAATTTTAATTATTATGACAAATTATCTTAATTTAATTGTTTGACTCACAAATTATCTTCATGTTTTAATTACTATGATCAAAAGTTGTCACAAATTATGAATATCTTATTCCCTATTTAAGTCACACTGTGGAGAGAGGGACTAAAAAGAGCATTTTTGCGAATTCCAAGACTAAAAAAGGCAACTTCAAATTTGGAGGACTAAAAAAAAGTACTCACATTTGAGAGACTAAAAACATGTTTAAGCCGAAAAAAAATTATGTTGTGTGTTATATTTTATATACTTTATGTGGTAAGTTAAGTCTAAATTTCTCTTGATACTTTCATTTAAAATATTCATCCTCATTTGTTATATTTTTTTTCATACTTTCTATGTTTGTAAAATAAAACAATCAATAAAATATATAAATCAGGAATAGACAACCATAAAAAAATATATTCAAATTAAAATTACAATGATAAAAAAATATAATTTCACCACAATAATTTAGATATTAATGTGACTTCAGCTAAATTGTCCACTGCCGTGAATTAAGTAAAAATTTCTACTTGTGTTTAAAAGAAAAAATTATATTCATCTCTATATGTTCTATTTTATATATAACATTTATTTTAATTTATTGGCATATACATATCAATGTATAAAAGAAAATTAAAATTTTCCTAGGTAGAAGAAATTTAATCATGAATAATTTATTTAAGTTAGAAGATAAAAACCAAAAACCAAATAATTATTTGTCTAAAAATTAAATTTTGACACTATTTTCTTGTGAAGAAAATAGCAGTGATTATGTTGATTTAATTTGATTATTTTATGTAATTAAATATATATTAATTATGTAAATGAAATTTTAATTTTGATTGAACAAAAATCTTTACTTAAAAAGTTTATCACTGTGAATTTAGTGTACATTTTTCTACTTGTTTTTATAAAAAATGGTCATCTCTATGTGTTATATTTTAAATATTTTATATGGTAAGTTAAGTCTAAATTTCTCTTCATACTTTTATGAAAAATATTCATATGCATTTGTTATATTTTTCATACTTTATAAGATGATAAAATAAAACACTCAATAAATTATTTAAATAAGGAATGAGGCAATAAAAAAAATACATTCAAATAAAATTATTATAATAAAAAAATATAATTTCACTATAATAATTTAGATATTAATGTGACTTCAGTAAAATTGTTCTTCCCCAAAAATTAAATGGAAATTTCTACTTGCTTTAATAAGAAAAAAAATCATCCCTATGTGTTATAATTTATATATAATTTGTATTTTAATATATTTTCATATACATATCAATGAAAAAAGAAAAATAAAATTTGTCCAGATAGAAGGAAATCATGAATAATTTTTTTAAGTAAGAATCATAAAAAATAAATAATTATTTGTTTAAAAACTAACTTTAGATACAAATTTTGTATGGAGAAAATAATAGTTATGATGTTGATTTAATTTCATTTTTATGCAATTAACTATATACTAATTGTGCAAAAGAAATTTTAACTTTGATTGGATAAAAATATTTAGTAAAAATGTTTATTCTTGTGAGTTTAGTGTAAATTTTCCTACTTATTTTCGTATAACAAATTGTTCATCTGTGTTATATTTTATTTATTTTATATGGTAAGTTAAGTCAAAATTTCTCTTTATACTTTCATGAAAAATATTCATCCTCATTTGTTATATTCTCTTCATATTTTTTATGTTCATAAAATAAAACATTCAATATATTATTTAAAACAAAAAAAAGACAGCCATAAAAAAAATTAAAATTAAAATTATAATAATAAAAAATATAATCTCACCATAATAATTTATATATTAATGTGACTTTAGCTAAATTGTTCATTCCCGTGAATTAAGTAAATTTTTTACTTGATTTTATAAATAATAAAAAATTCATCCCTATATCTTATATTTTATATTTTAATATATTGGCATATACAAATCATTGCCTAAAGAAAAATTAAAATTTATCCATGTAGAAGAAAATAATAAATAATTTATTTAAGTGAGAAGATAATATATAAATGAATAATTATTTGATTAAAATTAATTTTAGACACTAATTTTGCATGAAGAAAAAATAGTTATTATGTTAATTTAATTTTATTTTTTTGTAATGTAATTAAATATATATTAATTATGCAAAATAAATTTTAAATTTGATTGAACAAAAATCTTTAGTAAAAATATTTATCCCTGTGAATTTGTTGTAAATTTTTCTAATATTTTTCATAAAAATTGTTCATCCTCGTGTGTTATATTTTATATGGTAAGTGAAGTCTAAATTTTTCTTCATACTTTCATGAAAAATATTCATCTACATTTGTTATATTTTTTTTATACTTTCTATGTTTGTAAAATAAACATTCAGTAAATTATTTAAATAAAGAAAGAGACAGCCATAAAAAAATTAAAATTAATATAATTGAAAATTTAATTTCACCGTAATAATTTAGATATTAATGTGATTTCAAATAACTTGTTCTTCCCGGTCAATTAAGTGAAAATTTCTATTTGTTTTTATAAGATAAAAAATATTCATCCTTATTTGTTATATTTTATATATAACTTTTATTTTAATATATTGGCATATACATATCAATGCATAAAACAAATTTAAAATTTGTCCAAGTATAAAAAAAATCATGAATAATTTATTTAAGTGAGAAGGTAAGAAATAAAAACAAATAATTATTTGCTTAAAAATAAATTTTAGACACTAATTTTTGCATGGAGAAAATAATAGTGATTATGTTGATTTAATTTGATTTTTATGCAATTAAATAAATATATATTAATTATGTAAAAATAAATTTAACATTGATTGGACAAAATTCATTAATAAAAGTGTTAATACCTGTGAATTCGCTGTAAATTTTCCTTCTTGTTTTTTTTTAAAAAAAATTCATCCACATGTGTTATATTTTATATAAATTAAGTCTAAATTTTTCTTCATACTTTCATGGAAAATATTCATCCCTATTTGTTATATTCTTTCATACTTTTTATGATCGTAAAATAAAACATTCAATAAATTATTTAAATCAGGAAAGAGACGTATATAAAAGAATACATTCAAATTAAAATTATAATAATAAAAAAAATATAATTTCACCATAATAATTTAGATATTAATGTGACTTCAACTAAATTGTTCGTCCCCGTGAATTAAGTGAAATATTTTACTTACGTTTATTAGAGAAAAAAAATCAATCTCGATGTGTTATATTTTATATATAATTTATATTTTAATATATTGGCATCTGATATCAATGTCTAAAAGAAAATTAAAATTTGTCTATGTAGAAGAAAATCATAAATAATTTATTTAAGTAAGAAGATAATAAATAATTATTAGCTTAAAATTTAATTTTAGACTTTAATTTTGCCTGGAGAAAATCATAGTGATTATGTTGATTTAGTTTAATTTTTGTTATGTAATTAAAATGTATATTAATTATGTTAAAGAAAATTTAACTTTTATTGAACAAAAATATTTAGTAAAAAAGTTTATCTCTGTGACTTCACTGTAAATGTTTCTACTTATTTTCATTAAAAACTATTCATCTCTGTGTATTATATTTTATATGGAAGTTAAATCAAAATTTATCTTCATACTTTTATGAAAAATATTAATCTTCATTTGTTATATTATATTTAGGGAACTATTTATGTTGGGCCCAAATTTATTATTACTTAAAACTTAAAAGTTAAAACTAATTTAAAAACTTTGAAAATAAAATAAAAGTTGTTTTAAATTTTTATTTAAAAGTTTCTTTAAGTTAAAATTAAGTAAAACTGGATTGTTTGAAACTTTAAAAATGTTCCATGGCCGAAATTCAAAATGAGATATATAAAGAGCTTAAGATGTAGAAGCAAAATTAGAATTAATAAATATGAAAATTTAACAAAATAAGAATGTTACGTGGTTAATATACAAAAAAATACTAATTAAATCAATAAAAAAATATAATGCATTTTGGGATCATATATATATTTGTTACCGTAGCCTATACAATAACAAAAGAATATATACTTTTATAATTCTTTTCATTTGCTGAATATTTTACAATTTTTCAAACAAATTTTTTATAGTTATTATTTTTACTTCTCAAAATGAGTTTAATATAAACAATTTTTTTTCGTATCTCTGAACTCCATTATGTTTGGTTAAAAAAAACACTATCTAATCGTTTTACTTTTAGGTTCCTATTTAACCAAATAAAAGAAAGTAATAAAGATAACTATTTTCAATTTTTAAAATAAAATAATTAACAATAAATATATTTTAAAATGATTATTATAATTTTTATTTTTAATTTTTTAAAATGATTGTTGTAACATTGATCTTTTTTTTTATTAAGATAGATATTTTAAAATTGTGCAACTGATCTTTTTATTATTTTAGTTATGAAACTTTCTAAATTTATTGATTTGTCCTGGTTTGAAATAAAAAAGAATTTGATTCACTAAAAGTACAATTTAGTTTTATTTACTATAGTTGGATTCCTTAGTTTTAATATATCTAATTAATTAAAAAATAATTTTATTTACTAAGAATATTAAAGTTTTATAATTACAAATAATATTTCAAGAAAACACTAACAACCATTATTAGTTTGAAGATATAAGAAAGGATATATGTTTAATTATTTTATATTATTATTTAGGTGATTAGTTAAGAGATTAGTATTTGAATGAGAATTTCAATTATTAGATTTAAAATTAAGCTCACGGTGATTGGTTATCATATACTTAATAAGTAGCAAAAATAAAAATAAAAAGTTGATAAATTATAAATAAAAATTCACAAATTACATTAAAACTTGATAACGTAATTTAATCCAAAAGAACATATCAAAATATCACTGTATTTAATAAAACTCTTTGTATTATAAATTAATTATTGTTAAGTTTAAGATTTAAATAATTTTGTATTTTTATGAACAATAACTATTCAATAATTGTTGTATTATAAATTAATTATTTGTTAAGTTTAAGATTTAGATAACTTTGTATTTTTATATAATTTGATATATGAATTGATTGTATAATCTATTAAAAATATTAAAATTAATTATGTAATTGTAGCATTAATGTAATTTAATGTAATCCACTAATTTAGCTTATTTATGAAAGTTGCACAATGCTAATTAAGATTGAGAAAACAAATAAAATTAAAAAAGGCTCCTATTTTAGGCGGAAAAAAGAAAATTACATAGATACCCATGACTTCTACTTTTATATATATAAATATTACTATTTTAAAGATTATAATTGATTGTATTTGCAATCAAATGACTATATTAGTGTTTCATTTATATTGATTTAAAATTAAACACTAATATAATATTCTCTTTTTCTATCATAATTCTTCAGATATTCTCTTTATTTTTCTCCTCTTGTTCTTATGTTTTTTATATTGTTTGTGAGATTCTAATGTGCTAATTTTTAACTTGAGTGAATGGATCTAAACATGGCGTGTAAACTTTGGAAAAGCAAAATATTATTTAGTTAAAACAATTTGCTTATTCATTTTTAGTTTAAATAATGCTTATTATACTAATTTTTGTTTAAAAAATAATTATTTTGAAATAAAATGTACTAAAAACGTTTAATATAAATTCAATTGCCACATGGAAAAGAGATGTTTTGATAAGTTATTTATGTGATTAATATTTTATAATATAAAATTATTAATATTTTATATGAAAATTAATACATGCATATTTATTTTTGTTACCATGTTATTGATACGGGTATCCACCAGCTTTGTCGATTACTAATATCCCTCGAGGAACCTGACTGGCCACCTTTAGTGGGGTTCTCCCCTCCCAACCATGTTTTTTCCATTTATTGAAATATCTATGTAGAATTTTTTTTGAAAAGAAATATCTTTGTAGAATTAAAAGTATTTATTAACTAAAATATATTTTTATACTTGGTCCCCCCCTTTTAAGGGAGTCTAATTTCATCCCTATCGGTGAAGTATTCAAACCTATGAAACGTTGGTAATTCATTTTGTTTTAGGTATTCAATGCCGATACTCTTTGAATACTTCACGTACCCCATAGAGCCTAGAACCCCTACGAAACTATATAACCGAACAGTACCCGACCACCTGGAGCTATTCGGCTTCCACTATAGTTGACAATAACATCATTAGAGATATAATCATAAGCTCTAATCATTAGAGATATTGCTTTAGGGTCCAATGGGCAATTAGGAAATTTGTTTCAAACCCTGAATTAGTTGAAAATATTACAATTAGTTGCCCCTTAAGCCAAACACTATGAATATTTTTGGTGCCATGTTGTTTATGTTTTGGATTGTCTTGGTACCTTGAGGGATGCATTGTGGCAATTTCATAAAAAAATATTGGGGTGTTACAAGTCACTTTGAGAATTTGTGTTAAATTGAAAATGCAAAAATGTGATTTTTGGAATGAATTGGTGAAATGGGAGGAAAATAAAAGAGCTGAAAAAAAATTGAAAAAAAAAATGCAAAAGATTGAATGGAAAGGTAGTGAAAAGCTTGAATATGCAAGAAAAGAAAGAAACAAAGGAAGAAAAGTGAATAAATTAAAAGTGTCCCCGCTACTATAAGTGTTGCTTGAATGTGATCCTTATCAGGGTATCAAGATGGTTATTAAGCCTTTTGCACTTTCCTTCCTTTCTTTTTCCCTACCTTACATCTTCACCCTTGGCCCCGTTACATCCCAATAAAAGACCTCGTGATTTGTTCATGTTGACAAAATACTCTAGTGGTGATGAGATTCCTTACCAAGCCTATGGTAGGATGCTTTTATTGAGTTGAGTTGAGTGAAGTTTCTTGTCCCTAAACACTTGAGTGTGGGAAAATAAGTGAACCAGTCATTGTGAGCATTAGTTTTAGAGAACTAAGCCTCTAATTAGACTTGATTGAGATCTCTTGGAATCAAAAACCTGATCATCTACTACTTGTGTTCTTTTTGTTGTGTTTCAATTTGATGAATTCCATAAGCTTAACTTGAATGTGATAGTGATTGCTTGAGGACAAGCAAATCTTTATGTGTTGTTTGATGCGTTGCATTTTACATCATTCATGCATAACATTTCACTTAGGAAATATTGCATATTCTCACATTTAGGACTCATTTACCTTGTATTTAGTTTGTTTTTCATTTCTTTTTGGAACCAATTACTCTTGGTATTTTCATGTTTTAAGGTTGTCTCTTGAGCTCTGCGACATCAATTCAAGAAGAAAGATGCATGGTGACTCCAAGGATTGAAGCTAGGAGCACAGAGACATTTGAAGATTAGAAAAAAAAACTACAACTGGGGACACCTGACAGTAGTCATGGGCATGACATTCAGGGTCATGGTCGTGACTATGCTGATTTTCACATTTTTAAACCCCTGACAGATGAATCAATGAATTAACAAAGAATTAATGGGTTTAATTTAATCATGAGAGTAGAGGTTGGTAATTCAATTAGATACATCTTTGTATCAAGGAAAAAGGTTACCTTAGTTAATTTACCTTCAACGAGAACCACTAAGAACACATTAAGTCGTCAATAGGAAGTACCCAATCCTAGAAGTTTTCTTATAATTGATTATTTCATCTTTTTGAATATTTATTTTATCTTTATCTTATCTTATTTTAATCTTATCTTTATCTTTTTAATTTTTTTTAATTTAATCTTTTCAAATATTTTCTCATCTAATCAAATCTTCCATTTGTTTAATTTTAATTAAATTGTGAAAATTACAAAGCCAAAACGCAGTTTCTGTGGGGGGACATTAATTTTATTACTTGACGATAACCGTGCGCTTACTGGTAAATCTCACATCACAGTCTGTCTAAGGGTTTTGCATTTGTAAAATTCACCTGTAAGCAAGATGCGGAAAAGGTATGAACTGTTACCAAGGTTTTACTTACCTACTATTTAAGTTCTGAAATAACCTGCATATAAGCTACTTGTTTATGTTTCAAGCCATCAAAAAGTTCAATGAATCAAAGTTTGCAAAACGACTCATAGCTGTTGATTTGGGCTGTTTCAAAAAAGATATTTAGCAGTGATACAAATAATTCTCTTACGTCAGAGAAAGGTAATTTTTGTATTCAATGAAATTTGAAAATGGTACTGCCATCAGCCACTGATATCTATATTTGACTTGAGCGAAGTTATGTAGGTTTCCTATTTTCAATCTAGAATAGATCTTATTCATCTTAATTTAAAAACTCAGTATGTTTGATATTGTTGCTTGCCATGCATTGCCTAATACTTGAGGTGGATTGCATAATCAATTGAAGGGAATGAAGTGCTTTTGGCTTTTAAATGCAGAAATGTATACTTAATTACTTTTACTGCTCTCCTTTATTACCAATTATTTCATAGTACTATTTTTAATAGATATAAATATTATTATTTGGAAAACTTTTTGCAAGCAAGGTTACATATTGATATCTTAATCAAGTAGAGTATGCTAAATTGTAAGTGCTCTACCATTGAAATAGAAATTGGGATTAGTCTCACCGTTATTCACTTGTTTGGGTAGATTTGGCGTTTAACCTCATTTTCACCATTATGCTAATCAGTTGTTGGGTAGATTTGTGGAATAAAAAACTAGCTCCTTTTTATGTAGCTCACTCTTTACTACACTTGGAGAGTAATCGAGTATGTGTTTCTTATAGAATTCTTTATTGAATTATTAAGGGACTATAATTGGAGCCAGGCTGCTGAGTTGTTACAAACTTAACTATAGTTATAGAATTGAGTAAATTACACAGACCCCCATGAGGTTTGCTGTTATTACATTAATACCCCTATATTTTTTTACATTACTTTGAGCATCCCTAAGGGGGGTTAAGTGTAATATTTTTTAAACCTGAGATAGGGAGGTCAATGTAATGATTTACGCCTAAGAGGAAGGATCGATGTAACGAAAGTCCAAAAATTAGGGAGTTTTCTATAGGGTTCAAAGCTATTAGAGATTGGCCAACACCTAAAAATGTGAGTGAAGTGAGGAGTTTTCATGGGTTGGCTAGTTTCTATAGGAGATTTGTAAAGGATTTTAGCACACTAGCTCCCCCTTTAAATGAAATTGTAAAGAAAAATGTGGGGTTTAAATGGGGAAGTGAACAAGAGGAAGCTTTTAATAGCTTGAAAGAGAAACTAACACATGCTCCTATTCTTGCTTTGCCTAATTTTTCCAAATCTTTTGAAATTGAATGTGATGCATCTAATGTGGGAATAGGTGGTGTGTTGCTACAAGAGGAGCATCCCATTGCTTATTTTAGTGAAAAATTGATGGGTGCTCATTTGAATTATTCCACATATGACAAAGAATTGTATGCGCTTGTGAGAGTTTTGCACACTTGGCAACATTATCTTTTACCTAAGGAGTCTGTGATACATAGTGATCATGAATCCCTTAAGCATTTGAAGGGCCAAGGCAAACTCAACAAGAGATATGCAAAATGGGTTGAATTTTTGGAACAATTTCCTTATGTGATCAAGCATAAGCAAGGCAAGGCTAATGTGGTAGCCGATGCTCTTTCTAGGAGGTATTCTTTACTCTCCATGCTTGAAACTAAGATGCTTGGGTTTGATCACATGAAGGAGTTGTATGCTTGTGATGATGACTTCTCTAGTTTGTATAAATTGTGTGAGAAAGTTGCTCACAATGGATTCTTTAGGCATGATGGATTTCTATTTAAAGATAAAAGATTGTGTGTGCTTAAGAGTTCTTTGCGTGAGTTGTTGATTAGAGAAGCTCATGAGGGTGGTTTGATGGGTCATTTTGGGGTTGTTAAGACATTGGACATCTTGCATGAACATTTCTTTTGGCCACATATGAAACATGATGTGCATAAATTTTGTGATAGGTGTTTAGTGTGTAAAAAGGCCAAATCTAAGGTCATGCATCATGGTTTATATACCCCATTACCTATTCCTAACTCTCCTTGGATTGACATTTCTATGGATTTTGTGCTTGGTCTCCCAAGATCCAAGAAGGGGAAGGATTCTATTTTTGTTGTGGTTGATAGGTTCTCAAAGATGGCTCATTTCATTCCTTGCCATAAAGTGGATGATGCTTGTGTGGTAGCGGGCTTGTTCTTCAAAGAAGTGGTGCGCCTTCATGGACTACCAAGAAGCATTGTGTCGGATAGGGATTCAAAGTTCTTAAGCCACTTTTGGAAGACATTGTGGAGTAAGCTTGGCACTAAGCTTCTTTTCTCTACTACTTGTCATCCTCAAACGGATGGGCAAACCGAGGTGGTGAATAGAACTTTATCTCAACTTCTTAGATGCTTGGTAGGAAAGAATTTGAAATCTTGGGAGGATTGTTTGCCTCACATTGAATTTGCCTATAATAGGGTTGTGAACTCCACTACTTCTTTTTCTCCTTTTGAGATTGTTTATGGATTTAACCCTTTGTCCCCTCTTGATTTGTTGCCATTACCTAACACTTCTTCTATGTTGAATAGGGATGGGCTTTCTAAAGCTGCTTTTGTTAAGAGTTTGCATGAAAAGGTCAAGGCACACATTGAGAAGAAGGTGGAACAATATGCTAAATATGCCAACAAAGGGAGAAAGAAGATGGTGTTTTAACCCGGAGATTGGGTTTGGGTTCATTTGAGGAAGGATAGGTTTCCTTTAAAACGGAAATCTAAACTTCAAGATAGAGGAGATGGTCCTTTAAAGTGTTGAAGCACATAAATGATAATGTTTATCAAATTGATTTACCTCTTGATTATGGTGTGAGTACTAGTTTTAATGTTAGTGATTTGTCTCCTTGTGATGTAGGTACTTGTGATCCAAATTTAGGGACAAATTCTTCTCAAGAAGGAGGGAATGATGGAGGACCACCTATGGAAGAGCTTGAAGTGATGGGCCCTTTGACTAGATCAAGGTCCAAGAAGCTTGAAGAGGAACTCAAGAGAAAGCTCAACACACATAGGGAACATAGAGCGGATGGCTTGGACTTGAAGTGGCTTAATTTGAGCCAAATAATAGAATAGGTTATTATGTGTCATTTTTAGTTGGACTTTGTTTTAGTTTTATGAGCTGTTCTAAACTATGACTTATTGGGCCTATTTCCTTTTTAGTGTTTTATTTTAGGCCCATGGTATAAATAGCTTAGCTTTGACTTGGAGAAGGCTAGACTCATTTTGTAAGAAATTGACACTTTGTGTGTGAGTACTCTCTTTAGGTTCTTGAATGTACTTTTATGATTCTTATCTTGAGTTGCTAAATTCAAGTGGCGAATCCTCCTTTCAACTTATCAATTCACCTTGAATTGTGGCATTGTTCTTCATCCCTAATATGTTCCATTTTTAATTTTTGATTCAATTTTTGTGTTCCCAATTTTTCTGAAAATTGATGCTGAAAATTTGGATCCATGTGAGGGGTTTTATCAATATGATAAAAATCCCTTTCCGGATCTCAAATCCAGCATCAACGGAAATTATGGAAACTCCAAAAGGTGAAGAAAATATAAAGCGGAAAGACAAGAAATGGAAAGAACAACGCCACAATCCCCAGGGATTGATAAGTTGAGGAGGATTCACCACTTTGAATATGAAAATTCAAAGATAAGAATCAAGGGTAGTTCCTAAGAACCTAGAGAGTTTCTTCTCACAAAAGCATCAAAGCTTCATTCCAAATAAGGTCAAAACTCCTTACAAAGTTAACATTTGGCCCTATTTATAGTATAGGCCTAAAGGCTTACCAAGGCCCATGACTAAAAGCCCAAACAACTAAAAAGGCCCAAATTAAAAAAATAAACATTATTAAAACATAAAAAAGCCAAATATAAAAGCCCAATAAAAGGCCCAACTACATAAACTCCTATTCTAAGACTAGGCTCTAATTTAATCCCCTCTTGTAGCTTTTTAGTCCTCTATCATTCCCTCCTTCTTGAAGGAAATTCGACCTCGAATTTAGAGCCAAGGTACCTACAACACAAAAACAACACAAGAGACACATGTTTTAGTTTTGAGAAAATATGGAATAAAAAGAAAAGAAAATAAAATAAATCATATCTCTATTGAGACGTGAACCCCTTAAAAGGCAAATATCTTATTATCTATGTGCTTATATATCAATCCTCCAGGATCAAATACAAGCCTAAAGAAACCATATATCATGAAAATTAAATCCATCTCAAGTCTCAAAGGCTTCACACCATTAACTAAAATAAGGTTATGCCAATCATATGCATTATGTAAATCACAAGTATCATGCAAAGCATAAGCCACATGCACATCAATAGCATCTTGAATGAACATATCCATTAAGCCACAAGGTTGAAAATTGGTGTAAGCTAAAATTTTCTCCTCTCTATGGTTGTATTGGTCCTCATATGCCTCCACTTCTTCTCCAAATTGTCTTGCCCATTGATCCTTGATGTATAATTCTTCCCTAGGCATCAAAACAAAAGAATTATGGTAAAGTGCACAATCAAATTTACAAGAAGAATTATATTCAGAATCCAATTTAGGAGAAGAAATTAGAGTCTTGCACTCCTCCTTTGAGACCTCATCTTCAATTTCCTTCACATGAGAGACTTCATCATAAAACAAAGGGTTAGAAGAAAAACAAACACAATCATTTTCCTCTTTATCTTTTGCTTTCTCTTTTTCACTTTCTTTTTCAATTATTTCTCTTTCTCTCATCTCTTTTTCCTTTTCTCTCAACTTTTTATCTCTCATTTCTTTCTCTCTTAACTCCTTTTCTCTCAACTCTTTTTCTCTTATCTCTTTCTCTCTTATTTCTTTTTCTTGTAACTATTTTTCTCTCATTTCCTTTTCTCTTTTCTCTTCTTTTCTCCACTTACTTATCTCTTTTGTCATTTCCATACAAATCTTATAGATTGGATCACTCTTATCAATAGTAGAAAGGTATTTCTCATCCTTTCTCTTCTTTCTCTTTCTCATGTTTTTCTGTCTTTTTACTCTTTTCGCTCTTTTCGCTTTCTTCTTCCTCTTTTTCTTTTATCTCCCAATTTGGGCATTGATAGTTCATGTGCCCCCATCCCTCACACTTGGAGCACTTCATAGTACTAGTTTTAATCCTTGAAGATGACCTCTCTTTATGTTTTCTCTCTCTTTTGATTCTTTTCTTCTCCATCCTTATATCCTCGATCACTTCTATGATAAGAAGAGTAATAAACAAAAATGGTTAGCACAAATAATAGAATTATGGACCTCACCACACTTCTCACGTGTTTACACTCAAAGTCCACTCGTGTTTCTCTCTTTGAAGGCTTTTTCTATAATGTGCACACTTGCCTTTTTCCACTCAAACTCCTCTTTAGTTCTTAAGAAGCACTCTCAATAACAAATCAAGAATTTGTATTCAAAGTGGATGTAACAAATCTTAGCTTAACTTAAGAGTCCAAAATAAGAAAACTCTAAGACAAAACCTAGGAAATTTAAAGACAAGCAATAAGCTAAAAGAAATGAAAGGACAACTCAAAATAGAATTCCAAGAAAAGACAAGACTAGAAGACACAAGAATAAGAGCAACACAAACTAAGAAACTCAAAATTTTCAACTTTGTAAAGAACTAGTGTATTCAAGAGAGCTAAAATGGCATAAAAGTGTATAAAAAAGAAAGAATTAAGCAATGGTGTAGAAGGACTTCTTATATGACAGATTTTTTTTCTTTCCAATGGTATATAATTTTTTTTAATTCTTTTTTTACACTTTGGCCCCAAACTTTTCATAATTGCACTTGGGCCCCTATACTTTTTGTATTTTCACTTTTGCCCCAATATTTTCTTTTCTTTATCTTTAAGTCCTTTTCTTTTGCTAATAAGTCCTCAAACTTTTTAATATTTACAAAAAACACTCAAACTCACTTAATTCAAATTTTTATGGATCAAACACAAGGGTTTGCTAAGTCTCTCAAGAACACACATGAACAATGATGAACACTCAAGAACACAAAGTGCAGAATTTTTACTCAATCAAAAATGCAAAATCAACAAAAATGACGCAAACAGCAAAAAATAAGTGCCAAAAAGTAACTTGACATCAAATTGAATCAAATTGACACGCACAATCAGATTTACGAATATGCATGAACAGTAACACTAAAATCAAAGGCACAAAGATTCGACGCAATCAACAAGCAGAACATGTCCAATATATGTGCACCAATCAGATTGCAAATTGACGCAAGCACAAAGTAGGCATCGCTTAACAAAATTGGATCAATTAAAGGCACCGAATAGGAATTGAAGGCACCGACCAGCTTAGCAATTGACGAACCAATAGTAACAGGGTACAAAAAATATTGATCAGCACAAAAAGAAAGTAACACACCTTCAAAGCATAATCAGGGGTGTGAAAAGCCAGATTCAAACAAAAGCCACCGAACAAAGCAAAATATAATTGACGCATGCGAAATCAGAGAACCAATAAGATAGACTACACGGACCTCCTTCGAACTTTCAATTAACGTGAATTGGAACACTTTCGGATGCAAATTTGAAGTCCTTTGATGCTGATTCCGTACTCTGAATACCAAATGATAAAAATCCCTTTCTGGATCTCAAATTCAGCATCAACGGAAATTATGGAACTCCAAAAGGTGAAGAAAATATAAAGCGGAAAGACAAGAAATGAAAAGAACAACACCACAATCCCTAGGGATTGATAAGTTGAGGAGGATTATTATATGTGGCAAGTAAGGGAGACTTTCCAACCATGGATCCAAACATAGTTACCCCAAACTCAATCACCAACACACAACCTGTTGTCCTCACCTCTACTCTCTCCCTTCCTAAAGGATGTTCAAAAACTATCTCTTCCAAAATAGAAAACCTGATAGAATACTCCTATGTCCCAGAAGATGCTCGAATCTCTGAAACCATCACTCCTCTTCTTAGCCCATACAATATCTTCAAAAGACAAAGATCTTTCAGGAGATCTATCACCAATCTTATTAGAACCAAAAGGCCAAGTATAAAAGAATACGTCCAGTCTTCTAGAATGGACCACTGTTCTCTTCAGGCCACTTCCAGAGAACAATATGTAGACCTAGAGATTCCTCCGGATCTCATCAGACATTGGCAACATGAAGGATATACAACACTTCATTTTGGTGCTGAAAGACTAATTCTCTCACTTCATGGGAGAAAAGGACTTCCAGTGACAGCAAGAGTCGCTCTGCTTGGCTCTAGCTATCTTCACTATGAGAATGCCATTATTGGCACGACGTTGACTACTCTCCATGCAGGAAGTATAGTATTAACTATATTTCCCAACTTCAACGTAAGCCTGAAGGACAAGACACTTCCAACCAGATTAAAGGTCCAAATTCAACTCACTGGAGCTGATCAAGTGGCTGAAGCTCTTTCTGCCACCCTTCATCATCAAATCATCTATAGACTTCAAGATCATTCAATTGATCTCCCTCTTCCTACCAGCAACTCAGATGCTCTAATGATAATTGCTAGCAATCCTGAAGAAACTCCTTCCATTGTACAAATTCCTAGAAGAATCTCTAGAGAAGAATTAAAGGAGCTGATTCCTTTAGAATGGGTCATAGATTATGAGAAAATACATAAAGCCCAAAGACCCATACAATCTTTTGAAGCCTCTTTCAGAAGATCTGTTGAGGGATCTGTTACTACCATCTTTAAAAAACCAGAAGAAGAAGGTCCCAGCAGCAGCACTCCACCTATCTTCCAATCTCATTCAATAAGTCCAGTTTATAAAGAAGATTGGATCCCTGCATACAGTGTCAGAACTGACGGTTCTCCTATCTATACTGACAGGGTAAATGATCACTTCATATGGGATGTCGATCCCAGTATGTGTGAACCAGACTGTGATTGCTGGAAATATTCTGGAGATACTAGCGACGAAGATGAAGAGGAACCAAACCAATCCAGAAGGAGATGCAAGCCTCCTCCACCTCCAGAAAAAAGAAGAGGTCCAGATGAAGGACCATGGGTAGGAATCAAAAAGAAAACCCATGAACCCTTGTGGATCTATAAGAGGGCCTTAGAGATACTCAGAGAAGAAGGATATCTTCCTCCAGACCAACCACCTGAGGATCCTTCCCTGGTAACTTGGTCTCCTCATGATATAGGCAAGACAAATGATGATCATTTGCTGGCTCAGCCTATTCCCTGTATGATGCTCTCCTCCTCCTATGAGCATGATTTTCCTGCTCTAGAAAGAATCATTGATCCAAAGACAAAGATTGTCAGCAAACCTACTATACATCAGACTGAGGTCCTCCCTGATGGAAAACTTAAACCACTTAGTCAAGCTGAAGAAGTCCTTAATTGGCAGACAGAAAATGCAAAAGCTCAGAACTCAGTGTTAAAAAATCTAGATGCAAAGATAGATAAGATCACTGAGAAGTTGGAAAATTCTAATGATAGGTTGGAATTTCTCTCATTAAAAATGAGAAAGTACTACAAGAAACTTCAATCAGAAATAATCCAGCTTGAAGAAGAATTCAGAAGGATGAGGTTTGGCTCTGAATCCAATGCAAAAGAAAGAGAGATTAGACGATTGAAGGCACAAATCCAAGATATGGATAATTACATTGAGGCTCAGATTCACTCTCAGAACAAGCCACAAACAGAAGAACATCCATTAATGTTTCCACCTCCTGTCCCTTCTTATTATTCTCCTTTCCAAAAGCCTCCAGCTTATTTCACAAATCCTTCCTTACCACCCAGAACTTTACCTACTGTAAGTAGACAAAGACCTAAGCTAGAAAAACCATCTTCCTCTAGACAGAAATCTCCTATAACCAAAGAAGGTATCTCTTCCTCAGGATCACAAGAATCCTCTGGTGAAACTAAGCCACCTCCAAAAAAATCTTTCTCAGAAACTCAACAACTTACCCTGATCCAAGTTCAACCTGAACCTTTTGAGTCTGAATCTGAAAATGAAAATACTAGCCTATATGAGTCAGAACAGGACAACGCCAATACAGAATCTGGAGAAGAAAAAAATTATGCTGATATCTCTGGCATAATGATGACTAATACAGCAAGATCCAGAACTGGCAACAATTCCATCTATGACTCTCCAGATGAAGAAGAAGAGGTGAATTCAAACAGAAATCCAGGAAACAAACAGAATGGTGGTACCTGGTTTACTCTTGATGATGTGTCTCCAAATCAATGGAGGAAAAGGCTGTTAGATTTGGGGCATGGATGGACACTAAAATGATGCAACCAGGAGCTGACACCTACAAAGTCATTGAAGAATTTTGTTGCAGAATGACTGGCACCCTAAAAGAATGGTACCACAACTTAGGCGCTGTCCGTCAGGACCAGCTCCACAGTACAAACACCACTGCAGAAGTTCTTGGAGTACTCCACCAAGAATTTATTGGTGATAGTAATATCATTGATAAGAAGGTCATACAAGAATATTTTGAGATGAGATGTTGTTCTCTTAAAATCAGAGATCTTGAAAAGCATTTCCAAACAATGACACAGAGATTTTATCTCTTGAATGGATATAATGATCCAAGTCTCAAAAATACTTATGTTGCTTCTCTTCCTCAAGAAATACAGCCTGAACTCAACCGAATGGCGATTTCTTCTCAAAAGGATTTTACTACTCTCAGTTTGGGACAGATCCACCAGATGACAATTGAAGCAGTAGATAAACTCTGCAAGCAGCATGAATATATGTCTGACATC
Source organism: Pueraria montana var. lobata (assembly GCA_026413185.1). Lineage (NCBI taxonomy): Eukaryota > Viridiplantae > Streptophyta > Magnoliopsida > Fabales > Fabaceae > Pueraria > Pueraria montana. The sequence continues at coordinate 25,716,457 of CM048653.1, read as the reverse complement.
ATCAAACAAAAAGCAAAGTACTCCAAAGCTTGTAAGAAGTCTTATCTGGAGATCAAATGCAAAGATAAACATTATCGGTGCTCTTCGAAGAAGAAATTCAAAGAAAAAAAGACTTTTGGAAAAAGAAAAAACTTCAGATTCTTCAAGAAAAAGCAAAAGAGAGGAAAGAGGCAGGGCCAAAGGTGCCTCATCTGCAGCAAGCTCTGACATTATGCAAAAGACTGCCCCGACAAGTCAGATAAGGCCATCAGAATGATAAACACACTCAAAATTGAAGATAAGGATGATATAGAATCTCTTTACTCTGAACAGAGTTCTGATGATGAACAAACTATCTTTGCCATTCATGATTCCTCTGATGAATCTTGTGAATCTGAAGATGAATCATTCCCAATTCTTTCCATCCAAGAAATCCAAAATATACACCAGACACCTCCTCAACCCTGCATAGAAGTTCAAATTCTACCATCAAAGTATGACCATTTCATTAAAGCCATAGCCTACATGGATACTGGTGCACAGAGAACTATGATGGACCCAGACATTCTTCCTCCAGAGATGTGGAAAAAAGAAGCTGCTTATTTTGTAGCAGCCGATGGAAAGATCTTCAAGACTGAGTTGATAACCAAATCTCCTATTGGGATAAGATTTTTCCCTGCATGCACTGTATGGACCAAGGTGATTGGAAGCAAACTACCCAACAAAGACATTCTCATTGGCATGGATGTCTATTCAACAGCCCACAAACTTCAAATTCTTCCCAATGGGATTAAGTTCAAAAGAGAATTCAAAAATTATTGAGAGACTCTCCGATTGTTTTCTCTATCAGAAGCTCCTCCAGACTATTCTGAAATCCGAGAAAAATTGAAGTTCTTATGTGCTGACAATCATGAAGATTTCTCTCATCCTCATCCTTTATGGAAGAACAAGGATTTCTTCATTCAACTCCCTTTCAAACTAAATGAAGATATAAATCCTACAAAGGCTACCCATCCAGGTATGACTCCTTCAGATCTACAACTTGCTAGAAAAGAATGTAATGAGCTTCTCAGATAAGATTTGATTGAACCCACAAAGTCTGATTGGGCTTGCCAGGCATTTTATGTTGAAAAACGCTCAGAAAAACTTAGGGGGAAAAAGAGACTTGTCATTGATTATAAGCCTCTTAACCACTTCCTAAAGGATGACAAATTTCCCATACCAAAAGCATCAGCCCTTCCTATTCTTTGGTTATAGGAGATTTCTGTCTAGAGGAAGATGGTTTTTTTGGCTTAGGTCTTTGTCTACTTACAGTAGGTAAAGTTCTGGGTGGTAAGGAAGGATTTGTGAAATAAGCTGGAGGCTTTTGAAAAGGAGAATAATAAGAAGGGACAGGAGGTGGAAACATTAGTGGATGTTCTTCTATTTGTGGCTTGTTCTGAGAATGAATCTGAGCCTCAATGTAATTATCCATGTCTTGGATTTGTGCCTTCAATCGTCTGATCTCTCTTTCTTTTGCATTGGATTCAGAGCCAAACCTCATCCTTCTGAATTCTTCTTCAAGCTGGATTATTTCTGATTGAAGTTTCTTGTAATTCCAACCTATCATCAGAATTTTCCAACTTCTCAGTGATCTTATCTATCTTTGCATCTAGATTTTTTAACACTGAGTTCTGAGCTTTTGCATTTTCTGTCTGCCAATTAAGGACTTCTTCAGCTTGACTAAGTGGTTTAAGTTTTCCATCAGGGAGGACCTCAGTCTGATGTATAGTAGGTTTGGTGACAATCTTCGTCTTTGGATCAATGATTCTTTCTAGAGCAGGAAAATCATGCTTATATAGGAGGAGGAGAGCATCATACAGGGAATAGGCTGAGCCAGCAAATGATCATCATTTGTCTTGCCTATATCATGAGGAGACCAAGTTACCAGGGAAGGATCCTCAGGTGGTTGGTCTGGAGGAAGATATCCTTCTTCTCTGAGTATCTCTAAGGCCCTCTTATAGATCCACAAGGGTTCATGGGTTTTCTTTTTGATTCCTACCCATGGTCCTTCATCTGGACCTCTTCTTTTTGCTGGAGGTGGAGGAGGCTTGCATCTCCTTCTGGATTGGTTTGGTTCCTCTTCATCTTCGTCGTTGGTATCTCCAGAATATTTCCAGCAATCACAGTCTGGTTCACATATACTGGGATCGACATCCCATACGAAGTGACCATTTACCCTGTCAGTATAGATAGGAGAACCGTCAGTTCTGACACTGTATGCAGGGATCTAATCTTCTTTATAAACTGGACATATTGAAAGAGATTGGAAGATAGGTGGAGTGCTGCTGCTGGGACCTTCTTCTTCTGGTTTTTTAAAGATGGTAGTAACAGAGCCCTCAGCAGATCTTCTGAAAGAGGCTTCAAAAGATTGTATGGGTCCTTGGGCTTTATGTATTTTCTCATAATCTGTGACCAATTCTAAAGGAATCAGCTCCTTTAATTCTTCTCTAGAGATTCTTCTAGGAATTTGTACAATGGAAGGAGTTTCTTCAGGATTGCTAGCAATTATCATTAGAGCATCTGAGTTGCTGGTAGGAAGAGGGAGATCAATTGAATGATCTTGAAGTCTATAGATGATTTGATGATGAAGGGTGGCAGAAAGAGCTTCAGCCACTTGATCAGCTCCAGCGAGTTGAATTTGGACCTTTAATCTGGTTGGAAGTGTCTTATCCTTCAGGCTTACGTTGAAGTTGGGAAATATAGTTAATACTATACTTCCTGCATGGAGAGTAGTCAACGCCGTGCCAATAATGGCATTCTCATAGTGAAGATAGCTAGAGTCAAGCAGAGCGACTCTTGCTATCACTGGAAGTCCTTTTCTCCCATGAAGTGAGAGAATTAGTCTTACAGGACCAAAATGAAGTGCTGTATATCCTTCATGTTGCCAGTGTCTGATGAGATCCGGAGGAATCTCTAGGTCTACATATTGTTCTCTGGAAGTGGCCTGAAGAGAACACTGGTCCATTCTAGAAGACTGGACGTATTCTTTTATACTTGGCCTTTTAGTTCTAATAAGATTGGTGATAGATCTCCTGAAAGATCTTTGTCTTTTGAAGATATTGTATGGGCTAAGAAGAGGAGTGATGGTTTCAGAGATTTGAGCATCTTCTGGGACATAGGAGTATTCTATCAGGTTTTCTATTTTGGAAGAGATAGTTTTTGAACATCCTTTAGGAAGGGAGAGAGTAGAGGTGAGGACAACAGGTTGTGTGTTGGTGATTGAGTTTGGGGTAACTGTGTTTGGATCCATGGTTGGAAAGTCTCCCTTACTCGCCACATATAATATTGAACTAAAAAATATTGTTGAATTTTCTGTTCAAAAGGGATATTCTATTTAGCAGATTAAGTAGTTCCTAAGAACCTAGAGAGTTTCCTCTCACAAAAGTATCAAAGCTTCATTCCAAATGAGGGTCAAAACTCCTTACAAAGTTAACATTTGGCCTTATTTATAGTATAGGCCTAAAGGTTTACCAAGGACCATGGCTAAAAGCCCAAACAACTAAAAAGGCCCAAATTAAAAAAATAAACATTATTAAAACATAAAAAAAGCCAAATATAAAAGCCCAATAAAAGGCCCAAATACATAAACTCCTATTCTAAGACTGGGCTCCAATTTAATCTCCTGTTGTAGCTTTTTAGTCCTCTATCAGATGTCGGGTATAAAAAAGGCAAATCTCAAGGGGGGTCCGTGTAATTTACTCTATACAATTTGTTGGAGAACATGGGATGGTAGCATTTTCAGAAAATTTCAAAATTTAAGACCAATAGATTTGGATTTGGTAACTATGTCTATGTTGAGATCAAAGTTCATTGCTCCTTTTTGTAGCCTTTGAAATTTCCTTGGTAGATTGTGTATGTCCCTTTTAATGCTTTAGTTGGGTATACTATTAAAGCTTATGTAATCCTATAGAAAAGTTTGAGCCTGTTTCTGATAGAGGACTGAAAAGCTACAAGAGGAGCTTAAAGTGGAGCCAAATATTAAAATAGGATTTTATGTAAGTTGGGCTTAACGTGGACCTTTGTTGGGCTTTTTTATGTTTTAATGATGTTTATTTTTAATTTTAGGCCTTTTTAGTTATTGGGCCTTGGTAACCCTTTAGGCCAATAGTTATAAATAGGGCCAAATGTGATTTCTGTAATCAGTTTTGACTCTTATTTGGAATGAAGTTTTAGGCTTTTGTGAGAGGAAACTCTCTAGGTTCTTAGGAACTACTTTTGGTTCTTATCTTTGAATTTCCATATTCAAAGTGGCGAATCTTCCTCAACTTATCAATCCCTAGGGATTGTGGCGTTGTTCTTTCCATCTTCTATACCTCAATGCGCTTTTCCTTTTTGTTCCGAAATTTTTATTGTTAAATTTTTACCCATTGAGATGCTGAATTTGTGATCCGTAAAGGAGTTTTCATCAGTTTCTTCATGGACAACTAATATATAATAATATAACATTTGAAGTATTGGGTCATTGATACGAATCTACTTAACGGATCGTCTTGAAAACAGGTAAAGGATAGAAAGAGGAACTTGACCCTAACCGCGACCTGCCGGTAGAACCAAAGTTATCAAGAAAACGTGACCCTAACCGCGACTTGCCGGTAGAACCAACACTATAAAGTTCTTAACCCAAGAACAAAAGGGAAGCTCTCACAAAGGAGAAAACACTCAATTTGATTGATTTGTAAATTCTGCCTTGGAAGCTTACAAGAGGTTCCTATTTATAGGCTGCACTAAGCAACCCTTGAAGTACAAGTAGTGAGTTCCCACTAGGAATTAATTGCCCACTTACAATTACTTCCCACTAACCATTTATTTCCCACTAAACTTCCCACTAAACATTTATTCCCCGCTAAGCTTCCCACTAAGCTTTTACTTTCCAATAAGCATTAATTTCCCACTATCTTCTTGTCTTGTGAATTTGGTCTTTTCATGTTGTCTTCATGTTGGGCTCAAATCTTGATCAACTTGTAGAAAAGTGACCCACTTTGGAGTAGCCTCTAATCCACTTTGAGCTGAGCTTTCCTTTATCTCCATTATTAGGCCTTGCAATGCTTGCTTCATCCTCTTTGTCTTGGACCTAGTTATGGGACCTCCAATGTCACACAAAGTGTCTTTAGGTTGTCTTGTTGGATCTCTATCATTCCCTCCCTCTTCGAACGGATTCATCCTCGAATCAAGTCCATCACCTACATCAAACAAAGATAGATCAACCACATTAAAGGTAGAACTTACATTACCATAAACACTTGGCAAATCCAGCTTGTAGGCATTGTCATTAATCCTTTCTAACACTTGTAAAGGTCCATCTCCTCTTGGTTGCAACTTGGATTTCCTTTGAGTAGGAAACCTTTCTTTTCTCATATGAACCCAAACCCAATCTCCAGGTTCAAAAGTCACTTTAACACGCCCCTTATTTGCTTGCTTTGCATATTGCTCATTCCTTTTCTCAATGTTGGCTTGAACCTTCGCATGCAACTCACTAACAAAATTTGCCTTATGCTTTCCATCCAAATTAGCATACTCATTAGTTGGCAAAGGTAAGATATCTAAAGGAGTCAAAGGATTAAATCCATACACAACTTCAAAAGGAGAATAAGAAGTAGTAGGATGAACAGACCTATTATAAGCAAACTCAACATGTGGCAAGCATTTCTCCCATTGTTTCAAATTCTTTTGAATGATAGCATGCAACAAGGTAGTAAGTGTTCTATTGACAACTTCAGTTTGTCCATTTATTTGAGGATGTGCAACAGTAGAAAACAAGGGTTTTGTTCCTAGCTTATTCCACAAAGTTCGCCAAAAGTGACTTAGGAACTTCACATCTCTATCACTTACTATGGTTCTTGGCAATCCATGCAAACGCACAACTTCTTTAAAGAACAAATTAGCAATATTGGACGCATCATTGGTTTTAGAACATGCAATGAAATGTGCCATTTTGCTAAACCTATCAACACCAACAAAAATGTTGTCTTTTCCACTTTGAGATCTAGGCAATCCTAATACAAAATCCATTGAAACATTAGTCCAAGGTTGATTAGGCACAGGCAAAGGAGTATAGAAACCATGGGGGCATGACTTTAGATTTGGCTTGCTTACATGTAACACACTTATTACAAACAGATTGCACATCATGTTTCATGTTGATGAAAACCCCTTTCCGGATCTCAAATTCAGCATCAACGGAAATTACAGAAACTCAAAAGGTGAAGAAAATTTAAAGCGGAAAGACAAGAAATGGAAAGAACAACGCCACAATCCTAGATATTGATAAGTTGAGGAAGATTCGCCACTTTGAATATGGAAATTCAAAGATAAGAATCAAGGGTAGTTCCTAAGAACCTAGAGAGTTTCCTCTCACAAAAGCATCAAAGCTTCATTCCAAATGAGAGTCAAAACTGATTACAAAGTTAACATTTGGCCTATTTATAATATGAACCTAAAAAGGCTTACCAAGACCCATTACTAAAAGCCCAAACAACTAAAAAGGCCCAAATTAAAAATAAACATCATTAAAAACATAAAAAGCTCAACAAAAGCCCAATTTAGGCCCAAATTACATAAACTTCTATTCTAAGATTTGGCTCCACTTTAAGCTCTTCATGTACCATTCTAGTCCTCTATCAAATTGATACTGAATGTGGCTCTGAATACCAAATGATAAAAACCCTTTCCAGATCTCAAATTCAGCATCAACGAAAATTACGGAAACCAAAAATGTGAAGAAAATATAAAGCAGAAAGACAAGAAATGGAAAGAACAACGCCACAATCCCTAAGGATTGATAAGTTGAGGAAGATTCGCCACTTTGAATATGGAAATTCAAATATAAGAACCAAGGGTAGTTTCCTAAGAACCTAGAGAGTTTCCTCTCACAAAAGCTTCAAAGCTTCATTCCAAATGAGAGTCAAAACTGATTACAAAGTTTAACATTTGGCCTATTTATAATATGAACCTAAAAGGCTTACCAAGGCCCATTACTAAAAGCCCAAAAAACTAAAAAGATCCAAATTAAAAATAAACATCATTAAAAACATAAAAAGGACCAACACAAAAGCCTAATAAAAGGCCCAAGCACATAAACTCATATTTTAAGAATGAGCTCCATTTTAATCTCCTCTTGTAGCTTTTTAGTCCTCTATCAGCTAATGTGGTGGAGTTGCAGCATTATGTGGAGATTTTGGATTTGTTGCACAAAGCAATTCAGGTGGAGAGGCAAATGAAGTCAAAAGGCCCTTCCAAATTTACTTCATCTTCTAAATCTACATGGAGATCAAATTGGAAGAATGACAAAGTTGTTGCAAATCCTAAAGATGATGGGAAGGCCAAGTACTCAGTTGCTGCACCTAAAGGTAAAACTGAAAATAATACCTCTTCTAGATCACGCGATTTCAAGTGTTTTAGGTGTCAAGGAGTTGGACATATTGCTTCTCAATGTCCAAATAAAAGAGCAATGATTGTGATGGATAATGGAGACATAGAAAGTGAGGGCTCAAGTGATGATGAAATGCCACCATTGGAGGATTGTGGTGATGTTGAAGTTGCTGAACCTGTACATGGAGTTGCACTTGTTACATGGCATGCTCTTAACATACAGCCTAAGGAAGATGGTGATGTGGAGCAACATGAGCATATTTTTCATACTAGGTGCCACATAAATGACAAGGTACGTAGCATGATTATTGATAGTGGAAGCTGTACTAATGTTGCTAGCACCTTGTTGATTGAGAAATTGAACTTACCAACTAAAAAGCATCCTAATCCATATAGACTTTAGTGGCTGAATGATTGTGGAGATATAAGGGTGACTAAACAAGTTTTGGTTTCATTTTCCATTGGCAAATACAAAGATGAGGTTCTTTGTGATGTTGCACCAATGCATGCTAGACATCTACTTCTTGGGCGTCCTTGGCAATTTGATAGAAAGGTCACACATGATGGGATAAAAATAGGTATACCCTTGCCATGAATAACCACACCATTGTATTAACACCTCTCAAGCCTGTTGAAGCAAATGCTGATCAAATTAGAATTGCAAGAGAGTGTAAGTTGAGAGAAGAGCAATTGAGCATTCAAGAAAAAGAGAGAAAAGATAAGATGAGTGAAAATAAGCAAAAGAGAGAAAGAAATAAAATTGAGTACAGTGAAGAGGAAAATAAGAGAGTGAGTGCATTTGCAAAGAAAAGAGAAGTGAGAGTGCTTTGTTAGAAGGAGAGAAACTACTTGTACTCATGTACAAGGATTAATTCACTAACAAATTGAATTCTTCTTTGCCTTGTGAAGTTGTTTCTTTATTACAGGAATTCACTGATGTTTTTCCAGAAGAATTGCCTCAAGGATTACCTCCTTTAAGAGGTATTGAGCATCAAATTGACCTCATTCCAGGTTCTCCAATCCCAAATAGACCAGCCTATAGAACAAGTCCAGAGGAAACAAAGGAAATTCAAAGGTAAGTGGATGAATTGTTGCAAAAGGTATTTGTGAAAGAGAGTCTTAGTCTGTGTTCTGTTCCTATGATCTTGGTTCCAAAGAAGGATGGAACATGGCGCATGTGCATTGACAGCAGAGCCATCAATAAAATCATTGTAGAGTATAGATATCCTATTCCTAGATTAGATGATATGCTTGATGAGTTGCATGGTTCTTGTGTGTTTTCTAAAATTGATTTGAAAAGTGGATACTATCGAATTCACATGAAAGAAGGTGATGAATGGAAAACAACTTTTAAAACAAAATATGGTTTATATGAGTGGTTAGTGATGCCATTTGGCTTAACTAATGCACCCAGCACTTTCATGAGATTAATGAACCATGTCTTGCGTTCTTTCATTGGGAAATTTGTTATGGTCTATTTTGATGATATTCTGATTTATAGTAAGGCTTTAGATGAACATGTTGATTATTTGCATGATGTTCTTAATGTTTTGAGAGAAAATACATTGTATGCCAATCTTAACAAGTGTTCATTTTGCCTTGAATCTGTTGTATTTTTGGGATTTATTGTAAGCTCCAAAGGAAAGTGTGGATGAAGAGAAGGTAAAGGCAATTAGAGAATGGCTTACACCTAAGAATGCCAATGAGGTCAGAAGTTTTCATGGATTAGCAAGTTTCTATAAAAGGTTTGTGAAGAACTTTAGTTCTATTGCTGCACCTTTGAATGAACTTGTTAAAAAGAATGTTGTGTTTAAATGGAATGATGTGCATGAAAGAGCTTTTAACTTGTTGAAAGATAAGCTAACCAATGCACCTTTGCTTTGTTTGCCTAATTTTGATAAAGCTTTTGAAATTGAATGTGATGCTTTTGGTGTTGGAATAGGGGTTGTGTTGATGCAGGACTCTAAACCAATTGCATATTTTAGTGAGAAACTTAATGGAGCAGCATTGAATTATCCTACCTATGACAAGGAGTTGTATGCTTCGGTGAGAACTTTGCAAAATTGGCAGCACTACTTGTGGCCAAGAGAGTTCATAATCCCTTCTGACCATCAAAGTTAGAAGTTCTTGAAAACTCAAGGAAAGCTTCAAAAGAGACATGCCAAGTGGTTGGAGTTCATTGAGATGTTGATGAAAACCCCTTTTCCGGATCTCAAATTCAGCATCAACAGAAATTACGGAAACTCAAAAGGTGAAGAAAATTTAAAGCGGAAAGACAAGAAATGGAAAGAACAATGCCACAATCCCTAGGGATTGATAAGTTGAGGAGGATTCACCACTTTGAATATGGAAATTCAAAGATAAGAATCAAGGGTAGTTCCTAAGAACCTAGAGAGTTTCCTCTCACAAAAGCATCAAAGCTTCATTCCAAATGAGAGTCAAAACTCCTTACAAAGTTAACATTTGGCCTATTTATAATATGAACCTAAAAGGCTTACCAAGGCCCATTACTAAAAGCCCAAACAACTAAAAAGGCCCAAATTAAAAATTAAAAATAAACATCATTAAAAACATAAAAAGCTCAACAAAAGTCCAATTTAGGCCCAAATTACATAAACTTCTATTCTAAGATTTGGCTCCACTTTAAGCTCTTCATGTACCATTCTAGTCCTCTATCATTCCCTCCTTCTTGAAGGAAATTTGACCTCGAATTTAGAGCCAAGGTACCTACATCATAAAAACAACACAAAACAACATGTTTTAGTTTTGAGAAAATATTAAAAAAAGAAAATCCTATTTCTATTGAGACTTGGATTCCTTAAAAAGGAAAATATCTTATTATCTATGTGCTTATATATCAATCCTCCTGGATCAAATACAAGCCTAAAGAAACCATCACTAAAATGAAATGCTTAATCACAAATTTCAAAGACAAGTCAATCCAATGAAAATTATGAGCAAACAATGACATTTTCAAACCAAGAATGGAAAATTTAGATTTATCCATTTTATGCACAATCCATCTATCAAGACACTTGAGTGTACCATACATTACTAAACTCTTACTATGAGTTGCTCCAATTAATGAATCATGAAATGAACATTTAGGCACACAAAATGCAGCATCTTTAAACCTATGCTCTTTATGCCTATAGAAATCATCATTTTCAATTTTCCCATAAACAACAACACACATAGAGGAAGACTCAACATGATCATACAAGTCCAAATGATGTGCATTAATATCAAATTTCAAGAACTTGGCACCATCACCTAAAACAATATCATGCATACCAAAAGCAACATTCAATTCACAAACATTTTGGGTTAACACATGGCACACATCAATTAAATCACAAAGTTTAGAGATGGTGTAAGTCAAAATTTTCTTTTCTCTATGGTTGCATTGGTCCTCATATATCTCCACTTCTTCTCCAAATTGTCTTGCCCATTGATCCTTGATGTACAATTCTTCTCTAGGCATCAAAACAAAAGAATTATGGTAAGGTGCACAATCAAATTTACAAGAAGAATTAAATTCACAATCCAATTTAGGAGAAGGAATTGGAGTTTTGCACTCCCCCTTTGAGGACTCCTCTTCAATTTCTTTCACAAGAGAGACATCACTTTCAAACAAAGTTTTGCATTCATTCTTTTGAAGCTCTTCAAATTCCTTGAGCAAAGAATCATCACAAACAAGGAAAGGATTAGAATGAAAACAAGAACAATCATATTCCTCTTTATCTTTTGCTCTCTCTTTTTCAGTTATTTTCTTTTCTCTCATCTCTTTTTCTTTTAACTCATTTTCTTTTGCTCTCATCTCTTTCTCTTTTATTTCTTTTTCTTTCACCTCTTTTCTCTCTTGTTCTATTTTCTTTCTCAACTTAATTTGATCCTCACTTGCTTCCTTAGGTGAAAGTGATGCAAGTTTGACCTTATGTCCTTCATGTGTAAAAGAAATCTTGTGGGTCTTTCCATGGTGCTTCACATTTCTTTCAATTTGCCAAGGTTTACCTAACAAGATATGACATGTTTCTATGGGAGCTACATCACACAACACAACATCTTTACATGTTCCAATGGTAAAGGGCACCAACACTTGTTGGTCTACAACCAACTCACCTTCACATGGCAATTTCAAGCAATAAGGTGTAGGGTGTGGGGTGGTTTGAAAATTAAGTTTGCTAACCAACCTAGTGCTAGCCACATTAAGACAACTATCCCCATCAATAATCAAAGAACACACATTCCCTAGAACGAAGCATCTAGTATGAAATATGTTCTCCTTTTGAATTTCATCCCTACCCTCACATTGAATTCCCAACAACCTCTTACACATCATTAATTCTCTATCTAGAGGTTTGGTACCACATGCACTATGATTATCACTAGAGATATTAGATGAACAAGTATAAGATAACTCACTCGTGGCAACTTCATTTTCCTTCAAGACCTTGGTTTTCATGTTTGGACAATGCAATGCAATATGGCCTTTACCCAAGCATTTAAAACATTTAATTGTACCACTCTTAGAAGTAGAAGAAGTGCTAGGGTTAGGAACATGTTTACCACTTGGAGACTTTGAAGCTTGTTGCTTAGGTGAGGAAGATCCCTCCTTCTTGGACTTGTCCTTACCACTAGAAGAGTCATAGTGATAGGTCTTCTTGTAGGAATGCTTCCTGTCAAGTTGTCTCTCCACTTTGTTGGCTTGGTGCACTAGATCCTCCAAGCTCTCATAGTGTTGTAACTTCACTATGTATTGAATGTCTCTATTAAGCCCACGTAAGAACCTTGCCATGGCGATTTTAGGTTCTTGTGCATTGGCTCTCCTCATAGTCATTTTCATCTCTTTGTAGTATTCATCAACACTCTTGCTACCTTGTGTGAGACTTTGTAGCTTATCATAAGCATCTCTCTCATAGGAAGGTGGTAAGAATGTCTTCCTCATCAAATCCTTCATTTCTTGCCAAGTTGCTATCTTAGGCATCCTTATCCTCTCTCTTCCATCCTCCTTATACTTCCCCCATGCAAGTGCACACGCTACAAACTTCAAGGTGACCTTCCTAATTTTCTTCTCCTCACTATACTCATGGCATGAAAAGACTTGGTCAACTTTCATCTCCCACTGAATGTATGCTTCCGGATCATTCTTCCCTTGAAAACTAGGAATTTTAAGTTTCTCCTCTTCCATACTATCCTTTATTTTATTTTCTCCCTCATTATCTCCTCCATGTCTCCTAAGCCTCCTTTCTCCTTCATCTTCCCCATAACCTCCATCACTTCTATGATAAGAACAATACATACCTACACAAAAATGATTAGCACAAATAATAGAAATATGGACCTCACCACTCACTAAGTGTTTCACTCAAATCCACTCGTGTTTCTCTCTTTTGAAGGCTTTTTCTATAATGTGCACACTTGCCTTTTTCCACTCAAACTCCTCTTTAGTCCTTAAGAAGCACTCTCAATCACAAATCAAGAATTTGTATTCAAAGTGAAAGATGTAACAAATCCAAACTCAACTCAAGAGTCCAAAACAAGAAAACTCTAAGACAAAACCAAGGAAATTTAGAAGACAAGCAATAAAAGCTAAAAGAAATGAAAGGGACAACTCAAAATAGAATCCAAGCAAAGACATGACTAGAAGACACAAGAAAAGAGCAACACAAAACTAAGAAACTCAAATTTTCAACTTGTGAAGAACTAGTGTATTCAAGAGAGCTAAAATGGCATAAAAGTGTATGAAAAAGAAAGAATTAAGCAAAGGTGTAGAAGGACTTCTTATAGGGCATATTTTTTTCTTTCCAATGGTATAATTTTATTTTTTTTTGAATTTTTTTTTACACTTTGGCCCCCAAACTTTTCATAATTGCACTTGGGCCCCTAAACTTTTTCTTTTTGCACTTTTGCCCCAATATTTTCTTTTTTTATCTTTAAGTCCTTTTCTTTTGCTAATAAGTCCTCAAACTTTTAATATTTACAAAAAACACCCAAACTCACTTAATTCAAATTTTTATAGATCAAACACAAGGGTTTTGCCAAAGACTCTCAAGAACACACATGAACACTATGAATGTTCTTCCCCAAATTCAAATTTCAGAATTTCAATCTGCAGATTTTGACTCAAATTAAACACAAGGCAATATCAAAACTATGGATTGAAACAATAAAAATCACAAATCAATGAACAGTACAGAATCGATGAACAGTAAACAATCGTGAACAGTACCGCATCCATGAACAGCGCCGTGATCGGAACAGTATCGATGATGAACAGTGCGCGCTCTGTGAATAGTGCACGATCGGAACAGTGTCGCAATCAAACAGTGTCGATCGGTGAACAGTATCGCAATGAACAGTCGCGATCGGAACAGTATCACCGATGAACGGTGAACAATGTTGCGATGAACAATGTGCGATCGGGGGGGGAACAGTGTTGCCGATGAACAGTGCGACACCGCCAAGATGAACAGTACCAGCGTCGCGATGAATAGTGCCACCGCCGCGATGAACAGTGCAGCGATGAACAGTGATACGAAATTTGATGCTGAATCCTTGCTCTGAATACCAAATGATAAAAACCCCTTTACGGATCTCAAATTTAGCATCAACGGAAATTACGGAAACTCAAAAGGTGAAGAAAATTTAAAGCGAAAAGACAAGAAATGGAAGGAACAACGCCACAATCCCTAGAGATTGATAAGTTGAGGAGGATTCGCCACGTTGAAAATGGAAATTCAAAGATAAGAATCAATGGTAGTTCCTAAGAATCTAGAGAGTTTCCTCTCACAAAAGCATAAAGCTTCATTCCAAATGAGAGTCAAAAAACTCCTTACAAAGTTAAGATTCGGCCTATTTATAATATGAACCTAAAAGGCTTACCAAGGCCCATTACTAAAAGCCCAAACAACTAAAAAGGCCCAAATTAAAAATAAACATCATTAAAAACATAAAAAGCTCAACAAAAGCCCAATTTAGGCCCAAATTACATAAACTTCTATTCTAAGATTTGGCTCCACTTTAAGCTCTTCATGTACCATTCTAGTCCTCTATCAAGGACACTGCCATTGAGGGGGTCCAGATCGCTTCTCCTATTCCTCCCCCTCCTCCTCCTCCACCTCCTCTGCCTTCACCGAAGAGGAAGCATCAAAGGGCTGCACAAGGGGAAGATGGCCCCTCAAAGAAGACGAAGTTGAATCCTCCTGCTACTCAAGCTACGGCTTCTCCCGTTGAGAGGCATCCGTCCTTTCTTTCCATGAAGGACGAGAGGTCTTCTCTTTGGGGGAAGGAATTCAACCCTCAAGCCCTTATCAGTGCCGAAAATCTCATTCATGCTGATCGGGATATGTTGAGGGATGTTGGGCCTCGGCTTTCGATGGAGGCTATTTCGTACTTCCAGGCTCGTTCATGGGCCATTGCCCAATTTTGGGCCAAGGAGTTTGACCGCGGCCACCGGGATCTTGTCTTGGTCAAGGAGGCTGCTTCCAAGGCCGAGCAGGCTTTGGTTGATGCTACTCGGGCTAACGAGACTCTTCTTCGGTCAGCTGAGGAGTCTCGAAAGTCCCTTGAGACAATAGAGATCAAGTTGAAGGAGGCATAAGGTTGGGAGGAGGTCTTGAAGCTTTCTTTGACTACCGTTGAGAGCTCGGTGTAGGACCTTCAGGCCGAGGTGGAGCGCCTCAATCAAGAGCTTGCGCGGGTGAAGTTAGAGGCTGCTGGTTCCGAGGCCAAGTTGAGAGCCGACCTAGGCGAGGCTATGGATGAAGTCATTTCGACTCATGAAGCCAGGTTCAAGAAGGCGATTTGCCAAGCCTGGTATTTTTTCAAGGATGTCGACACCTCTGTTTTTGATATCGACGAGGATGTCAACAAACAGGGGGAGTTGGTGGATGAGTCCACTATTCTGGATGATAAGGTCCTCGGTGATTCAGCCCAGCCTGCTGCTTAGCTCTAGGCTCTTAGGCTTTTTTATTTGTTTTTCTTTTGTAAAGGCTTGCACCCGGCCCATCTAGTAGGGTGCTTTTATCTTAATGAAATTCGATTTTCTCTTAAGTATAGTCCCTTTATTTTTCCGCATGTACGACGTCAATAGCTTTTAGCCGATTAGGGTCTACATTTATCTTTTTGTATCATGTTAAAGGTCTACTCGGTTTTCAACTTAACTCGTTCGTATCCTGTTAGAGGTCTACGCAGTTTTTTAGCTTAACTCGCTTTTCGTATCCTGTTTAGGTCTTCACGGTTAGCTTATTTTCGTAACTTAGTTTTTTGATAAATAGTTATCGAAGTTCGGTAATTCTCTTTTCGGGATGCCGAGTGTCGCTCACTTTAAGTGGCTTTTTGTGCTGGGTATCTGGTTGGTCTACTCAGTCTTGTGCGAATTAGGATAATGTGATGGAAAAAGGAATTTTTATTAATAATGAAAGTCAGGTGTGCCTTATTAAAACCTCTTTGACAAAAAACCTCTTGGGAAAAAAATGTCAAAGTAGGAAAAAGAGTACATCACCACTTACAATTTTCTAGCTGTAATAAAACTTCAGATGAGTAGCGTTCCAAGTACAAGGAATGGCTTTATCAGATGGATGCTCTAGTCAGTAGGCTCCATTTCTTAGTGACTCGGTTACTTTGAAGGGGCCTTCCCAGTTGGCTGCCAACTTCCCCTCTCCGGTTGCCTTTCATGCTTCTCCTCATTTTCTCCAAACCAGATCTCCGACTTCGAAGTTTCTTGGCTTGACCTTGCTGTTGTATCTCTTCTCAGCTCTTCTTTTGCAGGCCTCTACTCTGATTTGGACCTCGTTGAGGGTCTCTTCGTTCATGTCGAGTGCATGTCTTAGTGACTGGTCATTGTTTTGTTGAACGAAGTTCGCTCTTCGCAAAGAGGGTTCTTTGACTTCTACTGGTATCATGACATCTGATCTATATGAGAGTCGAAAAAGTGTTTCCCCAGGTTTGGATTGCGGCGTGCAACGGTATGACAGCCCAACTTCCTTTGGCATCGACGACTCGCTCTTTTAGTTCCCCCAGTGTGACTTTGTTGGCTGCTTCAGTTTGCCCATTGGTCTGAGAGTGCTCTACTGAAGTTACTCGGTGCCGAATCCCAAGGTTCCTAAAGAACTCTTCTAGGTTCTTTTCGATGAACTATTTTCCATTGTCAGATATTACTGAGTGGGGGATGCCGAATCGGCATATTATATTTTTCCATATGAATTTTTGTAAGTTGTTGGCCGTGATGGTGGCCAAGGGTTCGGCTTCGATCCACTTCGTGAAGTAGTCGATTTTGACCAGGAGGAATTTGACCTATCCTTTAGCAAGTGGGAATGGTCCTAAGATATCCACTCCCCACATGGTGAAGGGCCATGGTGCCGTGACGTTGTGTAGTTCTTCTGCTGGTAGGTGAGATATGTTGCCATATTTTTGGCACTCTTCACATTTTCTTACGTACTCGGCGCAATCGTGGCACATTGTCGGCCAGTAGTATCCGGCTCGTAAGACTCAGGCAACCATGGCTTTTCCTCCTGAGTGCATTCCACATATTCCTCTATGCATCTCATTTAGTACGTACTTGGCCTATGCCTTCGTGATGCACTTTAGCAATGGTGCAATGAAGCCTCTTCTGTAAAGGTCTTCTCCTTCTATCACATAGTAACTTGCCTTTCTTCTAATTTTCCTAGTTTCCTCTTGGTTTTCGGGGAGGGTTCCTCCTTTCAGGAAGTTCCATACCCCCGTCATCCACTCTCGGATACTGTCTCCTGTATGATAGTTCGATGTTGGCCTTTATTCTTTGTACTTGCCAATTTTGATAGCAGATCGACTCTTTCGTTTTGCTCTCTTAGGATATGGTTGAGTTCGAACTCAGTGAATTTGTTCTTCAACTGGGAAGCCAGGTGGTAGTACCTTGTCATCTGGGGGTCCTTCGTTTGATAGGATCCGTTCATTTGCCCTGTGACCAGTTTTGAGCCGCTCCAGCACCTAAGGTGCTTTGTCCCTACTTCGTTAACGAGTTTCAACACGGCTAGCAGCACTTTGTACTTGGCTTAGTTGTCTGACGCATCGAAGTCAAATTTGAGTGATTGTTCCAAAACAATACCTTCGGGACTTTCGATTATGACGCCTGCTCCGCTGCCCTTGAAGTTCAAGGAACCATCCACATAGAGGGTCCACCATGGAGAGGGTGCCTCTTCTACTAGGGCTAGCTCTGCGATGAAGTCGGCTAGGCATTGGGCTTTGATAGGTCCTTTCGGCTCATACTTGATGTCGAACTCTGATAGTTCAACTGACCAGGCTATCATTCTTCCAGCGAGTTATGGTTTCCTCAACACTTGTCGTATTGGATGGTCTGTTCGTACCACCACTTAGTGGCTCTGAAAGTATGGTCGTAGCCGGCATGCTGAAGTGACCAGGGCCAGTGCTAACTTTTCGATCATCTGGTACCTTGTTTCGGCATCTTTCAGCACTCAGCTTACATAGTAGAGTGGTGTTTGCGTCTGATTCTCTTCTTGGATGATGACAGAGCTGATCGTGTCCCCTGAGACTGCTAGGTATAACACTAAGTCTTTGCCGGGTTTAGGTCGCATTAGGATTGGTGGTGATGTGAGTAGCGTTTTCAATTTTAGAAAATTCGGCAAGAAACAGGATAGGGATGCTAGCCTTCCGGTTAACCTTTGTCCTTCCTTCATATTGCTCGGACTTCTCATGTTTATGTTAGTTGCGCATTTCTCCAGGTTGGCCTCTATGTGATGAGAATCATGGGCTGGAACAAGAATATTCAACCACTTTAAGGGATCCTTTGCAAATTCCAAGTGGGCCTATTACAAGAGCAATGGCTAAGAGATTCAAGGAAGCACTAAATGGACTTGTTCAAGACATTTGGCCCAAACAAAATTCTGTCCAATCTAAATCTGAGCATAATCACGTTTTAACATTAATTTGGGCTAAAGATAGAACTGAAGAAGGAGATTTGGGCCAAAACCATTGAAATTATCTTGGGCCATCAACTATACATGGGCTGGTTGTATTTATGCTCAATTATGTTTTTTTTTGGGCTGAAAGAGTGGTTTTATGGCCAGCTGATGTATTTGGACGAATTTGAAGTTTTCTTTCATTTACTTTGGTTTAATAAGAGTCTTTTCAACTTGGGGATAATAAATGTAATCAGCTGTTACATATTAAACAAGCTGATTGATGTGGGTTTAATTGGGACTTTTCATTTGCCTAGTTAATGTGCTGTTACATAGGGGTTTGATGTTTAATAATTACCTAGGTCAGCACTTACTCTATAAATAGGCAAAGCTCATTGTATCCAGAACAACAAGTTGAATGAAAGCAATTCTGAAAATTCAGATTAGTGAGAGAGTTTTTCTCTTTGGTTCTTTTTAGAACTTTTCTGACTTATCAAGGCTTGATCATCCTTGTGGTGTCTCAAACACTTTGGGTTCTTGTGTCTTGTACTCAAGGGTTCAAGTGGATCATCAAATCTGATTCTTAGTTTTCTTGGGGTGAGTGTAATTCAAGTGACTTGTGCGTTCAAAGGTTTCAAACCTTCTTGGGTTCACATCATTTGGTTATCAGAGCTTCGGTTCTAAAATCAGGTTATATCCTTTTTTTAGTTTTCTTCTTACAATTCTGTTTCCTTTGTCCTTTCCTTTCGTTTGTTCATCTTCATTTTGCAGATTTTGTTGTTCATCTTCTTCTTTGAAAAGAAAACAGCAAAACAAAAAAAAATACTGAAAAAAAAAAGTGGAAAATAGCAAACAAAAAGTAAAAAAAAAAATAGCAAAAGAAAAAAAGTGAAAAAAAAATAGAAGAAAAAAAAGAAAGAAAGAAAGAAATTCTGCTGGTTTATAATATTTACAAGTTATTGTCTCAAGTTCTGGTTATTATTTCTTGAGTTCTTTTCTACTCATCCAATTTTCCAATTTGTATTGTCTTTTGTTCCTAAAGTGTTTCATTCTGCAAGAATTGTGATAGCCTTTGTTTGAGTTGATTAAGTCCTCTAAAGAACTTATAGAGAAGAGTAAGAGTGGAAAAAGGCTAGAGTGTTCATTTAAAGAAGAAGCCAAACAAAGAGTGAAACACGAGGGAAGAGTGTCATCTTTCTTGAGGGTAAACACGTGAGCAATTGTGAGGATTTTTTTTTCTAACAAGTTTTTCTTGCAGCTTACCAATGGCAAGTAAGGATAACACATCCAGTGGTGGAACTCCACATAACATAGAGTTCACCTTAAAAGCCATGCAACAACAGTTTGAACGTTTCAATGTGGTTTTTGACGAAATAAAGGATAGGATGAATAAACAAGAAGATATGATTTCCAATCTGCAAAAGGAGCAATCAAATAGAGATCCTAACTTTGGGAGGCATGGTAGGAGAAATCAAGGAGGTAGGGATGAGTCTGAGGCTGAAAAGGAAGGTAGAGAAGAAACTGAGGATGAGGATGACTATGAATATGCATCTGCTGAAACTGAAGTGGGAAGAAATAGGCGTAGAAGAGAAAGGCATAAAAGGGATGATAGAAGAGGTCCTCTTGGAGATAGAAATAGGAGAGATGGAAACCTTGGTAATATTAAAATGAAAATACCTTCTTTCCAAGGTAGAAATGATCCTGAAGCATATTTAGAATGGGAGAAACAAGTGGAGTTGATTTTTGATTGCCATAACTATTCTGAAGTAAAAAAGGTGAAATTGGCTGTGGTTAAGTGATAAAACCTCCTTTCCGGATCTCAAATTCAGCATCAAGGAAATTATGAAAAACTCAAAAGGTGAAGAAAATATAAAACGGAAAGACAAGAGATGGAAAGAACAACGCCACAATCCCTAGGGATTGATAAGTTGAGGAGCATTCGCCACTTTGAATATGAAAATTCAAAGATAAGAATCAAGGGTAGTTCCTAAGAACCTAGAGAGTTTCCTATCACAAAAGCATCAAAGCTTCATTCCAAATGAGAGTCAAAACTGATTACAAAGTTAACATTTGGCCTATTTATAATATGAGCCTAAAAGGCTTACCAAGGCCCATTACTAAAAGTCCAAACAACTAAAAAGGCCCAAATTAAAAATAAACATCATTAAAAACATAAAAAGCTCAACAAAAACCCAATTTATGCCCAAATTACATAAACTTCTATTCTAAGATTTGGCTCCACTTTAAGCTCTTCATGTACCATTCTAGTCCTCTATCATTCCCTCCTTCTTGAAGGAAATTCGACCTCGAATTTAGAGCCAAGGTACCTACATCATAAAAACAACACAAAGCAACATGTTTTAGTTTTGAGAAAATATTAAAAAAGAAAATCCTATTTCTATTGAGACTTGGATTCCTTAAAAAGGAAAATCTCTTATTATCTAAAATGAAATGCTTAATCACAAATTTCAAAGACAAGTCAATCCAATGAAAATTATGAGCAAACAATGACATTTTCAAACCAAGAATGGAAAATTTAGATTTATCCATTTTATGCACAATCCATCTATCAAGACACTTGAGTGTACCATACATTACTAAACTCTTACTATGAGTTGCTCCAATTAATGAATCATGAAATGAACATTTAGGCACACAAAATGCAGCATCTTTAAACCTATGCTCTTTATGCATATAGAAATCATCATTTTCAATTTTCCCATAAACAACAACACACATAGAGGAAGACTCAACATGATCATACTAGTCCAAATGATGTGCATTAATATCAAATTTCAAGAACTTGGCACCATCACCTAAAACAATATCATGCATACCAAAAGCAACATTCAATTCACAAACATTTTGGGTTAACACATGGCACACATCAATTAAATCACAAGGTTTAGAGATGGTGTAAGTCAAAATTTTCTTTTCTCTATGGTTGCATTGGTCCTCATATGTCTCCACTTCTTCTCCAAATTGTCTTGCCCATTGATCCTTGATGTACAATTCTTCTCTAGGCATCAAAACAAAAGAATTATGGTAAGGTGCACAATCAAATTTACAAGAAGAATTAAATTCACAATCCAATTTAGGAGAAGGAATTAGAGTTTTGCACTCCCCCTTTGAGGACTCCTCTTCAATTTCTTTCACAAGAGAGACATCACTTTCAAACAAAGTTTTGCATTCATCCTTTTGAAGCTCTTCAAATTCCTTGAGCAAAGAATCATCACAAACAAGGAAAGGATTAGAATGAAAACAAGAACAATCATATTCCTCTTTATCTTTTGCTCTCTCTTTTTCACTCTCTTTTTCAATTATTTTCTTTTCTCTCATCTCTTTTTCTTTTAACTCATTTTCTTTTGCTCTCATCTCTTTCTCTTTTATTTCTTTTTCTTTCACCTCTTTTCTCTCTTGTTCTATTTTCTTTCTCAACTTAATTTGATCCTCACTTGCTTCCTTAGGTGAAAGTGATGCAAGTTTGACCTTATGTCCTTCATGTGTAAAAGAAATCTTGTGGGTCTTTCCATGGTGCTTCACATTTCTTTCAATTTGCCAAGGTTTACCTAACAAGATATGACATGTTTCTATGGGAGCTACATCACACAACACAACATCTTTACATGTTCCAATGGTAAAGGGCACCAACACTTGTTGGTCTACAACCAACTCACCTTCACATGGCAATTTCAAGCAATAAGGTGTAGGGTGTGGGGTGGTTTGAAAATTAAGTTTGCTAACCAACCTAGTGCTAGCCACATTAAGACAACTATCCCCATCAATAATCAAAGAACACACATTCCCTAGAACGAAGCATCTAGTATGAAATATGTTCTCCTTTTGAATTTCATCCCTACCCTCACATTGAATTCCCAACAACCTCTTACACATCATTAATTCTCTATCTAGAGGTTTGGTACCACATGCACTATGATTATCACTAGAGATATTAGATGAACAAGTATAAGATAACTCACTCGTGGCAACTTCATTTTCCTTCAAGACCTTGGTTTTCATGTTTGGACAATGCAATGCAATATGGCCTTTACCCAAGCATTTAAAACATTTAATTGTACCACTCTTAGAAGTAGAAGAAGTGCTAGGGTTAGGAACATGTTTACCACTTGGAGACTTTGAAGCTTGTTGCTTAGGTGAGGAAGATCCCTCCTTCTTGGACTTGTCCTTACCACTAGAAGAGTCATAGTGATAGGTCTTCTTGTAGGAATGCTTCCTCTCAAGTTGTCTCTCCACTTTGTTGGCTTGGTGCACTAGATCCTCCAAGCTCTCATAGTGTTGTAACTTCACTATGTATTGAATGTCTCTATTAAGCCCACGTAAGAACCTTGCCATAGCGGTTTTAGGTTCTTGTGCATTGGCTCTCCTCATAGTCATTTCATCTCTTTGTAGTATTCATCAACACTCTTGCTACCTTGTGTGAGACTTTGTAGCTTATCATAAGCATCTCTCTCATAGGAAGGTGGTAAGAATGTCTTCCTCATCAAATCCTTCATTTCTTGCCAAGTTGCTATCTTAGGCATCCTTATCCTCTCTCTTCCATCCTCCTTATACTTCCACCATGCAAGTGCACTCCCTACAAACTTCAAGGTGACCTTCCTAATTTTCTTCTCCTCACTATACTCTTGGCATGAAAAGACTTGGTCAACTTTCATCTCCCACTGAATGTATGCTTCCGGATCATTCTTCCCTTGAAAACTAGGAATTTTAAGTTTCTCCTCTTCCATACTATTATCCTTTATTTTATTTTCTCCCTCATTATCTCCTCCATGTCTCCTAAGCCTCCTTTCTCCTTCATCTTCCCCATAACCTCCATCACTTCTATGATAAGAACAATACATACCTACACAAAAATGATTAGCACAAATAATAGAAATATGGACCTCACCACTCACTAAGTGTTTCACTCAAATCCACTCGTGTTTCTCTCTTTTGAAGGCTTTTTCTATAATGTGCACACTTGCCTTTTTCCACTCAAACTCCTCTTTAGTCCTTAAGAAGCACTCTCAATCACAAATCAAGAATTTGTATTCAAAGTGAAAGATGTAACAAATCCAAACTCAACTCAAGAGTCCAAAACAAGAAAACTCTAAGACAAAACCAAGGAAATTTAGAAGACAAGCAATAAAAGCTAAAAGAAATGAAAGGGACAACTCAAAATAGAATCCAAGCAAAGACATGACTAGAAGACACAAGAAAAGAGCAACACAAAACTAAGAAACTCAAATTTTCAACTTGTGAAGAACTAGTGTATTCAAGAGAGCTAAAATGGCATAAAAGTGTATGAAAAAGAAAGAATTAAGCAAAGGTGTAGAAGGACTTCTTATAGGGCATATTTTTTTCTTTCCAATGGTATAATTTTATTTTTTTTTGAATTTTTTTTTACACTTTGGCCCCCAAACTTTTCATAATTGCACTTGGGCCCCTAAACCTTTTCTTTTTGCACTTTTGCCCCAATATTTTCTTTTTTTATCTTTAAGTCCTTTTCTTTTGCTAATAAGTCCTCAAACTTTTAATATTTACAAAAAACACCCAAACTCACTTAATTCAAATTTTTATAGATCAAACACAAGGGTTTTGCCAAAGACTCTCAAGAACACACATGAACACTATGAATGTTCTTCCCCAAATTCAAATTTCAGAATTTCAATCTGCAGATTTTGACTCAAATTAAACACAAGGCAATATCAAAACTATGGATTGAAACAATAAAAATCACAAATCAATGAACAGTACAGAATCGATGAACAGTAAACAATCGTGAACAGTACCGCATCCATGAACAGCGCCGTGATCGGAACAGTATCGATGATGAACAGTGCGCGCTCTGTGAATAGTGCACGATCGGAACAGTATCGCGATCAAACAGTGCCGATCGGTGAACAGTATCGCAATGAACAGTCGCGATCGGAACAGTATCACCGATGAACGGTGAACAATGTTGCGATGAACAATGTGCGATCGGGGGGGAACAGTGTTGCCGATGAACAGTGCGACACCGCCAAGATGAACAGTACCAGCGTCGCGATGAATAGTGCCACCGCCGTGATGAACAGTGCAGCGATGAACAGTGATACGAAATTTGATGCTGAATCCTTGCTCTGAATACCAAATGATAAAAACCCCTTTACGGATCTCAAATTTAGCATCAACGGAAATTACGGAAACTCAAAAGGTGAAGAAAATTTAAAGCGAAAAGACAAGAAATGGAAAGAACAACGCCACAATCCCTAGAGATTGATAAGTTGAGGAGGATTCGCCACGTTGAAAATGGAAATTCAAAGATAAGAATCAAGGGTAGTTCCTAAGAACCTAGAGAGTTTCCTCTCACAAAAGCATAAAGCTTCATTCCAAATGAGAGTCAAAAAACTCCTTACAAAGTTAACATTCGGCCTATTTATAATATGAACCTAAAAGGCTTACCAAGGCCCATTACTAAAAGCCCAAACAACTAAAAAGGCCCAAATTAAAAATAAACATCATTAAAAACATAAAAAGCTCAACAAAAGCCCAATTTAGGCCCAAATTACATAAACTTCTATTCTAAGATTTGGCTCCACTTTAAGCTCTTCATGTACCATTCTAGTCCTCTATCAGATGTTTCCTTATGTGATAAAGTACAAGAATGGTAAGGAAAATATTGTAGCCGATGCATTGCCCATAAGGTATGCATTGCTTACTTCTTTGCAAACTAAGTTACTTGGTTTTGAGCTTATAAAGGATTTGTATGTCAATGATTCTGATTTTTGACAAGTTTGGGATTCTTGTTCTAAGATGATTTTCATGTTCTTCTTTATTTTTAGAATATATTAATATATCATCTATTCTAGATCAAGGATATTTATTCTTTATAGTTACTTTATTTAATTGTCTATAATCTATACATAACCTAGATCCTCCATCTTTCTTTTTAACTAATAATACTGGGGCTCACCATAGGGACACACTAGGTCTTACAAACTGTTTTTCTAATAATTCTTCCAATTATTTCTTTCACTCAATTAATTTCAATAATGACATTCTATATGGTTGCATAGAAATTGGTATAGTACCAGGCATCAAATCTATACTAAATTCTATTTCTCTTTCAGGAGGCAAACTAGAAACATCCTCAGGAAAAATTTCAGGATATTCATTTACAACTAGCACAGAGTCTATTTTAATTTTATCTTCATTAGTTCCAAGAGATGATAACTTGTATTTTTGAATTTCACTTTTAAATGATATTTCCTTAGGTTGGATAGGCTTAAGTCTAGAAACATCAAGTTTAGGAAAAATTAAAGTTTTAGAAGCACAATCTATTAGAATACGGTTAGCTGCTAACCAATCCATTCCTAATATCACATCAAGGTCAATCAAAGGCGAACAAATCAAGTTCACAATAAATTGTCTATCTCGGATAGTTATCACACAATTCAAACGTATTTTAGAGGTTAGGATTTTAAACATGATTAACATCCTCAAATTACAGCTGTACTTTAGAACCCTAATTCCAACAAATCACTATTAGAAAGACTTTCAAAATACCTCAAATTACTCCAATTCACTACTACCAATTTAATTGTTACTTGAATTTCCAACATCAAGACACACACCCTTAGGCCTTCCAATCACATACTCTTTAAATTTTATTTTATTTTTTATTTTTTTCTTAGGACAACTACTACTAACTTAGCATTTGGGTCCTATTCTACCCTATTAATCAAGGTTTGACCAACAAGAATTCTCACATATATATACCTACCAACTAAGACCTACAACATGGATCCTTGATAACCTCAATTATACAAGTCTTAAATCATCACTTACACCATGGGAATGTAATTAAACATATTAAACCCGCAGGCTATTTTACTGTACCAGAAAAATGCACTATTTTGGTTCTAATTCATGTCTAAAACACAAAATTTCAAGTCCTAATAGTTAAGATATCAATCCTGCGACAAATTTATACTACGATACACTGTTTCAGCCTTCAAAACTTTATTTTTTTTCCTTTGTTAAACTCATCCTTATACTATAACTCAAATATTTGGACCCCTATTCTCAACCTTGATCTACGAATCTAGACCTTTGGATCTCCTTCCTCAACTAACTCAAGGGTATAACTCTTAAATTCACAATATAAGGAACATGGAAAATAACACAACTTAAAAAAATTTAATATTAGGAGGGAAAGTCATCTCGACTGAGTCCTGAGTGTGCACCCTCACAACTCTATCAAGATTTCCTTTCTTCCTTTCTGCCATCTCAGCTATACTATTAGTTTGAACTCTAGGATTTATAACTAGCATTCCTCTTCTCATTTCTACTTGTCTTAAATTTTCAGATCTAGTTACTACCCTTTTTCCCATAATATTCTTAACAAACAAACTAACAAACAATTCAAATAAAACAACAATTCATAACAAACAATTTTATATAAAACAAACAATTTCAATCAGAGTAACACAGCAAAACACATAACAGACCAATTACTCACAAGTCCTAGAGATGCATAACCAGAGCTTTGATACCACTAATGTAACCCCCTTTCTAATTAATTAATTTCTATCTAAAATCCATAAACACGAAATTTACAAATAAAATAAATACACTCCATTAAGTTTAAAGTTTGTCATTATAATTTACATTATTAAAATTTACAGAAAATACTACTACCAAATTATTTCTAATTAATACAAAAGTATCTAAAGCCAAAAACCCCTATTCCTATAGCTCTGGAACATGTCTGCATCTGTAACTTCTAATTAATCTTCCAAATACCTGCAATCACACTCCCCTAGAATCTGGGGACAGCATTACCGGATCAGGCATTTAATTTCTCATACAATAAAACAATTTCAAACAATTACATATCATAACAAATTAATTAGTTACACACATAATTAAATGCAGTATGATTTATGCAAATGCAATTTTTGACTCAAATTCATTTTTGACCCTACTCCATGGAGACTTCCCCTTTGAGTGTTTAGTAAGTAACTGGCCTACCATTACGTACTACAATTCAGCTATCAGCCCCTACTAAACGCGAATAAACTAAACAGAATTAGGAGATCAGGATACCCAGGAAGGCCACCACGACCGCATCTCTGTCCAGATTACAGCCACATATGGAATTGCCAATATCCTTCTCCCCACAGACTATATAATCACAGATTATACGATCCTGTTTAACAAATTCTACTCACCCCAAAATCCTTTCTCAATCATTTTCATTTCACATGACTACCGTAGTCTCGGTTAGTCAACAATTCATTTCTCAATCAGTTTCATTTCACATAACTACCGCAGTCCCGGTTAGTCAACAAAAGTCATTTCTCATAGATCAACTCAATTAATTCTCATGACTACCGCAGTCCCGGTTAGTCAACATAATTCTTTCTCATTTGATACCTTTATAATTCTCCCAAAAAGACTCATGCAATGAATTATGTTCATGATCACAGTTAAATAAATAATTTGTACACATTAACATACAAGAATACAAAAAATTAAGCAATTTACCTTATAACATTAGTATTTTAGTAAATTATCAATTAAATCACTATTAGGTAAAGTTACTAAAATACCCTTAATCTTTTCTAAAATTCCATCTATGTCCTAAATTTTGAAATGACCAAATTACCCTTACTCTTTTTCAAAAATTCCCATTTTGTCCCTACATGTAAAATGACCATTTTGCCCTTAATTTTACAAAAATTTTCACATAATATCCCTTGCATTTTGGGTTGGCCGAATGGTCTACAAGCCATTCTCAACAATTCTTCCCAAAGCAACCAAGCTCAATTCCAATCCAACATTAACCAAATCACACTTCAATCAAAATCAAGCAACCAAAATTTCAACCATCACAACACATCAAAATTCAATCACACCTCATTCCAATCCATGAATTACAATCACAAGCATCAAAAACACAAAACCCCTAATTCAATTTCAAGTTTTCATGATTCTAGGTCACAAATTTAATCTAACCCTACAACATGTTTTCTTCTAATTCCAAGGGTTCTAATTGAAATTAAATGCCTAGATCCTTACCTTAAGCTCTTTAATTGAAGAAAAAGCTTTGAATTCCTTTCTCCCTCACTCCTTGGTCTTGTAGGAATTTTTGGGATTTCCTCCAATTTCTTTTCCTTTTTGCCGATTAGCTTAGGGTTTAGGAAGTTTGGATGGTTTGGTTTCTTAATTTGAGATGAGATGATGAAGTTAAGATGAAATTGAATGAAAAACTGCAGCTACTGGGTTAAGAACTCACGGTTCTATTTTTTTTCAGAAAGGCTAGCTTTGTGCCTTTTCCTTTTAGCTTAAATTTTAAGGCTTCATTTAACACTTAATTCACCAAATTGAATTTTTTCTTCAAGTCCACTGCCCTGCACGTCCAGCAGCCTCTATTGGCCAAGGGAGATCAGTTCTCCCAGCTTTCCCATCCACTTGGACAGCCAAAGGAGTGCAGTAAGTGACTTGCCTTCCAAAAGGTCAAAAGTCAACACACTACAAAAAATCA
This sequence comes from Pueraria montana var. lobata, assembly GCA_026413185.1. Taxonomy (NCBI): domain Eukaryota; kingdom Viridiplantae; phylum Streptophyta; class Magnoliopsida; order Fabales; family Fabaceae; genus Pueraria; species Pueraria montana. The sequence goes on along the minus strand of CM048653.1, from coordinate 25,687,642 downwards.
CTGTATTATCGACCGTCAAAATCCGTCGGTATTGCCTAAAATCCGTGGGTAATGCATATTTACCAACGGACTTCCGACGGAAAAATATCCGTCGATAAATATGCCGTAGCTAACAATTTTCGACGGATTTTTAAGTCCGTCGGTAATTACCGACGGATTTATCCGTGGAAAATTCCGTAGGTAATTACTGACAGATTTATCCTTCGAAAACCACGAACAGACTTTTCGACGGATTTTCAGTCTGTAATTTCCGTCGATAATTACCTACGAAATTTTTCACATACGAAAACACGCTTTTAGCATCAGCCAAAAGCCGACTCTAACTAACAAAAGCCGACTCTAAAGAGTCACTTAGCGTCAGATAATAGAGTTCTGTTCAATGGATTTAAAGTAGCCATCCTTCCTGGTGTGGCATTCCACTTCTCATCATTGCACAGAAATTCCTCATAGTTTATTTTCCCACCTAGTTAGTTTAAGAATTATTAGTAACAACATTAACATTCTGTACCATGATTAAACAAACTAGAACCAACTTACATTATCTATAAAATGGTAAGAAAATAACAAAACTTAATTACTAAAAATTGAAAAGTAAATACACGTACAATGTGTCTTGCAACCAATAGCGTTTCTTCCTTCACAATAAAGCATATGCACCTTCTAATATCAATAGGGAAGGATCTACAAATCAAGGACCTAAAATTGTTTAGTAAGCATTTCACTAAGTTCAACTTGAAACTAGGAAATGAAAATAAAAAAGACTTATTGGGTAGTGTGGACCAAGAGGAAGCAAGAGCTGGCTCAGAATCAAAGTCCCAATAATATTTATGAGCATTAGAGTCAAATTTTACAAATCAAACAAGACAGTACGAAAGAAATAGACATCATTAATATAAATAAATAATAAAAGTAACTTGAATTTAGGTGACATTAATAAATTAAAAAATAATTGAAAATAAAGATAACCGAGATTTGAGATTAAAAAGATTTTAATAAAAAGGAGAAATATTCTTATTGAGATGATTTTTTTTTTTTTTACAAATTAAGAAGGCATTTGAGAGTTAAGTCACTTAATTTACACAGGATTTTTTATTTATTTTTAGATGAGAAGAGGAAGAGAAGATTGACATATTTAGATTCTTCATAAAATACTTGTTCAGGAAACGAAATTTGTAAGATGCATAAAAAGTTATAGTCACAAAGCAATTCCAATTATAACATTAAAATGATGTGAAAAATCTGAGGGAGGCAAAGCACAACTTCCATACAGTACTTTCAAAGTAGATATTAATATAATTAGCATTTTTGCCTTACCAAGGTTGATCCCCTGATTCTAGCTGCAGAGCGTGAAAGCACTGCAAATGGGGTTACCTATTTAAACATAAATCAATTATGCCTTTTAGAAATCAACAAACACCAACTTTGGACTTTCCTAAGAAACAGGCCTGAATGCATATGGTATCAACATATATAAAACATTTTTCAAACAGACTAAAGAGAAAATGCAAAATAAAAAAGTTGATCTTCCTTTAAACAGTAATGGAATGAACTGATGGAGTAGAATCTAACCGAGAGACACATGCATACAAACAGGAAGAGAGAGATAGAGAGTAGTGAGGCAAAAGCATAACAACACACAAGATTGCAACTGCAGCCAGAGGCAGTACTGATAAGTGCACAAAACCAAGGGGGGTAGAGGGTCCAATAAAATATGACACCAGGATTACCACACTTGATGCTTCCAACAGTCTACACGATATAGCTTTCTATCTCTTACCATTTTTAATCCCTACTTTTCTCATTCCCTTCTTAATCCTTTACCAATTTCTACATACCTCACTCAACCAAATCCAGGCCTAGCTTAGCTAATTCAGCAACTTTTTTCTATAACCACTATTAATTCTCTCTTTTCATCACACTCCAAACCCCCAACTAATCTCCCTTTTTTTACCCTCACATTCTTCACACACACAAATCTTTATAAGCAATCACAGCAATTGGTAGGCACCAAACTCACCTTAGAACAAGTAAATAATAAAGCAATGCTGTAAGTGTGGAACATGGCAATTAGTGATTAATTGTATAAGTAAAATTGTCAATTGATACAAACATGAAAAAAAAAAGAGAAGCATGGATTACATTTGATAATGGGATGACCAAAGAAATGCAGGGACTATGGAGGGAACTGCCAACAATCCATTTGGAATAAAAGCAAAGCAGTAAGCAGGGGCACCAACATCGTTGTTCCTGCACCCACAAACAATAATTCAAGGTCAGAATGCGTGATATTTTTTAAGAGAAAAATATATACTCAAGTGTAAGAGTAGAGAGCAAATTTCTGTAAGAGTAGAGAGAAAATATATACACAGAAGCAGAGTCAGTAGAAGCTGATGTTGTTTTTGAATGACAGGATGTATAATCGCTAGCTACATGCACACAAACACACAAAATCTTAGATACAACTCCATAGTTAACAAAGAGAAGCACTTTGGCATAGTAAGATTCTGATTGAAGCACAAAACGCAAAAACCTAAGCAAAACACTTGTATACTATGCATGCATGCGAGTACTGGAACAAAAATCCAGGAAAGGGAGAAAAAAAACAGAGAAAAATAGGAGAGCAAGAATGAGAGAATGCGAGAGTGAGTAAACCTTAGGTTAACTCACCTTTTCCAATTCGATTTGCCTCTTTCTCTCTCTGACCCCCTCTTCTTATTGCAGCTCCAAGCTTGAAGAAATTTGGACTTCAACTTGAAGCACGACGAGAGGTGGTGCGACGCAGGAGGGCGAGCGGCGGTGTGGCAGAGGGGGAAAGAATTTGGGAACAAGGGTTCAGCAGAGGGAGAAGACATTGGGAGTGAGGGTTCAGCGGAGGGAGAAGAATTGGGAGTGGGGGTTCAAAGGGAGAAGAATTTGGGTTGTAGGGTTCAACGGAGGGAAAAATTTGAGAGAGGGTTTGAAGATTAAATTTGGAGGTGGGGGTTGTTTTGTGTTTTGAAATAATTGAAAATTAGTTTTGACCGCCAATGGATTGAAAATTAGTTTTTTAATTAATTTTAAACTCTTGTCATTTTTATTTATAGATAAATTATTTTTATTACATTTTTAGTTTCAATTATTATAATTTTTCATATTAAGTATTCTACTAATAATCTTATTATATATCTTAAAATATTTTTAATTAAGATTAAAATAAAGTAAAAAAACACACACTTAAGTAGACTACTTTTATTATGTTAATTAGCATAATAGTTAAATTAAATCGTCTAATATAAAATTATTCAAAAATAATAAAATAAAATAATTCTAACATTTATCATTGTTAATTTCGTGAAGTATAATGTTGAAATAATAAATTAAATATTATAAATAGTACAATGGTTAAAATAAATAGTGTAATATAAAAAATGTAAAATATAATAACAAAAATAAAATAAACCTAATAACAGTAAGGAATAAAAAATTAATTGATAAAAAAATAAATAGTTCACTTGGAGAGAAAAAAAGGAGAAAGAAAAAAAGGAGAATGAGCAAAAACGTTGTAGGAAAAAAAAAGTGATGAGCACAATGATATGTGTGAACGAGTGATAAAACTCTATTATATTTAAAAAGGTTATAAGTAAATTTAATAAATATTTTAAGGATAAAAAGAGAATAAATTATAAAAAGCTAGAAGGTAGAATTTTAAAAAACGCTACTTCAAGTAGCGTTTAAAAAAATGCTAAAAGCTATTAAAAGAAGCTCGTTTACCGAACAGTCAAACAAGTTTTTCAACAAGTAAAAAAAGCTAGAAGCTAGTTGAAATGGATTGTCGAACATAGCCTAAATATAATATTTGTTCTTAAAAAAAATATTTGTTAAATATAATTATTATCATTATTATAATATAAGAATTATTATATATTATAATAATTATATATATATATATATATATATATATATATATATATATATATTTATAAGATTTTTTTTATCAAGTATAAATAAGAATTTTTTTAAAAGAAGAATTTTTTTCTTTAACATATTATATATATATGTTGGGTAGGGCTATGCCTTGCTAAGCTTTCAGCTTAACATTGGTTAAAAGTATTTGATCCGAGTCTAATCTATTTATTTATCAAATATTGTCTTTTGCAAAGGCCTACAAGGCTTTTTGAATGGCCTAAGACCAGGACGATCACCTTTTGTCACTTGTTAAATATACCTTACCTAATTAATGAATGCTCAATATTTTTCTTAAAATACACCCTTATAATTTTTATCAAGGTATTTTAATCAACAATATATATAACAAAACTTTAAATATGTAATCATCTAAATTTATTTAACAATGTTTTTTTTACAGCAATGTTAATTAAATCAAAATATTTCTGACAGATATTTTCCATTGATACAACCTAATTTTCTATAAGTCCAAGATCCGTCGGTAATATCCGTCTGTAATGTCTAAAATTTTCGACGGATATCATCCATTGATAATTTCCATCAGTAATTTTCTAAAATTTTCGACGGAAATTATCCGTAGGTAATATCCGTAAAAAATGTCTAAAATTTCCGACAGAAATTATCCGTCAGTAATATCCGTCGGTAAATGTTTAAAATTTCAGACAGAAATTATCCGTCGATAATATCCGTCGGTAAATTTCTAAAATTTATGGCAGAAATTATCCGTCGGTAATATCCGTCAGTAAATGTCTAAAATTTTCGACAGAAATTATCCGTCGGTAACGTAATTTTTCCGATGGATCTATATCTGTAGATAAATATCCGTCGGTAACGTTGAAATACCGACGGATATTTATCCGTGGGTAAATATCCGTCGGTAATTAGCCTTTTTCTTGTAGTGACATTTGTAGGTAATTTAATGGAATTTTCTAGAATAATTTAGGGCTGTTAATTATCTTACAAATTAATTAGAATTTGAAGCAAATAACACCACCATTGGATTCCTCACTATCAAAAATCTTGGGGTAGTGTCTTACTTATCTCTTAATCCCAAGCCTAATTAGCTTAATTTAGTGACATTAGGAAAGCCTAAGTTGTCACTTTTTGATTGGTTAAGGTTCTAAAATTAAATTTTTCTTGGTTAAACATTTTTAATAATTATTCTAAGTATATTACAATTATTAGATAATTCTATAGATGCCCTACAAATTTTCGCTTAATTTTCTGTCTTAGAATTTTACCGTAATAATTCCTCAAAGTTCTAACTTTCAGAAAATCCTAACAATTCTGAATAAGCATTTTAATTCTTTATCTGTATATATTTTTAATCTATATTCTATTACCTTTCTATTGAGTTATAAATGAGTCCAAAATTCCACACTTGAAATTCTATCTTGGACAGCTGTCTGACATAGCAGTCCAGTCAACAATCAATTTCGGCAAAAACAAAGACATTTAAAGATTCAGAAAATTCTTCTGAGTAGAACTATATTAATTTCATTAAGAAAATATGTACATAAAGTTTCTATAAAATACAGTACATAAGTGTTCATAATATACATATATAAATGCGTACAAATAGTAAAATGAGGATGTTACAAAAAGCATCAAAGCTTCATTCCATATGAGAGTCAAAACTGATTACCAATGTTAACATTTGGCCTATTTATAATATGAACCTAAAGGCCCAAGGCCCATTAATAAAAGCCCAAATAACTAAAAAGGCCCAAATTAAAAATAAACATTATTAAAACATAAAAGGCCAAATATAAAAGCCCAATAAAAGGCTCAAATACATAAACTCCTATTCATTCCCTCCTTCTTGAAAGAAAATTTGTCCTCGAATTTGGAGTAAAGGTACCTTGATAGAGGACTAAAAAGCTACAAGAGGAGATAAAAATGGAGCCTAGTCTTAGAATAACAGTTTATGTGTTTGGGCCTTTTATTGGGCTTTTGTGTTGGGTCTTTTTATGTTTTTAATGATGTTTATTTTTAATTTGGGTCTTTTTAGTTTTTTGGGCTTTTAGTAATGGGCCTTGGTAAGCCTTTTAGGTTTATATTATAAATAGGCCAAATGTTAAACTTTGTAATCCGTTTTGACTCTCATTTGGAATGAAGCTTTGAGGCTTTTGTGAGAGGAAACTCTCTAGGTTCTTAGGAACTACCCTTGGTTCTTATCTTTGAATTTTCATATTCAAAGTGGCGAATCTTCCTCAACTTATCAATCCTTAGGGATTGTGGCGTTGTTCTTTCCATTTCTTGTCTTTCCACTTTATATTTTCTTCACATTTTTGGTTGCCGTAATTTTCGTTGATGCTGAATTTGAGATCCGGAAAGGGGTTTTCAGTATTAGCTATCTCCTTCTTTAAACCTCCAATGAACCTTGCCATAGTTGCTTCCCGGTCTTCCTCAACATTGGCTCTAATCATGGCTATCTCCATCTCCTTATAGTAATCCTCCACACTCATAGAACCTTGAGTTAAACTTTGCACTTTTCTGTGTAAGTCCCTATGGTAGTGACTTAGTACAAATCTCCTTCTCATGACAACCTTCATCTCCTCCTATGAACGGATAGGCTTTTCTCCATTTCTACGCCTGCTAATCACAAATTGATCCTACCAAATAATAGCATAATCAGTAAATTCAACAACTGCTAATTTTACCTTTTTTCTCCTCAGAGTAATTATGACAATCAAACACATGTTCAACCTTTCTCTCCCACTCCAAGTACAACTCAGGATCATTCTTTCCTTGGAATGCAGGGATATTCATCTTGATATTACCTAAGTAATTGTCAACTCTTGGTTCATCATCTCTTCTTCTCCTTTCACTATTTCTCCCATCTGACTCCTCTTCTTCTTCCTCTTCATGATTTCTTCTATGAGGGGTCCTAGACCCGGAAGTAGATTGTAAATCATCCAGCCTTGAATTGATCTTGAACAGCCTTCATGAACAACTTGAGTTTAGCATCTCCTACTCCTTCTCCTCCACTCATGATTAAAGAGTGCTGCAAAAATTGAGTTAGAAAAATAAAATCCTCACACAAACACTCTCTCACGTGTTTACACTCAAAATATGTTTAGTCACTCGTGTTTTCACTCAATTTGGCTTTTTCCCTTTGATAGCCTTACCACTCTTGCCTTTTACCACTCAACTTCACCTTATGAGCTAGCTCTTAAGTAAGAACCTTTAAGGATGATTCTACACAGCAAGAAACAGTAGAGAATTAGTGATATATGATAACTTTAGGGAGTAAGAACAAGAGACAGTAGAACAGAAACAAGGAATACAAGATATTTTTCTTTTTAAAGAGACAAGATCAAAGAAAGGTGTATAAAACGACAAAATAAAAGACCAGAATTGAAACTTTTTTTTTTTTGAACTTTGCTTTTCTGATTAAGCAATATGTAATTTGAAGCAAAAGATTGATTGCTACCCAAGAACTTTTTTTTTCAACCTTTTTTGTTAACTTATTTTTCCAATTTGGATTTTTTTTCTTCACAAATTTCTTTTTTTTCTGCACGATTTTTTTTCTTTTATAGATAGAAAAGAAGCACAAAGAAAGATAACAAAAGAAGATGAACAGACTTAGACAAAGAGAACAAAGGAAGATGAACAGACTTAGACAAAGAGAACAAAGGAAGACAAAATATAAGAAACAGAAATAGAACAAAACATAAAGGTTGACACAATAGAAGAAATTAAAAACCAACAAGTAGAGACAATTTTTTTTTTGGATTGAACAAGATAAACAAACAAATGATAGATAAAACCTGAATTCAAGAGTCGAAGCTCTGATGCCAAATGATACGAATCTACTTAACGGATCGTCTTGAAAACAGGTAAAGGATAGAAAGAGGAACTTGACCCTAACCGTGACCTGCCGGTAGAACCAAAGTTATCAAGAAAGCGTGTAACCGTGACCTGCCAATAGAACCAACACTAAGTTCTTAACCCAAGAACAAAGGGGAAGCTCTCACAAAGGAGAAAACACTCAATTTGATTGATTTGTAAATTCTGCCTTGGAAGCTTACAAGAGGTTCCTATTTATAGGCTGCACTAAGCAACCCTTGAAGTACAAGTAGTGAGTTCCCACTAGGAATTAATTGCCCACTTACAATTACTTCTCACTAAACATTTATTTCCCACTAAACTTCCCACTAAGCATTTATTCCTCACTAAGGTTCCCACTAAGCTTTTACTTTCCAATAAGCATTAATTTCCCACTATCTTCTTGTCTTGTGAGTTTGGGCTTTTCATGCTGTCTTCATGTTGGGCTCAAATCTTGATCAACTTGTAGAAAAGTGACCCACTTTGGAGTAGCCTTTAATCCACTTTGAGCTGAACTTTCCTTTATCTCCATTATTATTTTTGCTTCACGTTTGGAAGGTATATGAAAACGCAGTTCCATTGAACTGTCTTTTAACGACCGGACGATACTTGCTATCTTTTGTTTTTACAAGTTCCTTGTAAAACTTAAGTTAGTATATATCCATATTTGCGAAAAGTTTTTAAAGGTTTTAACTAGCACACTATTCAACCCCCCTTCTAGTGTGATTCTCTGCATTTTAGGCATTGCTGTGGATCCAGCAAAAGTTGAAGTTGTGATGCATTGGGAACAACCTAAGAATGTTACATAAGTAAGGAGTTTCTTGGGATTAACGGGATACCACAGAAAATTCATTGAAGGATTTTGTCGTCTAGCGTTGCCACTAAGCAAGTTAACTCGAAAAGGACAAGAGTTTGTGTGGAATGAGACCTGCGAGAAGAGTTTTCAAGAGTTGAAGAAAAGGTTGACTTCTGCACCTGTGATGACTCTACCCAATGTGGAAAAGAAGTTTGAAGTGTACTGTGATGCATCCGGACAAGGACTAGGATGTGTGTTGATGCAAGAAACGAAGTGATCGCATATGCTTCAAGGCAGTTGAGGACACATGAAGTGAACTACCTAACACATGATTTGGAGTTAGCAGCAGTGGTTTTTGCTTTGAAGATTTGGAGACATCATCTGTATGGGGCAAGATTTGAAGTGTTCAGCGACCACAAAAGCTTGAAGTACTTGTTCGATCAGAAGCAGTTGAACATGCGACAAAGTGATGGATGGAATTCCTCAAAGACTATGACTTCGCATTGTCATACCATCCTGGGAAGGCAAACGTAGTGGCCGACACTTTGAGCCGAAAGTCATTGCACATGTCTGCCACGATGGTAAAAGAGTTGGAATTGATTGAAGAGTTTAGAGATATGGACCTAGCAGTGGAGGTAAAGCCTCAAAGTTTATTCCTAGGAACCTTGAAGATTACCAACGAGTTTTTGGAACAAGTTCGAGAAGCTCAACAAGGAGATCAGTTTTCTGCAAGACAAGATGATGAGAACCCTAGAGAACAAAGTGATATGAACCCCTATGAGGAATGGATGATTGGATCAACTAAGAATGGAATTTATGCCAAATCGCAACCTCCTCGACGTCTTTTTATCAAACGTCCATATCTCACGTTATAAATCTCGGAATTGAGTGATTCCAAAACGAGGTAAATGATATTTTCCTGAACTGCAAGATAGACTCAAGAATCACCGAAAACGACCTTGTAAATTGTGAGATATGATCCAAGCTTAGTTGAGACGAAAATTGGGGATTTGAGGATTAGGGTTTTGACTCAAAGGGGATTTGAGAACGAAAACAAACACAGGAACCAATGTTGGAAGGCGCCACAATCCACGGATTGATAAGCCTGCGAACGCCACAAGGATAAGCACCCTTGATAAGTTCAAAGATTCTCAGAAGAACCTAAGAGAACTAGTCTCACACCCAAAGGTTAACTTGTAATCTGAATTCTTTCTTTCATTCATAAAATGTGACATACATATAGGGAGTGACTGCTGCCTTCTAAAAATAACCAAAAACACACCAACAGGCCTGCCTAATTAAATAGTATTCTAATGCAGCCCACTCAACATAAAAACAAAGAAAATAACCAAATGTTTTGGGCCTATGTGCTAAAACAAAATAGTGCAGCCCAAACACTTTATTACAACTTTATTTAATAGAAAATAAACTAGATAATATCTTCATCATTTTGGGATGCAACTCAAGCCCAATTGGTATGTCCAGCTATGCTTATTCCTCAAAGTCTTCAATCTGGATTAAATGCACCATTTTCAGCTCTTCTCCCTCCAGACTTGGGCTTGTCTCAAATAAAGTAGCCACTAAGTGATTTAGAGCCTCTTTAGCCTTCTTAGCTCTTGCTCTTGTCATTGGGCCTCCTAGGTTTTGGATGTCCTCCATGTTGTCTGCCTTGGCCATGCCACCTCCTATGTCCTCATCATTCCCTCCTTCTTGAAAGGAATTTGTCCTCAAATTGGATTCCTCTTTTCCTACATCAAATGGAGACAAATCAGTCACATTAAAAGTAGCACTTACACCATACTCACCTGGTAGATCTATCTTGTAAGCATTATCATTGATTTTGGAAAGCACTTGGAATGGACCATCTCCTCGTGGTTGAAGTTTGGATTTCCTTTCTGAAGGAAACCTTTCTTTTCTCATATGCACCCAAACCCAATCACCAGGTTCAAATACAATCTTTTTTCTGCCTTTGTTGGCTTGTTTAGCATAACTTTCTGTTTTCTTCTCAATTTGAGCTTTCACCTGTTCATGTAACTTCCTCACATATTCAGCCTTAGCTTTACCATCTTTATGCTTTAAGACAGAAGTGTTAGGCAATGGCAACAAATCAAGAGGAGTTAAGGGATTGAATCCATAAACAATTTCTAATGGAGAATATTGAGTAGTGCTATGAACAGCCCTATTATATGCAAACTCCACGAGGTAAACATTCTTCCCAAGTCTTTATACTCTTTTTAATCACTGCTCTAAGAAGAGAAAAAAGCGTTCTATTCACTACCTCAGTTTGTCCATCAGTTTGGGGATGGCACGTAGTGGAGAAAAGAAGCTTTGTGCCTAGCTTACCCCATAAGGTTCTCCAAAAGTGACTCAGGAATTTTGTGTCACGAACAGAAACAATGCTTCTTGGTAGTCCATGAAGACGCACCACTTCCTTAAAGAACAAGTCAGCAACATGGCAAGCATCATCAACTTTCTTACATGGTATGAAATGTGCCATCTTAGAGAACCTGTCCACCACCACAAAGATGGAATCCTTGCCATTCCTTGTCCGAGGCAGCCCTAAAACAAAGTCCATAGACAAGTCAATCCAAGGAGAATCAGGAATAGGCAAAGGAGAATAAAGTCCATGAGGCATTACCTTAGTTAGACTTAGACTTCTTACAAACAATGCATTGTTCACAAAACCTATGCACATCATGTTTCATGTGTGGCCAATAGAAATGTTCTTGCAACATATCTAAACTCTTTTGTACTCCAAAATGTCCCATTAAACCCCCTTCATGTGCCTCTTTCACAAGCAGTTCTCTTATGGATCCTTTTGGCACACATAACCTTTTCTCTTTAAACAAATAATCATCATGCCTAACGTATCCATTTTGAGCAGTATGCACACATGCAGAATATTTAGAAGAGAAATCTGGATCATGTTCATACAATTCCTTAATATGCTCAAGACCAAATAGCTTAGTTTCAGGTGCAGAAAGTAAAACATACCTTCTTGAAAGTGCATCAGCAACTATGTTGGCCTTACCTTTCTTATGCTTGATCACATATGGGAATTGCTCAAGAAACTCAATCCATTTGGCATGTCTCTTATTCAGCTTGCCTTGTCCCTTTAGATGCTTCAAGGACTCATGATCACTATGAATGACAAATTCTTTGGGCAAAAGGTAATGCTGCCATGTTTGTAAAGCCCTTTCCAATGCATACAATTCCTTGTCATATGTGGAATAATTGAGAACACCCCCATTTAGTTTTTCACTAAAATAAGCAATAGGATGTCCCTCTTGCATCAAAACAGCCCCTACCCCCACATTGGATGCATCACATTCAATTTCAAAAGATTTGGCAAAATTAGGCAATGCAAGAATAGGTGCATGAGTCAATTTATCTTTGAGTGCAGTGAATGCGTGCTCTTGTTTCTCCCCCCATTTAAATCCCACATTTTTCTTAACAATTTCATTAAGAGGTGCAGCCAAAGTGCTAAAATCCTTAACAAACCTCCTATAGAAACTAGCCAAACCATGAAAGCTTCTTACCTCACTTACATTTTTGGGGGTTGGCCACTCTTGAATGGCCTTCACCTTCTCTTGATCAACCTGCACTCCTTGTGAGCTAACAACAAAACCAAGAAAAACTACATGGTCCATACAGAACACACATTTTTCCATGTTAGCATACAATTTCTCTAGCCTAAGAGCTTCCATAACACACCTCAAATGCACAAGATGATCATAAATCACAACAAACTTTCGTAGAAATTCCCTCAACACATGATTCATTAATCTCATGAAGGTACTAGGAGCATTGGTTAACCCAAAGGGCATAACCAACCATTCATACAGCCCATATTTAGTTTTAAAAGCTGTTTTCCATTCATCCCCTTCTCTAATTCTAATTTGATGATATCCACTTTTTAGATCAATTTTAGAAAAGACACAAGCACCATGCAATTCATCCAACAAATCATCCAATCTAGGAATGGGATGCCTATACTTTACCGTGATGTTATTGATGGCTCTACAATCTGTGCACATTCTCCAAGTTCCATCTTTCTTAGGCACTAGAATGACCGGAACTGCACATGGCACTGTTTAATAGGCGTTACTGTTCCGATCGCTCACTGTTCCGATCGCGATGCTGTTCATGGTTGCGGTACTGTTCACGAGCACTTTACTGTTCATCGATTTGGTACTGTTCATTGATTTGTGATTTTTATTGTTTCAATCCATATTTTTTGATATTGCCTTGTGTTTAATTTGAGTCAAAATCTGCAGATTGAAATTTTGAAATTTGAATTTGGGGAAGAACATTCATAGTGTTCATGTGTGTTCTTGAGAGTCTTTGGCAAAATCCTTGTGTTTGATCTATAAAAATTTGAATTAAGTGAGTTTGGGTATTTTTTGTAAATATTAAAAAGTTTGAGGACTTATTAGCAAAAGAAAAGGACTTAAAGATAAAAAAAGAAAATATTGGGGCAAAAGTGCAAAAAGAAAAAGTTTAGGGGCCCAAGTGTAATTATGAAAAGTTTGGGGGCCAAAGTGTAAAAAAAATTCAAAAAAAAAAAAAATATACCATTGGAAAGAAAAAAGTCTGCCCTATAAGAAGTCCTTCTACACCATTGCTTAATTCTTTCTTTTTCATAGACTTTTATGCCATTTTAGCTCTCTTGAATACACTAGTTCTTCACAAGTTGAAAATTTGAGTTTCTTAGTTTTGTGTTGCTCTTATTCTTGTGTCTTCTAGTCTTGTCTTTGCTTGGCATTCTATTTTGAGTTGTCCCTTTCATTTCTTTTAGCTTTTATTGCTTGTCTTCTAAATTTCCTTGGTTTTGTCTTAGAGTTTTCTTATTTTGGACTCTTGAGTTGAGCTTGGATTTATTACATCTTTCACTTGGATACAAACTCTTGATTGGTTGATTGAGAGTGCTTTTAAGAACTAAAGAGAGGTTAGAGTGGAAAAAGGCCAGAGTGAAAATTATAGAAAAAGCCTTGAAAGTGAGAAACACGAGTGTTTGGAGTGTAAACACTTAGTGAGTGGTGAGGTCCAATTTTATTATATTTGTTGCACTAACCTTTGTTTTGTAGCCATGGCATCCGGAAGTGATAGTGAACCACCTTCTCCCAAGACCGCCAAATTAATGGCATCCATGACTAAACAAATGGAGAGGATGCAAAGAAACATGGAGAGGAGGATGGGAGAAAGGTTTGATGATTTGCAAAGAAGTACCCAAGAGTTGAGTGGAAGGGTGGAAGGCATAGAGCGGAGGAGGCCTCATAGGTCCCCCATTTCTTCACAAGGAAGTGATGAAGGAAATGAGAGAGATAGGAGGTATAGAGGAAGGAGACATAGAGATGGTATGGAAGATGTGAAGGTGAAGATTCCAAAGTTCCAAGGTACCTATGAACCAGAGGTGTACCTAGATTGGGAAATGAAGGTTGATCAAATTTTCAATTGCCATAACTATAGTGAAGAAAAGAATATGAGATTGGCAAGTATAGAGTTTGAAGGTTATGCTCTTGTGTGGTGGAACCAAATTCAAGTTGATGTGGATAGATTGAGAAGACCTAGAGTGGCAACTTGGTGGGATATGAAGAGGATTTTGAGGGAAAGATTTGTACCTCCTCACTATGGAAGAGAGATGCATAACAAGTTACAAAGGCTTTATCAAGGGAATAGAAGTGTGGATGAATATTACAAGGAGATGGAGATTTCTTTGATAAGAGCCGAAATTGAAGAAACTCAAGAGGCTACAATGGCTAGGTTCTTACATGGGTTGAATAGAGACATCCAAGATGTTGTAGAGCTTCAAAGTTACAATAGCATGGATGAACTTATTCATAGAGCCATAAAAGTGGAGCAACAATTGAAGAGGAAGCAATCCTACAAGAAGACTTCCTTGGGCTCTTCAACTTGGAAGGACAAATCCAAGAAGGAGGGTTCTTCTTCCAAACCTCAAGATGTAAAGTCTTCTAGTGGTAAAACAACTTCTCACACTACTTCTCCTTCCATTAAAACTAGTTCCATAAAATGCTTTAAATGCTTGGGGAAGGGTCACATTGCTTCACAATGTCCTAACAAAAGGACAATGGTGGTGTTGGACAATGGGGATGTCGATAGTGAATCCTCTAAGAGTTCTCATAGTTCCTCTAGTGAAGGTGAGAGTGATGGCTATCACTCACCCGAAGAGGGGGATCTTTTGATGGTGAGAAGGCTTATGGGAAGCCTATGTAAGCAAAGGGATGAAACCCAAAGGGAGAACATTTTTCCATTCTAGGTGCTTAGTAGAAGGGAAAGTTTGTTCTCTAATCATTGATGGGGGAAGTTGCACAAATGTTGCTAGTACTAGGTTGGTAGAAAAGCTTGGGCTTAAAACCACCCCTCACCCTAAACCTTACAAATTGCAATGGTTGAGTGAGAATGGAGAGTTAATTGTTGATAAACAAGTTTTGCTCATATTCTCCATTGGTAAATATGTTGATGAGGTTTTGTGTGATGTTGTCCCTATGGAGGCCGGTCACATTTTGCTTGGTAGACCTTGGCAATATGATAGGGAAGTTGTACATAAAGGTTTGTCCAATGAATTCACTTTTGTACATAAGGGGCGTAAGGTGATTCTTTCACCTTTGTCTCCAAGAGAGGTATGTGAAGATCAAATCAAAATGAGGCTAAAAAGAGAGCAAGAGAGAAAAGTGAAAGAAGGAAAAGAGAAAATTGGAGAGAAAAGCCAAAAAGAAAAAGAGAGTAGAAAGAGTGAGAAGAAAGAAAAACATGAACAAAGATGTAAAAAGAAAGGTAGTGAAGAAAAAGTTGAGAGAAAAGAAAGTTTGTTCATTCAAGAAAAAGATATAAAGAGAGTGATGCTAGCTAGACAATCCTTATATTTGCTTTTGCCTAACCATTTGTGTTTGTCTTCTAGTGAAATTGTTTTGCCTCTAGGTGTGGAAAAATTGTTGAAGGAATTTGAGGATGTTTTTCCCAAAGACATTCCTCATGGATTACCTCCTCTAAGAGGGATTGAGCATCAAATTGATCTTATTCCGGGAGCTTCTTTACCCAATAGACCAACATATAGAAGCAATCCGGAGGAAACAAAAGAGATCCAAAGACAAGTGGAGGATTTAATGGAGAAGGGATGGGTGAGGGAGAGCTTGAGCCCTTGTGCTATGCCCGTCATTTTGGTGCCAAAGAAGGATGGAACTTGGAGAATGTGCACCGACTGTAGAGCCATCAACAACATTACTGTGAGGTATAGGCATCCTATTCCTAGACTTGATGATTTATTAGATGAGTTGCATGGTTCTAATTATTTCTCTAAAATTGATTTGAAGAGTGGTTACCACCAGATTCGAATGAAAGAAGGTGATGAGTGGAAAACCGCTTTCAAAACAAAATTTGGGTTGTATGAGTGGTTGGTTATGCCTTTTGGCCTAACCAATGCACCTAGCACTTTCATGAGATTAATGAATCATGTGTTGAGACATTTCATTGGCAAGTTTGTGGTTGTCTATTTTGATATATAGCAAGACAATTGATGACCATTTGTTGCATATTCAAAGAGCGTTGGAAGTGCTTAGAAAGGAAAGTTTGTATGCTCATAGGGACAAATGCACATTTTGCACTAATCAAGTAGTGTTCCTTGGCTATGTTGTGAGTTCTAAAGGCGTGCAAGTTGATGAGGAAAAGGTCAAAGCTATTAGAGATTGGCCAACACCTAAAAATGTGAGTGAAGTGAAGAGTTTTCATGGGTTGGCTAGTTTCTATAGGAGATTTGTAAAGGATTTTAGCACAGTAGCTTCCCCTTTAAATGAAATTGTAAAGAAAAATGTGGGGTTTAAATGGGGAAGTGAACAAGAGGAAGCTTTTAATAGCTTGAAAGAGAAACTAACACATGCTCCTATTCTTGCTTTGCCTAATTTTACCAAATCTTTTGAAATTGAATGTGATGCATCTAATGTGGGAATAGGTGGTGTGTTGTTACAAGAGGGGCATCCCATTGCTTATTTTAGTGAAAAATTGAAGGGTGCTCATTTGAATTATTCCACATATGACAAAGAATTGTATGCACTTGTTAGAGTTTTGCACACTTGGCAACATTATCTTTTACCTAAGGAGTTTGTGATACATAGTGATCATGAATCCCTTAAGCATTTGAAGGGCCAAGGCAAACTGAACAAGAGACATGCAAAATGGGTTGAATTTTTGGAACAATTTCCTTATGTGATCAAGCATAAGCAAGGCAAGGCTAATGTGGTAGCCGATGCTCTTTCTAGGAGGTATTCTTTACTCTCCATGCTTGAAACTAAGATGCTTGGGTTTGATCACATGAATGAGTTGTATGCTTGTGATGATGACTTCTCTAGTTTGTATAAATTGTGTGAGAAAGTTGCTCACAATGGATTCTTTAGGCATAATGGATTTCTATTTAAAGATAAAAGATTGTGTGTGCCTAAGAGTTCTTTGCATGAGTTGTTGATTAGAGAAGCTCATGAGGGTGGTTTGATGGGTCATTTTGGGGTTGTTAAGACATTGGACATCTTGCATGAACATTTCTTTTGGCCACATATGAAGCATGATGTGCATAAATTTTGTGATAGGTGTTTAGTGTGTAAAAAGGCCAAATCTAAGGTCATGCATCATGGTTTATATACCCCATTACCTATTCCTAACTCTCCTTGGATTGACATTTCTATGGATTTTGTGTTTGGTCTCCCAAGATCCAAGAAGGGGAAGGATTCTATTTTTGTTGTGGTTGATAGGTTCTCAAAGATGGCTCATTTCATTCCTTGCCATAAAGTGGATGATGCTTGTGTGGCAGCGGACTTGTTCTTCAAAGAAGTGGTGCGCCATCATGGACTACCAAGAAGCATTGTGTCGGATAGGGATTCAAAGTTCTTAAGCCACTTTTGGAAGACATTGTGGAGTAAGCTTGGCACTAAGCTTCTTTTCTCTACTACTTGTCATCCTCAAACGGATGGGCAAACCGAGGTGGTGAATAGAACTTTATCTCAACTTCTTAGATGCTTGGTAGGAAAGAATTTGAAATCTTGGGAAGATTGTTTGCCTCACATTGAATTTGCCTATAATAGGGTTGTGAACTCTACTACTTCTTTTTCTCCTTTTGAGATTGTTTATGGATTTAACCCTTTGTCCCCTCTTGATTTGTTGCCATTACCTAATACTTCTTCTATGTTGAATAGGGATGGGCTTTCTAAAGTTGCTTTTGTTAAGAGTTTGCATGAAAAGGTCAAGGCACACATTGAGAAGAAGGTGGAACAATATGCTAAATATGCCAACAAAGGGAGAAAGAAGATGGTGTTTCAACCCGGAGATTGGGTTTGGGTTCATTTGAGGAAGGATAGGTTTCCTTTAAAACGGAAATCTAAACTTCAAGATAGAGGAGATGGTCCTTTTAAAGTGTTGAAGCGCATAAACGATAATGCTTATCAAATTGATTTACCTCTTGATTATGGTGTGAGTACTAGTTTTAATGTTAGTGATTTGTCTCCTTGTGATGTAGGTACTTGTGATCCAAATTTGGGGACAAATTCTTCTCAAGAAGGAGGGAATGATGGAGGACCACCTATGGAAGAGCTTGAAGTGATGGGCCCTTTGACTAGATCAAGGTCCAAGAAGCTTGAAGAGGAACTCAAGAGAAAGCTCAACACACTTGGGGAACATGGAGTGGATGGCTTGGACTTGAAGTGGCTTAATTTGAGCCAAATAATAGAATAGGATATTATGTGTCATTTTTAGTTGGACTTTGTTTTAGTTTTATGGGCTGTTCTAAACTATGACTTATTGGGCCTATTTCCTTTTTAGTGTTTTATTTTAGGTCCATGGTATAAATAGCCTAGCTTTGACTTGGAGAAGGCTAAGACTGATTTTTGTAAGAAATTGACACTTTGTGTGTGAGAACTCTCTCTAGGTTCTTGAATGCACTTTTCTGATTCTTATCTTGAGTTGCTAAATTCAAGTGGCGAATCCTCCTTTCAACTTATCAATTCACCTTGAATTGTGGCGTTGTTCTTCATCCCTAATCTTTTCCATTTTTAATTTTTGATTCAATTTTGTGTTTCTAATTTTCTGAAAATTGATGCTGAAATTTTGGATCCATGTGAGGGGTTCTATCAGATTCACTAGTAATCTCCCCATCCTCCTTAAGTAACATAGTCTTCTTAGTTGGACACTGCGAAGCTATGTGACCTCTCCCCAAACACTTGAAGCACTTTATCTCACTACTCCTAGTTTTTTTAAGGGCCTCATTGGATTTAGTTGGAATCCTTTGAGGTGCAGCAACAGAATTGCTTGAAGAAGTACCTCCCTCCTTCTTATTTCTTTCCTTCCAATTTGGAGAATTAAAGTTTGAAGAGCTCCTTCTCATGGCACCTTTTCTCTTGAGTTGCTGTTCTACCTTAGTAGCTTGGTGCACTAAGTTCTCCAACTCCACATAATTTTGCAACTCCACAACATCCCTTATATCACTATTCAGCCCATGTAAGAAACGTGCCATAGTAGCTTCCCTATCTTCACTGATATTGACTCTAATCAAGGACACCTCCATCTCTTTATAATACTCATCTACACTCTTGTGACCTTGTGTGAGCCTTTGAAGATTGTTGTGAAGGTCTCTATGATAATGAGAAGGAACAAATCTTCTTCTCATCAACCTTTTCATCTCCTCCCAACTATTCACCAAGGGTTCTCCATATCTCGCCCTCTCCTTTTGTAATTGGTCCCACCAAATGAGAGCATAATCAGTGAACTCCATGGCTGTCACCTTCATCTTCTTATCTTCTGTATAGTCGTGGCATGCAAATAATTGCTCAATCTTCATCTCCCACTCCAAATAAGCCTCCGGATCACTTTTCCCTTGGAAAGGTGGTATGTTAAGCTTCACTCCCTCAATTCTCTCCTCTCTAGCATCACCAGCATTATCTCTTCTCCTCCTTCTTCCTCCATCATCATCATGATTCCCTTGATTTTCTAACTGCTCAATTCTCTCATATAACTCCTCTGTATGCTCCCTCATCATCCTTTGCATTTGAGTTGTAATGGCATCAATTAGCAATCTGTTGTCTCCTGTATGAGGAGGGTTATTTTCACCACCAGTACCTGCCATGATTCAAACAAAAGAAACAGAAGTGAAAGCAATAATAGGACCTCACCACACTTCTCACGTGTTTACACTCTTAGAGATGTATCACTCGTGTTTGTTGCCCTCTAATAGGCTTTTGTGTAATGTTCTCTCTTGCCTTTTACCACTCAATAGCTCTCTTTAAGTTCTTAATAGAATCTCCAAGAACACACAAGAGTACAATCCCAAGCTCAAAAGAAATGGTGATGAGACACAAACACAGTTTTGAAAAGATGTCAACGAAGACAAGACAAAGCAAAACAGATTGGAGGAAAGATTCAAGGAAGACTCCTAGGACTTGATTTAAACAAGTAGTGTGTAATTGAACTTAAATAACAAGTTGCTGCACTTTTACTTTAAACTCTTTTTTTTTTTTTTTGTACTTTCTTTCTTTCTTTTTTTTTTTTTTTTAAGCTTACTGCAGTATTTTTTTTTTTAAATGTCAACAACAAGCACTCTTTTTTTTTTTTGAACTTGTGCAGCCTATAGTTGGAATTTGTAATTTTGGAATGAAACTAGACAGAATTCCCAACAAAACAAGCTATTACTTAACACACTAACAACATACTACTCAAGGAACATGGA
This sequence comes from Pueraria montana var. lobata, assembly GCA_026413185.1. Classification (NCBI taxonomy): domain Eukaryota; kingdom Viridiplantae; phylum Streptophyta; class Magnoliopsida; order Fabales; family Fabaceae; genus Pueraria; species Pueraria montana. Next base: position 25,667,348 of record CM048653.1, on the reverse strand, counting down.
TTCAAAGAATTAAAGTTCATGAACAATAATGAACATAGGATGAACACTAAGAACACAAATACAGAAATGTATGAACTGTACAAGAAATTGAAGGAAGCAAACAACCAAAAGATAGGAAGACCAAATTAGGAAAAAACACAAAGGCTGAAACAGAATTGCACAATTCGATTTTAGAAAACAAAATTTAGGGTTCAGGGTTACCAATTGAGTGACCAGAACCGAGCTCTGATACCAAATGATATTAACCCCTATGAGGAATGGATGATTGGATCAACTAAGAATGAAATTTATGACAAATCGCAACCTCCTCGACGTCTTTTTATCAAACATCCATATCTCACGTTATAAATCTCGAAATTGAGTGATTCCAAAACGAGGTAAAAGATATTTTCCTGAACTGCAAGATAGACTCAAGAATCACCGAAAACGACCTTGTAAATTGAGATATGATCCGAGCTTAGTCGAGACAAAAATTGGGGATTTGAGGACCAGGGTTTTGACTCAAAGGGGATTTGAGAACGAAAACAAACACAGGAACCAATGTTGGAAGGCGCCACAATCTACGGATTGATAAGCCTGCGAACGCCACAAGGATAAGCACCCTTGATAAGTTCAAAGATTCTCAGAAGAACCTAAGAGAACTAGTCTCACACCCAAAGGTTAACTTGTAATCTGAATTCTTTCTTTCATTCATAAAATGTGACATACATATAGGGAGTGGCTGCTGCCTTCTAAAAATAACCAAAAACACACCAACAGGCCTGCCTAATTAAATAGTATTCTAATGCAGCCCACTCAACATAAAAACAAAGAAAATAACCAAATGTTTTGGGCCTATGTGCTAAAACAAAATAGTGCAGCCCAAACACTTTATTACAACTTTATTTAATAGAAAATAAACTAGATAATATCTTCATCATTTTGGGATGCAACTCAAGCCCAATTGGTATGTCCAGCTATGCTTATTCCTCAAAGTCTTCAAGCTGGATTAAATGCACCATTTTCAGCTCTTCTCCCTCCAGACTTGGGCTTGTCTCAAATAAAGTAGCCACTAGAGCCTCTTTAGCCTTCTTAGCTCTTGCTCTTGTCATTGGGCCTCCTAGGTTTTGGATGTCCTCCATGTTGTCTGCCTTGGCCATGCCACCTCCTATGTCCTCATCACAAAGTCTCACAATCACAAACTGATCTCCTGAGGGAGACAACAGGTTGTTAGTTGATGCTATTACAGCCCAAATGCAAAGGATGATAAGGGAGCATACAGAGGAGTTATATGAGGGAATTAAACAGTTAGAAAATCAAGGGAATCATTATGATGGTGGAGAAAGAAGGAGGTTTGATAGAAGGAGGAGAAGAGATAATGCTGGTCTGCTAGAGAGGATAGAATTGAGGGAGTGAAGCTTAACATACCACCTTTCCAAGGGAAAAGTGATCCGGAGGCTTATTTGGAGTGGGAAATGAAGATTGAGCAATTATTTGCATGCCACAACTATACAGAAGATAAGAAGATGAAGGTGGCAGCCATGGAGTTCACTGATTATGCTCTCATTTGGTGGGACCAACTACAAAAGGAAAGGGAGAGATATGGAGAACCCTTGGTGAATAGTTGGGAGGAGATGAAGAGGTTAATGAGAAGAAGATTTGTTCCTTCTCATTATCATAGAGACCTTCACAACAAGCTTCAAAGGCTCACACAAGGTCACAGGAGTGTAGATGAGTATTATAAAGAAATGGAGGTGTCTTTGATTAGAGCCAATATTAGAGAAGAACGGGAGGCTACTATGGCACATTTCTTACATGGGCTGAATAGTGATGTAAGGGATGTTGTGGAGTTGGAGGACTTAGTGCACCAAGCTACTAAGGTAGAACAGCAACTCAAGAAAGGTGCCATGAGAAGGAGCTCTTCAAACTTTAATTCTCCAAGTTGGAAGGAAAGAAATAAGAAGGAGGGAGGTACTTCTTCAAGCAATTCCACTGCTGCACCTCAAAGGACTCAATTTAAGTCCAATGAGGCCCTTAAAAAGACAAGGAGTAGTGAGATAAAATGTTTCAAGTGTTTGGGGAGAGGTCACATAGCCTCTGAATGTCCAACCAAGAAGACCATTCTACTTAAAGAGAATGAGGAGATTACTAGTGAATCTTCTTCAGATTCTACTCCATGATAGAGGACTAAAAAGTTACAAGAGAAGATTAAAATGGAGTCCAATCTTAGAATACAAATTTATGTATTTTGGCCTTTTATTGGGCTTTTATATTTGGCCTTTTTATGTTTTAATACTGTTTATTTTTAATTTGGGCCTTTTTAGTTATGTGGGCTTTTATTAATGGGCCTTTGGCCTTTAGGTTAAACTATAAATAGGGCCAAATGTTAACTTTGTAATCAGTTTTTGACCGTCATTTGGAAATGAAGCTTTAGGCTTTTGTGAGAGGAAACTCTCTAGGTTACTACCTTGGTTCTTATCTTTGAATTTCCGCTTTCAAAGTGGCAAATCTTCCTCGACTTATCAATCCTTAGGGATTGTGGCGTCGTTCTTTCCATTTCTAAACCCCAATCCGTTTTTCCTTTTTGTTCCCAAATTTTTATGCTTAAATTTTTACCCATTGAGATGCTGAATAATTGATCCGTAAAAGGGTTCTCTATCATTTGGTATTCAGAGCAAGGATTCAGCATCATCCGTTAGAAATTGCGCATCCGAATTGGCTGATTCATGATCCGAATTTGGTTCATCAATTTTGATGTTGTGTCCATCAAATTGAAGCTGATTGGTTGGACAATTGTTTAAGCTGCTGCTGGGGCTGTTTTACGCTGATCTTGATAATTCCAAGCGGTGGAATTTGTTCTTTTGTGCCAATTGAGTTTCGGTGGTGTGTGCTACATGTCCGTCGGTTTTGTGGAGCATCCAATTGAAATTGTGGTGCTGCAATTAGCAATATTCCTCAAATTCCAATTCATGCGATTTGAGTTGAAATTGGTTGCGTCAATTACAGCTATTGTTCAGGCCAATTCTCGAATTCTGATTGGTGCATCACGTGAATTGGGTTTCCAGATTGGGACGTCAAAAAGAAAAATTTGGGAATTTCCTTTTTACCAAGCGGTGCCATATTGTGCAAGCTGGTTCCTTGTTCGGTGGCATCAAATTGGATCCATAGTGACACCAATTTCACCTGCTAGCGTCACGATTGGTCAGTGCATGTTTATTTCTTGATAAAATTCTTGCTTTTGTGTTCAATTGGATTCATCGTCAATTTCAAGTGGTGCCTTTTATTTGGTAATTGCCTCAATTTTTTATTCAGAGTCGTGCTTATCCATTATTGGCTGTTTTGTGCATTAGCTTGTCTATATGCTGGTGCATCACCTTATAATTCTTTGTGCCTCGGTTTCCTTTTGTTGAGTGCGTCAATTAGAATGGATTCGGTGATTATTTGGTGCCATTGGGTTGATGGCAGTGCTTCTTGTTTTTTGATTCTCATCAATTTATGCTACCTGTTCTGTCCAGCGTCAATTTCTTTGCTGTTTGTGCTTTAGGTTTTTTTTGGTTCGTTCAAGTATTCCAGGTTGTGTGTTCATAATTCTGCTGCAGTGTTCATCATGTTCATCTTGTGTTCTTGAGAGCCTTGGCAAAACCCTTATGTTTGATCCATAAAATCTTGGTTTGAGTGAGTTTGGGTGTTTTTGCAAAATATTGCAAAGTTGAGGAGTTAGTAGCAATTAGAAGGACTGAAAAGTTTAATAAATAAATAAAAAGAGAAAAGAAGAAGAAAAAAATATTCAGAAGCAAAAGTGCAAAAAACAAAATTGATATTTGAAAAAAAAAAAAAAACTGCCCTATAGAAAGTCCTTTTTACATTATTGTCAAACTCTCTCATTTTGGGATTCTTGTTTTGTATTGCTCCTATTCTTGAGTCTTCGTCTTGTCTTTTCTTGACACTCTATTTTGAGTTGTCCTTTTTATTTCTTTTAGCTTTTATTGCTTGTCTTTTAAATTTCTTTGGTTTTGTCTTAGAGTATTTCCCATTCTTGACCTCTTGAGTTGAGCAAAGATTTGTTACATCTTTCACTTTGAAAACAAATTCTTGATTTGTGATTGGGAATGCTTCTTAAGAACTAAAGAGGAGTTTGAGTGGAAAAAGGCAAGTGCGCACATTATAGAAAAAGCCTCAAAGAGAGAAACACGAGTGGACTTAGAGTGTAAACACGTGAGAAGTGTGGTGAGGTCCATATTTCTATTATCTGTGCTAACCGTTTTCTTACAGGAATGTATTCTTCACCTTATCATGGAAGTGATGGAGGTTCTAGGGAAGATGAGATTCAAAAGGAGAACATATTTCAAACTAGATGTTTGGTTCTAGGGAATGTGTGTTCTTTGATTATTGATGGGGGTAGTTGCATTAATGTGGCTAGCACTAGATTGGTTAGCAAACTTAATCTTGAAACCACCCCACACCCTAAACCTTATTGCTTGAGATGGCCATGTGAAGGTGAGTTGGTTGTAACCCAACAAGTTTTGGTGAGCTTTACCATTGGAAAATATAAAGATGTTGTGCTGTGTGATGTAGCTGCCATAGAAACATGTCATATCTTGTTAGGTAAACCTTGGCAGGTTGAAAGAAATGTGAAACACCATGGGAAGACCAACAAAATTTCTTTTGTACATGAAGGACACAAGGTCAAACTTGCATTACTTTCACCTGAGGAAGCCAGAGAGGATCAAATTAAGTTGAAAAAGAAAATAGAACAAGAGAGAAAAGAATTAAGAGAGAAAGAAATGAGAGAAAAAGAAAAGGAAATAATTGAAAAAGAGAGTGAAAAAGAGAAAGCAAAAGATAAAGAGAATTGTGATTGTTCTTATTTTTATTCTAACTCTTTGTTTGATTGTGAAGATTCTCTTGTGAAGGAAATTGAAAAGGAGTCCTTAAAGGAGGAGTGCAAGGCTCTGATTTCTTTTCCTAAATTGGATTGTGAATTTAATTCTTCCTGTAAATTTGATTGTGCACCTAACTATATAAATTTTTTTTTTTTTTATGCCTAGGGAAGAATTGTTCATCAAGGATCAACGGGCAAGACAATTTGGAGAAGAAGTGGAGACATATGAGGACCAATGCAACCATTGGCAGAAGAAGATTTTGAACCACACCATCTTTCAACCTTGTGGTTTAATGGATGTGTTCATCCAAGATGCTATTGATGTGCATGTGACTTATGTTTTGCATAAAACTTGTGATTTACATGCTGCATTTGTTTGGCATAAACTTGTTTTAGTTAATGGTGTGAAGCCTTTGGGACTTGAGATGGATTTAATTTTCATGAAGTTTGATGATTTCTTTAGGCTTGTGTTTGATCCAGGAGGGTTGATATATAAACACATAAATAATAAGAGATTTGCCTTTTTAAGGGGTTTAAGTCTCAATAGAGATAGGATTTATTTTATTACTTTTATTCTATATTTTCTCAACACTAAAACATGTGTCTCTTGTGTTGTTTTTGTGTTGTAGGTACCTCGGCTCCAAATTCGAGGTCGAATTTCCTTCAAGGAGGGAATGATAGAGGACTAAAAAGTTACAAGAGAAGATTAAAATGGAGTCCAATCTTAGAATACGAATTTATGTATTTGGGCCTTTTATTGGGCTTTTATATTTGGCCTTTTTATGTTTTAATACTGTTTATTTTTAATTTGGGCCTTTTTAGTTATTTGGGCTTTTATTAATGGGCCTTTGGCCTTTAGGTTATACTATAAATAGGGCCAAATGTTAACTTTGTAATCAGTTTTTGACCATCATTTGGAAATGAAGCTTTAGGCTTTTGTGAGAGAAAACTCTCTAGGTTCTTAGGAACTACCTTGGTTCTTATCTTTGAATTTCCGCATTCAAAGTGGCAAATCTTCCTCGACTTATCAATCCTTAGGGATTGTGGCGTCGTTCTTTCCATTTCTAAACCCCAATCCATTTTTCCTTTTTGTTCCCAAATTTTTATCCTTAATTTTTTACCCATTGAGATGCTGAATAATTGATCCGTAAAAGGGTTCTCTATCACTCCACCTAGTGATGAAGAATATGATGAGGAAATGATACCAGAAGGAGATTTATTCATGGTGCGGAGGTTGTTGGGCAGCCAAGCAAAGGACTTGGATGAAAGCCAAAGGGAAAAATATTTTCCACACAAGGTGCATCATCCAAGGGAAGGTATGCTCTTTGATCATTGATGGCGAGAGCTGCACTAATGTGGCTAGTGCAAGGTTGGTTTCAAAACTGAACTTGGAGACTAAACCACATCCACGGCCTTACAAACTACAATGGCTTGGTGAAGATGGTGAGATGATCGTGAACAAGCAAGTTGAAGTGGGATTTTCCATTGGGAAATATGAAGATGTTGTTTTGTGTGATGTGGTGCCAATGGAGGCTTGCCACTTACTTCTTGGTAGACCTTGGCAATTCGACAAAAAGGCCAACCATGATGGATACTCCAACAAGTTCTCTTTTACACACAAAGAGCGCAAGGTTACTCTTGCACCTTTATCTCCAAGGGAGGTGTGTGAGGATCAAAATAAAATGAGAGATAAAAGAAAACAAGAGAGAAAAGAGTGAAAAGAAAAAGAGTGGAAAAGAGCAAGAAAAAGAGAGAAAAGAATCAAATCTGTTTATAAAAGAAAAAGAGGTGAAAAAGGCTATGCATTTGAAAAAGCCAATGCTCTTACTTTTGAGTAAAGAGAGTACTTTAAAATATGCAGGTCCTACTAACCCTTTTCCAAATGAGGTTTCTTCTTTGTTGCAGGAATTTAAAGATGTCTTTCCCAAAGAGGTGCCTCATGGTCTACCCCCTCTAAGAGGCATAGAACATCAAATTGATCTCATTTCAGGAGCTTCATTACCTAATAGGCCAGCCTATAGGAGTAATCCCCAAGAGACCAAGGAGATTCAAAAGCAAGTTGAACACTTGATGCAAAAGGGGTGGGTGCAAGCAAGCTTAAGTCCATGTGCAGTTTCGGTCATTCTAGTGCCCAAGAAAGATGGAACTTGGAGGATGTGCACAGATTGTAGAGCCATCAATAACATCACGGTAAAGTATAGGCATCCCATTCCTAGATTGGATGATTTGTTGGATGAATTGCATGGTGCTTGTGTCTTTTCTAAAATTGATCTAAAAAGTGGATATCATCAAATTAGAATTAGAGAAGGGGATGATTGGAAAACAGCTTTTAAAACTAAATATGGGCTGTATGAATGGTTGGTTATGCCCTTTGGGTTAACCAATGCTCCTAGTACCTTCATGAGATTAATGAATCATGTGTTGAGGGAATTTCTATGAAAGTTTGTTGTGATTTATGATCATCTTGTTCATTTGAGGTGTGTTATGGAAGCTCTTAGGCTAGAGAAATTGTATGCTAACATGGAAAAATGTGTGTTCTGTATGGACCATGTAGTTTTTCTTGGTTTTGTTGTTAGCTCACAAGGAGTGCAGGTTGACAAGAGAAGGTGAAGGCCATTCAAGAGTGGCCAACCCCCAAAAATGTAAGTGAGGTAAGAAGCTTTCTTGGCTTGGCTAGTTTCTATAGGAGGTTTGTTAAGGATTTTAGCACTTTGGCTGCACCTCTTAATGAAATTGTTAAGAAAAATGTGGGATTTAAATGGGGGGAGAAACAAGAGCACGCATTCACTGCACTCAAAGATAAATTGACTCATGCACCTATTCTTGCGTTGCCTAATTTTGCCAAATCTTTTGAAATTGAATGTGATGCATCCAATGTGGGGGTAGGGGCTGTTTTGATGCAAGAGGGACATCCTATTGCTTATTTTAGTGAAAAACTAAATGGGGGTGTTCTCAATTATTCCACATATGATAGAGGACTAGAATGGTACATGAAGAGCTTAAAGTGGAGCCAAATCTTAGAATAGAAGTTTATGTAATTTGGGCATAAATTGGGCTTTTGTTGAGCTTTTTATGTTTTTAATGATGTTTATTTTTAATTTGGGCCTTTTTAGTTGTTTGGGCTTTTAGTAATGGGCCTTGGTAAGCCTTTTAGGCTCATATTATAAATAGGCCAAATGTTAACTTTGTAATCAGTTTTGACTCTCATTTGGAAGGAAGCTTTGATGCTTTTGCGAGAAGAAACTCTCTAGGTTCTTAGGAACTACCCTTGATTCTTATCTTTGAATTTTCATATTCAAAGTGGCGAATCCTCCTCAACTTATCAAAATGATAAGAATCCCTTTTACTGATCAAAATTCAGCATCTCAATTGGGTGAAAATTCAAGGGGAAAATTTAGAAACAAAAGGAAAAAATGGATTGAGACAAGAAATAGAAAGAACGACGCCACAATCCCTAAGGAATTGATAAGTCGAGGATGATTCGCCACTTTGAATAAGGAAATTCAAAGATAAGAATCAAGGGCAGTTCCTGAGAACCTAGAGAGTTTTCTCTCACAAAGCTTCAAAGCTTATTTCCAATATGAGTCAAAACTGCTTACAAAGTAAACATTTGGCCCTATTTATACTATGAACCTAAGGGCTTACCATGGCCCATTATTAAAGGCCCAAATTAAAAAGAAACATAATAAAAACATAAAAGGCTAATTACAAAAGGCCCAATTATATAAACTCCTATTCTAAAAATTGGCTCCACTTTTGGGCTCTTCTTGCAGCTTTCTAGTCCTCTATCATTCCCTCCTTCTTGAAAGAAAATTTGACCTCGAATTTGGAGCCCAGGTACCTACAGCACAAAAACAACACAAGAGACACATGTTTTATGATGAGGACACAACTAAGGGCAAGGACCATGAAGCACTTGAAGGGCCCATGACCAGAGGCAGACTTAAAAAGGCCCAACACGTCATAGAGACAAGGCTGGTCATTTGTATAGCTGCCATTGATGATGACTGAAGGCCCATGTCCCCATAAATTTTTATTTTATTATTTAATTATTGCAATTAAATAAATAAATTGGTGGTTGTGGCTGAAACCTATGCCTTTTCAGCTGCACCAATTTATTTCGTACTAAATTGGTGGACTATATGTATTTTCGTCAAAAATGAATGAGGCACTTTTGGGCATTTTTTTCGAAATACGTGAGTATTCTGAGAGCTTCTCTCAAGGTTCCTGTTGAACCAAATTCTGACTTATCAAGGTTGATTCCTTGTGGCGTCACCGTGACTTATCTTCCATCTCTGGAAGTGGCGTCCCTCCCCGTCGGCAATCCTGTACCAAGCGGTCCGCCCCGTAAGGATCACGTCATCTGGTATCAGAGCTTCGGCTCTTGATACAGGTTCTGTTGTCGTTTTCGTTGATTGTCAATTTCGTTTATTTCGTTGATTGTTCAATTTCGTTTTTTTTCATTGCTGTCGTTGCTATTCTGTTCGTAATCTGTTCGTATTCTGTTCGTATTTTGTTCGTAATCTGTTCGTAATTTGTTTGTAATCTGTTCATCCTCGTCCTGTCATCATTGTATTTTCTTTTTCGTGTTGTCATCGTATTCTGTTTGTGCCTGTCGAATTGTTTCAGCCTGTTCGAATTCTGTGTGGGTAAAATTGGCTAATTGCCAAATTGCTAAATTGCCTAATGTTGCTTGCCTATTGAACGAATTCTAACATCTGGATGACTATTAAAAAAAAAAAAATCAGTTGCAAAAAAAAAAAAAAAAAAGTTTGGAAGAAATTTGGGTGTTTGATCTTTGAACACAAAATTAAGGCAGTTAGAGGCGTTTTTTGGGAAAATTGTGGAACCTTCGGGGATTTGCCCAGGGATTCTCCTCTCAATTCTGAGCATTTTGACATATAGTGGGCCTCAAACGGACGTCTGTAGCAAAAGTTATGGTCATTTGAAGTTTGCATGTCAATTTTGCTATTTCTGTGTCTTCTTCTTCTCTGTTAATTGCGTAGTTTCCTTGTTTTCAATCCTACCTGTTTGTTCTGTTTATGTTCTGTTTATGTCTTTGAACTTCTGTTTATGTCTTTGCCCAAGTTTGCCCAAGTCTGCGTGCGGTTTAGTTTAGGGTAGTCACTGTTAATTGTGTTTCTGTTAATTGTGTTAAGTTCTGGAGCATCACTTCTTCGTGCGTTTAATCATTGTTGCAACCTTCTTGTGAGTCCAATTTGGTCCATCCAGGAACTTAAGAGGGAACACGAGTGGTAAAAGGCAAGAGGGAATACATTACACAAAAGCCTATTGAGAGCATCAAACACGAGTGTACTACCATCTAAGAGAGAAACACGTAAGTAGAGTGTGGTGAGGTCCTGAAACCTTAATAATTTTTACTGCAAACTTTTCTGTTGAATTATGGCAGGAGCAGGTGGTGGTGGTGATGAGTATCATCAGTTGGACGGAGCTCAGCGTATGTTACTGGACGCGATGAATGCACAGATGCAACGTTTGCTGGACCGTAACAATGAGGAGGTCTTTGGACGACTAGAATTATTGGAGAACCAACCGAATCAGAATGCTAGACGAATTACAGGTGGGAACAGAGGTAATAATGGCGGTAATGACAGACCGAGGCAAAACCGGGTTGAGGGAGTAAAGCTCAATGTTCCTCCCTTCAAAGGCAGAAGTGATCCAGATGCCTACCTGGACTGGGAGATGAAGATTGAACATGTATTTGCCTGCAATGACTACACTGAAGAGCAGAAAGTCAAGCTAGCAGCAGCTGAATTCTCCGACTATGCCCTTGTTTGGTGGCATAAAAGCCAGAGAGAAATGCTGAGAGAGGAAGGGCGAGAGGTAGATACATGGACTGAGATGAAAAGGGTGATGAGAAAAAGGTATGTGCCCACTAGCTATAACAGAACCATGCGACAGAAACTCCAAAGGCTGTCCCAAGGGAATTTAACTGTGGAAGAGTACTATAAAGAGATGGAAATGGCGTTAGTGAGGGCCAACATCGAAGAGGAATCTGAAGACACAATGGCTCGTTTTCTGAATGGTCTAAACCCTGAAATCAGAGATGTTGTTGAATTACAGGAGTATGTGGAGTTGGATGACTTGCTACATAAGGCACTACGAGTTGAACAGCAAATTAAAAGAAAAAGTGCAGCAAGGAGGAACTCACCCAATACTTACAACCAGAACTGGGCCAACAGATCCAAGAAGGAGGGAGGTAATTCGTCCAGCCCAGCAGCAACATCCCCACATGGAAAGTCAGCAGCGTCCAGTGCTGGTGGAACCAAACATAACACTTCCACTTCCTCATCCAATACTGGAACCAGAAACATAAAATGCTTCAAATGCTTAGGCAGAGGACATATTGCTTCTGAATGTCCAACCAGGAGGACCATGATCATGAAGGCTGATGGAGAAATCACTAGTGAGTCTGAAATCAGTGAAGAAGAAGTGGAAGAAGAAGAGTATGAGGAGGAAGCTATGCAGGGTGATATGCTGATGGTGAGAAGGCTGTTGGGAAATCAGATGCAGCCACTGGATGACAACCAAAGAGAAAATATTTTCCACACCAGGTGTGTCATTAATGGTAAGCTGTGCTCTTTAATTGTTGATGGAGGAAGCTGTACCAATGTTGCAAGTTCCAGGTTAGTGTCCAAACTGAATTTGGAAACTAAACCCCATCCTAGGCCATACAAACTTCAGTGGCTTAGTGAAGATGAAGAGGTAAAAGTGACTCAACAGGTTGAGGTGTGTCTCACCATTGGGAGATATAATGATAGAGTGCTGTGTGATGTGGTTCCAATGGAAGCGACCCATGTGCTGTTAGGAAGACCGTGGCAGTATGACACCAAGGCAGTGCATGATGGATTCACCAACAAAATCTCTTTCAAGCAAGATAACAAGAAAATTGTTCTCAAACCGTTATCTCCTAGAGAGGTTTGTGAGGATCAGATAAAAATGAGAGAAAAGAAAAAGAGTGAAACACTTGAGAAGGAAAAGAGAGGAAAGAAAAAGAGTGAAACACTTGAGAGGGAAAAGAGAGAAAACAAAAAGAGTGAAACACTTGAGGGCAAACAGCTTTGTTTAGCAACAAAAGGGGAGGTAAGGAGGGTGCTTTGCGCAAGGCAACCCCTCTATTTATTGTTTTGTCAAAGTCAGATGTTGTATGCTAACCAATTTGATGAATTTAAATTGCCTTCTGGTATTGAGTCTCTTTTGCAGGATTTTGATGATGTGTTTCCAGCAAGTGTACCGGATGGTTTGCCACCATTGAGGGGAATTGAGCATCACATTGATCTCATTCCAAGAGCGTCCTTGCCCAATCGGCCAGCTTATAGGAGCAACCCACAAGAAACTAAGGAGATCGAAAGGCAAGTGTCCGAACTCCTGAGCAAAGGTTGGGTGAGAGATAGTATGAGTCCGTGCGCTGTACCTGTCATTCTAGTGCCCAAGAAGGACGGCTCATGGAGGATGTGTTCTGATTGTAGAGCCATAAACAACATCACCATCAAGTATAGGCATCCAATCCCCAGGTTAGATGATCTTCTTGATGAACTGTATGGTGCATGTGTGTTTTCTAAAATTGATTTGAAAAGTGGCTATAATCAGATTAGGATTAGAGAGGGAGATGAATGGAAAACTGCCTTTAAAACAAAATACGGTTTGTATGAGTGGATGGTTATGCCATTTGGTTTGACTAATGCACCTAGTACTTTCATGAGATTGATGAACCATGTTTTAAGGGAGTTTATTGGAAAATTTGTGGTGGTGTACTTTGATGATATTCTTATCTATAGCACTAGTCTTGATTTGCATGCTGAACATTTGCAATCTGTTTTAAGTGTGCTTAGGAAAGAACAATTGTATGCCAACCTAGAAAAGTGCTCCTTTTGTACTGATCATGTGGTGTTTCTGGGTTTTGTTGTTAGTGCTGAGGGAGTACGGGTGGATGTGGAAAAGGTTAAGGCCATCCAAGAATGGCCAACACCTAAGACCGTGAGTGAGGTGAGGGGATTTCATGGTTTAGCAAGTTTCTATAGGAGATTTGTTAAGGATTTTAGTACATTGGCTGCACCTCTAACTGAAGTTGTTAAGAAGAATGTGGGTTTCAAATGGGGTGAGAAACAAGAAGAGGCCTTTGCTGCCCTCAAGCATAGGTTAACTAATGCACCCATTCTTGCTATGCCTAATTTTGCAAAATCATTTGAAATTGAGTGTGATGCGTCAAATGTGGGTATTGGGGCTGTTTTGTTGCAAGAGGGTCATCCAATTGCTTATTTTAGTGAAAAGTTAGGAGCCGCTGCCCTTAACTATTCAACTTATGATAAGGAATTGTATGCTTTGGTTAGAGCTTTAAAAACTTGGCAGCATTACCTGTTACCCAAAGAGTTTGTCATCCATAGTGATCACGAGTCCTTAAAGTACTTAAAAGGACAAGGAAAGCTTAATAAGAGGCATGCTAAGTGGGTAGAGTTTTTAGAGCAATTTCCATATGTCATCAAACATAAAAAGGGGAAAGGGAATGTAGTGGCTGACGCGCTGTCTAGGAGACATGCTTTACTTGCTATGCTTGAAACTAAACTGTTTGGTCTAGAGTCTTTGAAAGACATGTATGAGCATGATGTGGACTTTGCTGAAATTTTTGCTGCATGTGAAAAGTTTTCTGAAAATGGATACTATAGGCATAATGGATTCTTGTTTAAAGCAAATAAATTGTGTGTGCCTAAGTGTTCCATTAGAGAGTTGCTTGTGAGTGAATCACATGAGGGGGGTTTGATGGGTCACTTTGGGGTTCAAAAGACCCTGGAAATTCTGCAAGAGCATTTCTTTTGGCCTCATATGAGACGTGATGTGCATAAGTTTTGTGATCATTGCATTGTGTGTAAAAAGGCTAAATCTCAGGTTAAGCCTCATGGATTGTATACTCCTTTGCCTGTTCCTGAATATCCTTGGACTGACATTTCTATGGACTTTGTGTTGGGGCTGCCCAAAACCAAGAATGGAAAGGATTCTGTGTTTGTTGTTGTTGACAGGTTTTCTAAGATGGCACACTTCATACCTTGCAAGAAAGTGGATGACGCTTGTCATGTGGCTGATTTGTTTTTCAAAGAAATAGTGCGGCTTCATGGATTACCGAGGAACATTGTCAGTGATAGGGATGCAAAATTCCTTAGTCACTTTTGGAGGACCTTGTGGGGTAAGATTGGTACTAAATTGTTGTTTTCTACTACTTGTCACCCACAAACTGATGGTCAAACTGAGGTAGTCAATAGGACTTTAGGCACATTGCTTAGGACTGTTTTAAAGAAAAATCTTAAGTCTTGGGAAGCATGTTTGCCTCATGTTGAGTTTGCTTATAATCGGGCTGTCCATAGCACAACTAATTGTTCACCATTTGAGATAGTGTATGGATTTAATCCTTTGACTCCTCTTGATTTGTTGCCTATGCCTAACATTGCTATGTTTAAGCATAAGGACGCACAGGCTAAAGCTGAGTATGTGAAGAAGCTGCATGAGCAAGTGAAGGCTCAAATTGAAAAGAAAAATGAGAGCTATGCAAGGCAAGCCAACAAAAGCAGGAAGAAAGTGGTGCTTGAACCAGGTGATGGGTTTGGGTACACCTGAGGAAGGAGAGGTTCCCTGAACACAGGAAGTCCAAGCTTCAACCTAGAGGAGACGGATCATTCCAAGTGTTGGAGAAGATCAACGACAATGCCTACAAGATTGACTTGCCTAGTGCGTATAATGTAAGTGCCACTTTCAATGTGTCTGATTTATCTCTTATTGATGCAGATGGAGGAGCCTTGGATTTGAGGACAAATCCTTTTCAAGAAGGAGGGAGTGATGAGGACACAACTAAGGGCAAGGACCATGAAGCACTTGAAGGGCCCATGACCAGAGGCAGACTTAAAAAGGCCCAACACGTCAAAGAGACAAGGCTGGTCATTTGTATAGCTGCCATTGATGATGACTGAAGGCCCATGTCCCCATAATTTTTATTTTATTATTTAATTATTGCAATTTTTATTTTATTATTTAATTATTGCAATTAAATAAATAAATTGGTGGTTGTGGCTGAAACCTATGCCTTTTCAGCCGCACCAATTTATTTCGTACTAAATTGGTGAACTATATGTATTTTCGTCAAAAAAATGAATGAGGGGACTTTTGGCAGTTTTCAAAATACGTGAGTATTCTGAGAGTTTCTCTCAAGGTTCCTGTTGAACCAAATTCTGACTTATCAAGGTTGATTCCTTGTGGCGTCACCGTGACTTATCTTCCATCTCTGGAAGTGGCGTCCCTCCCCGTCGGCAACCCTGTACCAAGCGGTCCGCCCCGTAAGGATCACGTCATGGCATGTCTCTTTTGAAGCTTGCCTTGAGTTTTCAAAAACTTCAAACTTTGATGGTCAGAATGGATTATGAACTCCCTTGGCCACAAGTAGTGCTGCCAATTTTGCAAAGTTCTCACCAAAGCATACAACTCCTTGTCATAGGTAGGATAATTCAATGCTGCTCTATTAAGTTTCTCACTAAAATATGCAATTGGTTTAGAGTCCTGCATCAACACAGCCCCTATTCCAATACCAGAAGCATCACATTCAATTTCAAAAACTTTATCAAAATTAGGCAAACAAAGCAAAGGTGCATTGGTTAGCTTATCTTTCAACAAGTCAAAAGCTCTTTCATGCACATCATTCCATTTAAACACAACATTCTTTTTAACAAGTTCATTCAAAGGTGCAGCAATAGAACTAAAGTTCTTCACAAACCTTCTATAGAAACTTGCTAAACCATGAAAACTTCTGACCTCATTGGCATTCTTAGGTGTAGGCCATTCTCTAATTGCCTTTACCTTCTCTTCATCCATACTTATTCCTTTGGAGCTTACAACAAATCCCAAAAACACAACAGATTCAAGGCAAAATGAACACTTTTTTAGATTGGCATACGATTTATTTTCTCTCAAAACATTAAGAACATCATGCAAATCAAGATTATGCAAATCATATGCATCATGCAAATCAAGAATTAACACATGTTGCACATCAACTAAAGCGTAAGGTCTAGAGATGGTGTGAGTTAAAGGCTTTTTCTTCCAATGGTTGTCTTGTTCCTCATATTTATCCACCTCTTCTCCAAATTGCTTTGCCCATTGATCTTTAATGTACAATTCTTCCTTGGGTATCAAAACAAAAGAATTTGCATGGTTAGATGTACAAAAAGCATTACTAGAAGAATTAAGTCCACTATCAAATTTAGAAGAAAAAATTAAAGTAGTAGAAGAGGACTCTTGTTTGGCTTTAAGAGATAGCCAATCTTTACAATTGTTCAAAGATGGAACTTTCAACCCTTGAGGTACTTGTTTCATGGAAAGATTAAGGACTTCTTTTGGTGCTTTGCCTTCTTCCATAGGAAACTCTTCTTCAAGTCCCTTCAAAAGAGAATCATCACTTATAAACAAAGGGTTAGAACATAAAACTTTGCATTCCTCCTTTGGAAGCACTTCTTCAATTTCCTTCACAAAAGGCTCATCACAATTGAACAATGGGTTAGAATAGAAATAAAAGTATTCTTCTTTTTCTTTATCTTTTTCTCTTAATTCTTTCTTTTTCATCTCTTTTTCTTTTATCCCTTCTTCTCTCAACTCCCTTTCTTTTATCTCTTTTTCTCTCAACTCCTTTTCTTTTATCTCTTCTTCTCCCAACTCCTTTTCTCTCAACTCCTTTTCTTTTATCTCTTCTTCTCCCAATTCCTTTTCTCTCAACTCCTTTTCTTTTATCTCATTTTCTCTCAACTCATTTTCTTTTATCACTTTTTCTCTCAATTCTTTTTCTTTCAACTCTCTTTCTCTCAATTCTTTTTCTTTCAACTCTCTTTCTCTCAATTCTTTTTCTTTTAACTCTCTTTCTCTCAATTCTTTTTCTTTCAACTCTCTTTCTCTTAATTCTTTTTCTTTTCTCATATTTATTTTGTCTTCAAAGTCTTGCTTTGGATACAAAGGAGTAAGTTTTTGCTCATTGTGAACAAAAGAGGACCTTTGTAATTTTCTATGCAAATCCCTTTGGTAACAACTTGGTACAAACCTCCTTCTCATGACATCCTTCATCTCATCCCATGTACAAATAGGTTTTTCTCCACATCTACGGCTCCTACTCACAAACTGATCCCACCAAATACTAGCATAATCAATGAATTTAGAAATTACTAGTTTAATCTTCTCCTCCTCCAAGTAATCATGAAGATAAAACACATGTTCAATTTTTCTCTCCCACTCTAAATATAATTCAGGATCATTCTTACCTTGGAATGATGGTATTGTCATCTTGATATTTCTCAAATTATTGTCACTTCTTGATTCACCTTTTCTTCTCCTTCCACTTTTTCTCCTATATGAATAATCATCTTCCTCTTCCTCATCACTATTGCACTTAGGAGGGGTCCTAGATCTGGATGTAGATTGTAAATCATCAAATCTTGCATTTAGAGCCTTGAATTGTTCTTGAATAGCATTCATGAACAACTTTAGTTCAGCATCTCCTACTCCTTCTCCTCCACTCATGATTAAAGTGCTGCAAAAATTGAGTTAGAAAAATCCTCACACAAACACTCTCTCACGTGTTTACACTCAAAATATGTTTAGTCACTCGTGTTTTCACTCAATTTCGCTTTTTCCCTCTGATGGCCTTAACACTCTTGACTTTTACCACTCAACTTCACCTTATGAGCTCTTAAGTAAGAACCTTTAAGGATGATTCTACAGAACAAGAAACAGTAGAGAATTGGTGATATGATAACTTTAGGAAGTAAGAACAAGAGACAGTAGAACAGAAACAAGGAATACAAGATATTTTTCTTTTTGAAGAGACAAGATCAAAGAAAGGTGTATAGAACGACAAAACAAAAGACAAGAATTGAAACTTTTTTTTTTTTTTTGAACTTTGCTTTTCTGATTGAGCAATATGTAATTTGAAGCAAAAGATTGATTACTAGCCAAGAATTTTTTTTTTCTTTTTTTTTTTGCACGATTTTTTTTATTTATAAAATGATAGAAAAGAAAGCACAAAGAGATATAACAAAGGAAGTTGAACAGACTTAGACAAAGATAACAAAAGAAGATGAACAGACTTAGACAAAGATAACAAAAGAAGATGAACAGACTTAACAAAGAAAACAAAGGAATAGAACAAAACAAGACTGAATAGAACAAACAAAATAGAAATAGAACAAAAACACAAAGGTTGACACAATAGAAGAAATGAGAAAACCAACAAGCATAGACAATTTTTTTTTTTTTTTTTTTTAGGATTGAAGAAGACAAACAAAGAAGGATAGATAACACGTGAATTCAAGAGCCGAAGCTCTGATGCCAAATGATACGAATCTACTAAACGGATCGTCTTGAAAACAGGTAAAGGATAGAACGAGGAACTTGACCCTAACCGCGACCTGCCGGTAGAACCAAAGTTATCAAGAAAGCGTGACCCTAACCGCGACCTGCCGGTAGAACCAACACTATAAAGTTCTTAACCCAAGAACAAAGGGGAAGCTCTCACAATGGAGAAACACTCAATTTGATTAATCTCAAAATTCTGCCTTGGAAGCTTACAAGAGGTTCCTATTTATAGGCTATGCTAGGCAGCCCTTAAAAGAAGTAAAATTCCACTAACAATCCCACTAGGCATTAATTACCCATTAACATTTATTTCCCACTACCAATCACAATGGGTCATGAATTATCACAATGGTTCACCAACCATCACAATGATTCACCAACCATCACAATGGTTCACCAACCATCATAATGGTTCATTAACCATCGCAATGGTTCACTAACCATCACAATGGTTCATGAATTATCACAATGGTTCATGAATCATCACAATGGTTCACCAACCATCACAATGGTTCACCAACCATCATAATGGTTCACTAACCATCACAATTGTTCATGAGGTCCCACCAACCATCACAATGGTTCATGAAGTCCCACCAACCATCACAATGGTTCATTAAGTCCCACTAAACTTTCCACTAAGCATTTATTCCCCACTAAGCTTTTACATTCCACTGAGCATTAATTTCCCACTATCTTCTTGTCTTGTGAATTTGGGCTTTTCATGTTGTCTTCATTTTGGGCTCAAATCTTGATCAACTTGTAGAAAAGTGACCCACTTTGGAGTAGCCTCTAATCCACTTTGAGCTGAACTTTTCTTAATCTCCATTATTAGGCCTTGCAATGCTTGTTTCATCCTCTTTGTCTTGGACCTAGTCATGGGACCTCCAATGTCACACAAAGTGTCTTTAGGTTGGCTTTTTGGATCTCTATCAAGCTTGTTGCTTAGGTGAGGAAGATTCCTCCTTCTTGGACTTGTCCTTACCACTAGAAGAGTCATAGTGATAGGTCTTCTTGTAGGAATGCTTCCTCTCAAGTTGTCTCTCCACTTTGTTGGCTTGGTGCACTAGATCCTCCAAGCTCTCATAGTGTTGTAACTTCACTATGTATTGAATGTCTCTATTAAGCCCACGTAAGAACCTTGCCATGGCGATTTTAGGTTCTTGTGCATTGGCTCTCCTCATAGTCATTTTCATCTCTTTGTAGTATTCATCAACACTCTTGCTACCTTGTGTGAGACTTTGTAGCTTATCATAAGCATCTCTCTCATAGGAAGGTGGTAAGAATGTCTTCCTCATCAAATCCTTCATTTCTTGCCAAGTTGCTATCTTAGGCATCCTTATCCTCTCTCTTCCATCCTCCTTATACTTCCACCATGCAAGTGCACTCCCTACAAACTTCAAGGTGACCTTCCTAATTTTCTTCTCCTCACTATACTCATGGCATGAAAAGACTTGGTCAACTTTCATCTCCCACTGAATGTATGCTTCCGGATCATTCTTCCCTTGAAAACTAGGAATTTTAAGTTTCTCCTCTTCCATACTATCCTTTATTTTATTTTCTCCCTCATTATCTCCTCCATGTCTCCTAAGCCTCCTTTCTCCTTCATCTTCCCCATAACCTCCATCACTTCTATGATAAGAACAATACATACCTACACAAAAATGATTAGCACAAATAATAGAAATATGGACCTCACCACTCACTAAGTGTTTCACTCAAATCCACTCGTGTTTCTCTCTTTTGAAGGCTTTTTCTATAATGTGCACACACTTGCCTTTTTCCACTCAAACTCCTCTTTAGTCCTTAAGAAGCACTCTCAATCACAAATCAAGAATTTGTATTCAAAGTGAAAGATGTAACAAATCCAAACTCAACTCAAGAGTCCAAAACAAGAAAACTCTAAGACAAAACCAAGGAAATTTAGAAGACAAGCAATAAAAGCTAAAAGAAATGAAAGGGACAACTCAAAATAGAATCCAAGCAAAGACATGACTAGAAGACACAAGAAAAGAGCAACACAAAACTAAGAAACTCAATTTTTCAACTTGTGAAGAACTAGTGTATTCAAGAAAGCTAAAATGGCATAAAAGTGTATGA
Organism: Pueraria montana var. lobata; assembly: GCA_026413185.1. Taxonomy (NCBI): domain Eukaryota; kingdom Viridiplantae; phylum Streptophyta; class Magnoliopsida; order Fabales; family Fabaceae; genus Pueraria; species Pueraria montana. The sequence continues at coordinate 25,646,989 of CM048653.1, read as the reverse complement.
AAAAGAAAGAATTAAGCAAAGGTGTAGAAGGACTTCTTATAGGGCAGATTTTTTTCTTTCCAATGGTATAATTTTATTTTTTTTGATTTTTTTTTACACTTTGGCCCCCAAACTTTTCATAATTGCACTTGGGCCCCTAAACTTTTTCTTTTTGCACTTTTGCCCCAATATTTTCTTTTTTTATCTTTAAGTCCTTTTCTTTTGCTAATAAGTCCTCAAACTTTTAATATTTACAAAAAACACCCAAACTCACTTAATTCAAATTTTTATAGATCAAACACAAGGGTTTTGCCAAAGACTCTCAAGAACACACATGAACACTATGAATGTTCTTCCCCAAATTCAAATTTCAGAATTTCAATCTGCAGATTTTGACTCAAATTAAACACAAGGCAATATCAAAACTATGGATTGAAACAATAAAAATCACAAATCAATGAACAGTACAGAATCGATGAACAGTAAACAATCGTGAACAGTACCGCAACCATGAACAGCACCGTGATCGGAACAGTATCGATGATGAACAGTGCGCGCTCTGTGAATAGTGCACGATCGGAACAGTATCGCGATCAAACAGTGCCGTTCGGTGAACAGTATCGCAATGAACAGTCACGATCGGAACAGTATCACCGATGAACGGTGAACAATGTTGCGATGAACAATGTGCGATCGGGGGGAACAGTGTTGCCGATGAACAGTGCGACACCGCAAGATGAACAGTACCAGCGTCGCGATGAATAGTGCCACCGCCGCGATGAACAGTGCAGTGATGAACAGTGATACGAAATTTGATGCTGAATCCTTGCTCTGAATACCAAATGATAAAAACCCCTTTACGGATCTCAAATTTAGCATCAACGAAAATTACGGAAACTCAAAAGGTGAAGAAAATTTAAAGCGAAAAGACAAGAAATGGAAAGAACAACGCCACAATCCCTAGAGATTGATAAGTTGAGGAGGATTCACCACTTTGAATATGAAAATTCAAAGATAAGAATCAAGGGTAGTTCCTAAGAACCTAGAGAGTTTCCTCTCACAAAAGCATAAAGCTTCATTCCAAATGAGAGTCAAAAAACTCCTTACAAAGTTAACATTCGGTCTATTTATAATATGAACCTAAAAGGCTTACCAAGGCCCATTACTAAAAGCCCAAACAACTAAAAAGGCCCAAATTAAAAATAAACATCATTAAAAACATAAAAAGCTCAACAAAAGCCCAATTTAGGCCCAAATTACATAAACTTCTATTCTAAGATTTGGCTCCACTTTAAGCTCTTCATGTACCATTCTAGTCCTCTATCAAGGACACTGCCATTGAGGGGGTCCAGATCGCTTCTCCTATTCCTCCCCCTCCTCCTCCTCCACCTCCTCTGCCTTCACCGAAGAGGAAGCATCAAAGGGCTGCACAAGGGGAAGATGGCCCCTCAAAGAAGACGAAGTTGAATCCTCCTGCTACTCAAGCTACGGGAGGTCTTCTCTTTCATGAAGGACGGGAGGTCTTCTCTTTGGGGGAAGGAATTCAACCCTCAAGCCCTTATCAGTGCCGAAAATCTCATTCATGCTGATCGGGATATGTTGAGGGATGTTGGGCCTCGGCTTTCGATGGAGGCTATTTCGTACTTCCAGGCTCGTTCATGGGCCATTGCCCAATTTTGGGCCAAGGAGTTTGACCAGGGCCACCGGGATCTTGTCTTGGTCAAGGAGGCTGCTTCCAAGGCCGAGCAGGCTTTGGTTGATGCTACTTGGGCTAACGAGACTCTTCTTCGGTCAGCTGAGGAGTCTCGAAAGTCCCTTGAGACAATAGAGATCAAGTTGAAGGAGGCATAAGGTTGGGAGGAGGTCTTGAAGCTTTCTTTGACTACCGTTGAGAGCTCGGTGTAGGACCTTCAGGCCGAGGTGGAGCGCCTCAATCAAGAGCTTGCGCGGGTGAAGTTAGAGGCTGCTGGTTCCGAGGCCAAGTTGAGAGCCGACCTAGGCGAGGCTATGGATGAAGTCATTTCGACTCATGAAGCCAGGTTCAAGAAGGCGATTTGCCAAGCCCGGTATTTTTTCAAGGATGTCGACACCTCTGTTTTTGATATCGACGAGGATGTCAACAAACAGGGGGAGTTGGTGGATGAGTCCACTATTCTGGATGATAAGGTCCCCGGTGATTCAGCCCAACCTGCTGCTTAGCTCTAGGCTCTTAGGCTTTTTTATTTGTTTTTCTTTTGTAAAGGCTTGCACCCGGCCCATCTAGTAGGGTGCTTTTATCTTAATGAAATTCGATTTTCTCTTAAGTATAGTCCCTTTATTTTTCCGCATGTACGACGTCAATAGCTTTTAGCCGATTAGGGTCTACATTTATCTTTTTGTATCATGTTAAAGGTCTACTCGGTTTTCAACTTAACTCGTTCGTATCCTGTTAGAGGTCTACGCAGTTTTTTAGCTTAACTCGCTTTTCGTATCCTGTTTAGGTCTTCACGGTTAGCTTATTTTCGTAACTTAGTTTTTTGATAAATAGTTATCGAAGTTCGGTAATTCTCTTTTCGGGATGCCGAGTGTCGCTCACTTTAAGTGGCTTTTTGTGCTGGGTATCTAGTTGGTCTACTCAGTCTTGTGTGAATTAGGATAATGTGATGGAAAAAGGAATTTTTATTAATAATGAAAGTCGGGTGTGCCTTATTAAAACCTCTTTGACAAAAAACCTCTTGGGAAAAAAATGTCAAAGTAGGAAAAAGAGTACATCACCACTTACAATTTTCTAGCTGTAATAAAACTTCAGATGAGTAGCGTTCCAAGTACAAGGAATGGCTTTATCAGATGGATGCTCTAGTCAGTAGGCTCCATTTCTTAGTGACTCGGTTACTTTGAAGGGGCCTTCCCAGTTGGCTGCCAACTTCCCCTCTCCGGTTGCCTTTCATGCTTCTCCTCATTTTCTCCAAACCAGATCTCCGACTTCGAAGTTTCTTGGCTTGACCTTGCTGTTGTATCTCTTCTCAGCTCTTCTTTTGCAGGCCTCTACTCTGATTTGGACCTCGTTGAGGGTCTCTTCGGTCATGTCGAGTGCATGTCTTAGTGACTGGTCATTGTTTTGTTGAACGAAGTTCGCTCTTCGCAAAGAGGGTTCTTTGACTTCTACTGGTATCATGACATCTGATCTATATGAGAGTCGAAAAAGTGTTTCCCCAGGTTTGGATTGCGGCGTGCAACGGTATGACAGCCCAACTTCCTTTGGCATCGACGACTCGCTCTTTTAGTTCCCCCAGTGTGACTTTGTTGGCTGCTTCAGTTTGCCCATTGGTCTGAGGGTGCTCTGCTGAAGTTACTCGGTGCCGAATCCCAAGGTTCCTAAAGAACTCTTCTAGGTTCTTTTCGACGAACTATTTTCCATTGTCAGATATTACTGAGTGGGGGATGCCGAATCGGCATATTATATTTTTCCATATGAATTTTTGTACGTTGTTGGCCGTGATGGTGGCCAAGGGTTCGGCTTCGATCCACTTCGTGAAGTAGTCGATTTTGACCAGGAGGAATTTGACCTATCCTTTAGCAAGTGGGAATGGTCCTAAGATATCCACTCCCCACATGGCGAAGGGCCATGGTGCCGTGACGTTGTGTAGTTCTTCTGCTGGTAGGTGAGATATGTTGCCATATTTTTGGCACTCTTCACATTTTCTTACGTACTCGGCGCAGTCGTGGCACATTGTCGGCCAGTAGTATCCGGCTCGTAAGACTCAGGCAACCATGGCTTTTCCTACTGAGTGCATTCCACATATTCCTCTATGCATCTCATTTAGTACGTACTTGGCCTATGCCTTCGTGATGCACTTTAGCAATGGTGCAATGAAGCCTCTTCTGTAAAGGTCTTCTCCTTCTATCACATAGTAACTTGCCTTTCTTCTGATTTTCCTAGTTTCCTCTTGGTTTTCGGGGAGGGTTCCTCCTTTCAGGAAGTTCCATACCCCCGTCATCCACTCTCGGATACTGTCTCCTGTATGATAGTTCGATGTTGGCCTTTATTCTTTGTACTTGCCAATTTTGATAGCAGATCGACTCTTTCGTTTTGCTCTCTTAGGATATGGTTGAGTTCGAACTCAGTGAATTTGTTCTTCAACTGGGAAGCCAGGTGGTAGTACCTTGTCATCTGGGGGTCCTTCGTTTGATAGGATCCGTTCATTTGCCCTGTGACCAGTTTTGAGCCGCTCCAGCACCTAAGGTGCTTTGCCCCTACTTCATTAACGAGTTTCAACACGGCTAGCAGCACTTTGTACTCGGCTTAGTTGTCTGACGCATCGAAGTCAAATTTGAGTGATTGTTCCAAAACAATACCTTCGGGACTTTCGATTATGACGCCTGCTCCGCTGCCCTTGAAGTTCAAGGAACCATCCACATAGAGGGTCCACCATGGAGAGGGTGCCTCTTCTACTAGGGCTAGCTCTGCGATGAAGTCGGCTAGGCATTGGGCTTTGATAGGTCCTTTCGGCTCATACTTGATGTCGAACTCTGATAGTTCAACTGACCAGGCTATCATTCTTCCAGCGAGTTATGGTTTCCTCAACACTTGTCGTATTGGATGGTCTGTTCGTACCACCACTTAGTGGCTCTGAAAGTATGGTCGTAGCCGGCATGCTGAAGTGACCAGGGCCAGTGCTAACTTTTCGATCATCTGGTACCTTGTTTCGGCATCTTTCAGCACTCAGCTTACATAGTAGAGTGGTGTTTGTGTCTGATTCTCTTCTTGGATGATGACAGAGCTGATCGTGTCCCCTGAGACTGCTAGGTATAACACTAAGTCTTTGCCGGGTTTAGGTCGCATTAGGATTGGTGGTGATGTGAGTAGCGTTTTCAATTTTAGAAAATTCGGCAAGAAACAGGATAGGGATGCTAGCCTTCCGGTTAACCTTTGTCCTTCCTTCATATTGCTCGGACTTCTCATGTTTATGTTAGTTGCGCATTTCTCCAGGTTGGCCTCTATGTGATGAGAATCATGGGCTGGAACAAGAATATTCAAGCACTTTAAGGGATCCTTTGCAAATTCCAAGTGGGCCTATTACAAGAGCAATGGCTAAGAGATTCAAGGAAGCACTAAATGGACTTGTTCAAGACATTTGGCCCAAACAAAATTCTGTCCAATCTAAATCTGAGCATAATCACGTTTTAACATTAATTTGGGCTAAAGATAGAACTGAAGAAGGAGATTTGGGCCAAAACCATTGAAATTAAGGAGCTTGGGCCATCAACTATACATGGGCTGGTTGTATTTATGCTCAATTATGTTTTTTTTGGGCTGAAAGAGTGGTTTAATGGCCAGCTGATGTATTTGGACGAATTTGAAGTTTTCTTTCATTTACTTTGGTTTAATAAGAGTCTTTTCAACAAGGGGATAATAAATGTAATCAGCTGTTACATATTAAACAAGCTGATTGATGTGGGTTTAATTGGGACTTTTCATTTGCCTAGTTAATGTGCTGTTACATAGGGGTTTGATGTTTAATAATTACCTAGGTCAGCACTTACTCTATAAATAGGCAAAGCTCATTGTATCCAGAACAACAAGTTGAATGAAAGCAATTCTGAAAATTCAGATGAGTGAGAGAGTTTTTCTCTTTGGTTCTTTTTAGAACTTTTCTGACTTATCAAGGCTTGATCATCCTTGTGGTGTCTCAAACACTTTGGGTTCTTGTGTCTTGTACTCAAGGGTTCAAGTGGATCATCAAATCTGATTCTTAGTTTTCTTGGGGTGGGTGTAATTCAAGTGACTTGTGCGTTCAAAGGTTTCAAACCTTCTTGGGTTCACATCATTTGGTTATCAGAGCTTCGGTTCTAAAATCAGGTTATATCCTTTTTTTAGTTTTCTTCTTACAATTCTGTTTCCTTTGTCCTTTCCTTTCGTTTGTTCATCTTCATTTTGCAGATTTTGTTGTTCATCTTCTTCTTTGAAAAGAAAACAGCAAAACAAAAAAAAATACTGAAAAAAAAAGTGGAAAATAGCAAAGAAAAAGTAAAAAAAAAAATAGCAAAAGAAAAAAAGTGAAAAAAAAATAGAAGAAAAGAAAGAAAGAAAGAAAGAAATTCTGCTGGTTTATAATATTTACAAGTTATTGTCTCAAGTTCTGGTTATTATTTCTTGAGTTCTTTTCTACTCATCCAATTTTCCAATTTGTATTGTCTTTTGTTCCTAAAGTGTTGCATTCTGCAAGAATTGTGATAGCCTTTGTTTGAGTTGATTAAGTCCTCTAAAGAACTTATAGAGAAGAGTAAGAGTGGAAAAGGCTAGAGTGTTCATTTAAAGAAGAAGCCAAACAAAGAGTGAAACACGAGGGAAGAGTGTCATCTTTCTTGAGGGTAAACACGTGAGCAATTGTGAGGATTTTTTTTTCTAACAAGTTTTTCTTGCAGCTTACCAATGGCAAGTAAGGATAACACATCCAGTGGTGGAACTCCACATAACATAGAGTTCACCTTAAAAGCCATGCAACAACAGTTTGAACGTTTCAATGTGGTTTTTGACGAAATAAAGGATAGGATGAATAAACAAGAAGATATGATTTCCAATCTGCAAAAGGAGCAATCAAATAGAGATCCTAACTTTGGGAGGCATGGTAGGAGAAATCAAGGAGGTAGGGATGAGTCTGAGGCTGAAAAGGAAGGTAGAGAAGAAACTGAGGATGAGGATGACTATGAATATGCATCTGCTGAAACTGAAGTGGGAAGAAATAGGCGTAGAAGAGAAAGGCATAGAAGGGATGATAGAAGAGGTCCTCTTGGAGATAGAAATAGGAGAGATGGAAACCTTGGTAATATTAAAATGAAAATACCTTCTTTCCAAGGTAGAAATGATCCTGAAGCATATTTAGATTGGGAGAAACAAGTGGAGTTGATTTTTGATTGCCATAACTATTCTGAAGTAAAAAAGGTGAAATTGGCTGTGGTTAAGTGATAAAACCTCCTTTCCGGATCTCAAATTCAGCATCAAGGAAATTATGAAAAACTCAAAAGGTGAAGAAAATATAAAACGGAAAGACAAGAGATGGAAAAAACAACGCCACAATCCCTAGGGATTGATAAGTTGAGGAGGATTCGCCACTTTGAATATGAAAATTCAAAGATAAGAATCAAGGGTAGTTCCTAAGAACCTAGAGAGTTTCCTATCACAAAAGCATCAAAGCTTCATTCCAAATGAGAGTCAAAACTGATTACAAAGTTAACATTTGGCCTATTTATAATATGAGCCTAAAAGGCTTACAAAGGCCCATTACTAAAAGTCCAAACAACTAAAAAGGCCCAAATTAAAAATAAACATCATTAAAAACATAAAAAGCTCAACAAAAGCCCAATTTATGCCCAAATTACATAAACTTCTATTCTAAGATTTGGCTCCACTTTAAGCTCTTCATGTACCATTCTAGTCCTCTATCATTCCCTCCTTCTTGAAGGAAATTCGACCTCGAATTTAAAGCCAAGGTACCTACATCATAAAAACAACACAAAGCAACATGTTTTAGTTTTGAGAAAATATTAAAAAAGAAAATCCTATTTCTATTGAGACTTGGATTCCTTAAAAAGGAAAATCTCTTATTATCTATATGTGCTTATATATCAATCCTCCTGGATCAAATACAAGCCTAAAGAAACCATCAATTAACACTAAAATGAAATGCTTAATCACAAATTTCAAAGACAAGTCAATCCAATGAAAATTATGAGCAAACAATGACATTTTCAAACCAAGAATGGAAAATTTAGATTTATCCATTTTATGCACAATCCATCTATCAAGACACTTGAGTGTACCATACATTACTAAACTCTTACTATGAGTTGCTCCAATTAATGAATCATGAAATGAACATTTAGGCACACAAAATGCAGCATCTTTAAACCTATGCTCTTTATGCCTATAGAAATCATCATTTTCAATTTTCCCATAAACAACAACACACATAGAGGAAGACTCAACATGATCATACAAGTCCAAATGATGTGCATTAATATCAAATTTCAAGAACTTGGCACCATCACCTAAAACAATATCATGCATACCAAAAGCAACATTCAATTCACAAACATTTTGGGTTAACACATGGCACACATCAATTAAATCACAAAGTTTAGAGATGGTGTAAGTCAAAATTTTCTTTTCTCTATGGTTGCATTGGTCCTCATATATCTCCACTTCTTCTCCAAATTGTCTTGCCCATTGATCCTTGATGTACAATTCTTCTCTAGGCATCAAAACAAAAGAATTATGGTAAGGTGCACAATCAAATTTACAAGAAGAATTAAATTCACAATCCAATTTAGGAGAAGGAATTAGAGTTTTGCACTCCCCCTTTGAGGACTCCTCTTCAATTTTTTTCACAAGAGAGACATCACTTTCAAACAAAGTTTTGCATTAATCCTTTTGAAGCTCTTCAAATTCCTTGAGCAAAGAATCATCACAAACAAGGAAAGGATTAGAATGAAAACAAGAACAATCATATTCCTCTTTATCTTTTGCTCTCTCTTTTTCACTCTCTTTTTCAATTATTTTCTTTTCTCTCATCTCTTTTTCTTTTAACTCATTTTCTTTTGCTCTCATCTCTTTCTCTTTTATTTCTTTTTCTTTCACCTCTTTTCTCTCTTGTTCTATTTTCTTTCTCAACTTAATTTGATCCTCACTTGCTTCCTTAGGTGAAAGTGATGCAAGTTTGACCTTATGTCCTTCATGTGTAAAAGAAATCTTGTGGGTCTTTCCATGGTGCTTCACATTTCTTTCAATTTGCCAAGGTTTACCTAACAAGATATGACATGTTTCTATGGGAGCTACATCACACAACACAACATCTTTACATGTTCCAATGGTAAAGGGCACCAACACTTGTTGGTCTACAACCAACTCACCTTCACATGCAATTTCAAGCAATAAGGTGTAGGGTGTGGGGTGGTTTGAAAATTAAGTTTGCTAACCAACCTAGTGCTAGCCACATTAATACAACTATCCCCATCAATAATCAAAGAACACACATTCCCTAGAACCAAGCATCTAGTTTGAAATATGTTCTCCGTTTGAATTTCATCCCTACCCTCACATTGAATTCCCAACAACCTCTTACACATCATTAATTCTCTATCTAGAGGTTTGGTACCACATGCACTATGATTATCACTAGAGATATTAGATGAACAAGTATAAGATAACTCACTCGTGGCAACTTCATTTTCCTTCAAGACTTTGGTTTTCATGTTTGGACAATGCAATGCAATATGGCCTTTACCCAAGCATTTAAAACATTTAATTGTACCACTCTTAGAAGTAGAAGAAGTGCTAGGGTTAGGAACATGTTTACCACTTGGAGACAAGCTTGTTGCTTAGGTGAGGAAGATCCCTCCTTCTTGGACTTGTCCTTACCACTAGAAGAGTCATAGTGATAGGTCTTCTTGTAGGAATGCTTCCTCTCAAGTTGTCTCTCCACTTTGTTGGCTTGGTGCACTAGATCCTCCAAGCTCTCATAGTGTTGTAACTTCACTATGTATTGAATGTCTCTATTAAGCCCACGTAAGAACCTTGCCATGGCGGTTTTAAGTTCTTGTGCATTGGCTCTCCTCATAGTCATTTTCATCTCTTTGTAGTATTCATCAACACTCTTGCTACCTTGTGTGAGACTTTGTAGCTTAGCATAAGCATCTCTCTCATAGGAAGGTGGTAAGAATGTCTTCCTCATCAAATCCTTCATTTCTTGCCAAGTTGCTATCTTAGGCATCCTTATCCTCTCTCTTCCATCCTCCTTATACTTCCACCATGCAAGTGCACTCCCTACAAACTTCAAGGTAACCTTCCTAATTTTCTTCTCCTCACTATACTCATGGCATGAAAAGACTTGGTCAACTTTCATCTCCCACTCAATGTATGCTTCCGGATCATTCTTCCCTTGAAAACTAGGAATTTTAAGTTTCTTCTCTTCCATACTATCCTTTATTTTATTTTCTCCCTCATTATCTCCATGTCTCCTAAGCCTCCTTTCTCCTTCATCTTCCCCATAACCTCCATCAATTCTATGGTAAGAAGAACAATACATACCTACACAAAAATGGTTAGCACAAAAAATAGAAATATAGACCTCACCACTCACTAAGTGTTTCACTCAAATCCACTCGTGTTTCTCTCTTTTGAAGGCTTTTTCTATAATGTGCACACTTGCCTTTTTCCACTCAAACTCCTTTTTAGTCCTTAAGAAGCACTCTCAATCACAAATCAAGAATTTGTATTCAAAGTGAAAGATGTAACAAATCCAAACTCAACTCAAGAGTCCAAAACAACAAAACTCTGAGACAAAACCAAGGAAATTTAGAAGACAAGCAATAAAAGCTAAAAGAAATGAAAGGGACAACTCAAAATAGAATGCCAAGCAAAGACAAGACTAGAAGACACAAGAATAAGAGCAACACAAAACTAAGAAACTCAAAATTTTCAACTTTGTGAAGAACTAGTGTATTCAAGAGAGCTAAAATGGCATAAAGGTGTATGAAAAACAAAGAATTAAGCAATGGTGTAGAAGGACTTCTTATAGGGCAGATTTTTTTCTTTCCAATGGTATAATAATTTTTTTTTTTGAATTTTTTTACACTTTGGCCCCCAAACTTTTCATAATTGCACTTGGGCCCCTATATTTTTTGTATTTTCACTTTTGCCCCAATATTTTCTTTTTTTATCTTTAAGTCATTTTCTTTTGCTAATAAGTCCTCAAACTTTTTAATATTTACGAAAAATACCCAAACTCATTTAATTCAAATTTTCATGGATCAAACACAAGGATTTGCCAAGTCTCTCAAGAATACACATGAACAATGATGAACATCAAGAACACATGTCCAAACTTTGATTCAAATGAAACAACAAAATAAACTCCACAAAAATCATGCAAGAAATAAAAAAGATGGATGCCAATAGAAATTCAACACAAATTTGAGTCACATTTCAGAATCACAAGAACAGTGAAAATCGATGAACAGTACCCGTATCATGAACAGTGCGCATCGGAACAGTGCCGCGATGTGGAACAGAACAGCGATCGACGAACAGTACCGTTATCGGAACAGTATCACCGGTAAACAGCACCGTGATCGGAACAGTGTTGTCGATAAACAGTGCCTCGATCGTGAACAGTGCCACACTCGCAAACAGTATCGACGATGAACAGTGTAACGATCGTGAACAGTGTCGCCTATGAACAGTGACGCAATCGGTGAACAGTGTCACCGATGACCAAGGACGTGATCGGGAACAGTGCGCAATCGGAACAGTAACTCCGGTTATGAACAGTACGACGCCGCGATGAACAGTACGAAAATGATGCTAAATCCAGCTCTGATTACCAAATGATAAAAATCCCTTTCCGGATCTCAAATTCAGCATCAATGGAAATTACAAAAAATCAAAAGGTGAAGAAAATATAAAGCGGAAAGACAAGAAATGGAAAGAACAAATGTTAAAATAAACATAATTAAAAACATAAAAAGCTCAACAAAAGCCCAATTTATGCCCAAATTACATAAACTTCTATTCTAAGATTTGGCTCCACTTTAAGCTCTTCATGTACCATTCTAGTCCTCTATCATTAAGTTTACTTATGCCATTGTTTGGTGGGATAAATTGGTTCTGAGTAGGAGGAGAGACGGTGAAAGACCTATAGAAACATGGAGGGAAATGAAGGCCCTAATGAGGAAGAGGTTTGTTCCTAGTAATTACTATAGAGACCTCTATCAAAACTTGCAAAGTCTTAGACAAGGGTCTAGGAGTGTGGAGGAGTATTATCAAGAAATGGAGGTAGTTATGATAAGGGCTGATGTGAATGAAGATAGGGAGGCTACAATGGTAAGATTCTTGAATGGGCTAAATAGAGAAATTGCTCACATAGTGGAGTTACAACATTATGTGGAGTTAGAAGATATGGTGCACATGGCAATGAAGGTAGAGAGACAATTGAAGCAAAAAAGAGCATCAAAGTTCAATGTGGGCTCTAGTTCTTCTTTCAAACAGAATTGGAAAAAGGAAGAAAAGGTTGTTCCAAAAGAAGGCTCTAAAGGCAAAGAAGACTCTTCCAATTACAAAGGTAAACCTAATTCCCAACCATTTAGAAATAGAGATATTAAATGTTTCAAGTGTTTGGGAACAGGTCACATTGCATCACAATGCCCTAACAAGAAAGTCATGATTATGCATAACAATGAGGTGATGACTGAAGGAGAAAGTGATGGTGAATCCATGCCCTCACTTGAAGATGCAAGTGATGATGAGCTTGAGTATGCAGCTGAAGGGGAAGCACTTGTTTCTAGACGTGTTCTGAATTCCCAAGTTAAGGAGGATGATGTGGAGCAACAAAGGGAAAATATATTCCATACTCGCTGCCTTATAAATAATAAGGTATGTAGTATGATTATAGATGGAGGGAGTTGTGCAAATGTTGCAAGTACTACATTAGTTGAGGAGTTGAACTTGTCTACCATTAAACATCCCAAACCTTATAAATTGCAATGGTTGAATGATTGTGGGGAGGTTAAGGTCAAAGACCAAGTTTTGGTTTCATTCTCAATTGGTAGATACAATGATGAAGTACTTTGTGATGTTGTGATAGAGAACCCTTTTACGGATCAATTATTCAGCATCTCAATGGGTAAAAATTTAAGGATAAAAATTTGGGAACAAAAAGGAAAAATGGATTGGGGTTTAGAAATGGAAAGAACGATGCCACAATCCCTAAGGATTGATAAGTCGAGGAAGATTCGCCACTTTGAATGCGGAAATTCAAAGATAAGAACAAAGGTAGTTCCTAAGAACCTAGAGAGTTTCCTCTCACAAAAGCCTAAAGCTTCATTTCCAAATGACGGTCAAAAACTGATTACAAAGTTAACATTTGGCCCTATTTATAGTATAACCTAAAGGCCCAAGGCCCATTAATAAAAGCCCAAATAACTAAAAAGGCCCAAATTAAAAATAAACAGTATTAAAACATAAAAAGGCCAAATATAAAAGCTCATAATCTTCTCTTGTAACTTTTTAGTCCTCTATCATTCCCTCCTTCTTGAAGGAAATTCGACCTCGAATTTGGAGCCAAGGTACCTACAACACAAAAACAACACAAGAGACACATGTTTTAGTTTTGAGAAAATATAGAATAAAAGTAATAAAATAAATCCTATCTCTATTGAGACTTAAACCCCTTAAAAAGACAAATCTCTTATTATTTATGTGTTTATATATCAACCCTCCTGGATCAAACATGATATGAACCTGCCAAGGTCCAATTATTTCAAATATCCTTTGCATTTGATGGAAGGCTACTTGACAAAAGTGGAAACTAAAACAAGCAAAAAGGCTTTTCAAAGCTTAATCATGGAGATGCAAGCTAAAGAAGGTTTAGCTAAACTAGAGCCCAATCCAAGAAATGTCTCATATCTACAATTTGAAGGTTATTTCAGCAAATTTGAAGACAAAAATTTGGAGAGCAAAATGAGTCCAACAGATAATACTCAAGATGCATCTATGGGCTGGAATTTATTTGGGTGGGTTACTTAGTTTTTGGGCTTAGTTAGTTAGGCCCAATTTTCCTATTTTTCATGTAATTTTCGTATTTATTTTTGGGGGAATAAGTTCAAATGTCTTTTCATCTTTTCTAGGACAAATTTTAGTGTTTTTAGGCTTCCTGAACCATTATGATGGTTAGTGGGACTTAATGAACCATTGTGATGGTTGGTAACCATTGTGATGGTTAGTGAACCATTGTGATGGTTAATGAACCATTATGATGGTTGGTGAACCATTGTGATACTTCATGAACCATTGTGATACTTCATGAACCATTGTGATGGTTAGTGGGAAGCATAGTGGGAAGTAAATGTTAGTGGGTAATTAATGCCTAGTGGGATTGTTAGTGGAATTTTACTTCTTCTGTTTTAAAGGTTGTTTAGCATAGCCTATAAATAGGAACCTCTTGTAAGCTTCCAAAGCAGAATTTGAAAATCAATCAAACTGAGTGTTTTCTCCTTTGTGAGAGCTTCCCCTTTGTTCTTGGGTTAAGAACTTTATAGTGTTGGTTCTACCGGCAGGTCGCGGTTAGGGTCAAGTTCCTCTTTCTATCCTTTACCTGTTTTCAAGACGATCCGTTAGTAGATTCGTATCAAAACACAAGCCTAAAGAAATCATCAAACTTCATGAAAATTAAATCCATCTCAAGTCCCAAAGGCTTCACACCATTAACTAAAACAAGTTTATGCCAAACAAATGCAGCATGTAAATCACAAGTTTTATGCAAAACATAAGTCACATGCACATCAATAGCATCTTGGATGAACACATCCATTAAACCACAAGGTTGAAAGATGGTGTGGTTCAAAATCTTCTTCTGCCAATGGTTGCATTGGTCCTCATATGTCTCCACTTCTTCTCCAAATTGTCTTGCCCATTGATCCTTGATGAACAATTCTTCCCTAGGCATCAAAACAAAAGAATTTATATAGTTAGGTGCACAATCAAATTTACAGGAAGAATTAAATTCACAATCCAATTTAGGAAAAGAAATTAGAGTCTTGCACTCCTCCTTTAAGGACTCCTTTTCAATTTCCTTCATAAGAGAATCTTCACAATCAAACAAAGAGTTAGAATAAAAACAAGAACAATCACAATTCTCTTTATCTTTTGCTTTCTCTTTTTCACTCTCTTTTTCAATTATTTCTTTTTCTTTTTCTCTCTTAATTCTTTTCTCTCTTGTTCTATTTTCTTTTTCAACTTAATCTGATCCTCTCTGGCTTCCTCAAGTGAAAGTAATGCAAGTTGGACCTTGTGTCCTTCATGTACAAAAGAAATTTTGTTGGTCTTCCCATGGTGTTTCACATTTCTTTCAACCTGCCAAGGTTTTACCTAACAAGATATGACATGTTTCTATGGGAGCTACATCACACAACACAACATCTTTATATTTTCCAATGGTAAAGCTCACCAAAACTTGTTGGGTTACAACCAACTCACCTTCACATGGCCATCTCAAGCAATAAGGTTTAGGGTGTGGGGTGGTTTCAAGATTAAGTTTGCTAACCAATCTAGTGCTAGCCACATTAATGCAACTACCCCCATCAATAATCAAAGAACACACATTCCCTATAACCAAACATCTAGTTTGAAATATGTTCTCCTTTTGAATCTCATCTTCCCCAGAACCTCCATCACTTCCATGATAAGGTGAAGAATACATTCTTGTAAGAAAACGGTTAGCACAGATAATAGAAATATGGACCTCACCACACTTCTCACGTGTTTACACTCTAAGTCCACTCGTGTTTCTCTCTTTGAGGCTTTTTCTATAATGTGCACACTTGCCTTTTTCCACTCAAACTCCTCTTTAGTTCTTAAGAAGCACTCCCAATCACAAATCAAGAATTTGTTTTCAAAGTGAAAGATGTAACAAATCTTTGCTCAACTCAAGAGGTCAAGAATGGGAAATA
This sequence comes from Pueraria montana var. lobata, assembly GCA_026413185.1. Classification (NCBI taxonomy): domain Eukaryota; kingdom Viridiplantae; phylum Streptophyta; class Magnoliopsida; order Fabales; family Fabaceae; genus Pueraria; species Pueraria montana. The sequence continues at coordinate 25,631,527 of CM048653.1, read as the reverse complement.
CTCTAAGACAAAACCAAAGAAATTTAAAAGACAAGCAATAAAAGCTAAAAGAAATAAAAAGGACAACTCAAAATAGAATGCCAAGAAAAGACAAGACGAAGACTCAAGAATAGGAGCAATACAAAACAAGAATCCCAAAATGAGAGAGTTTGACAATAATGTAAAAAGGACTTTCTATAGGGCAGTTTTTTTTTTTTTCAAATATCAATTTTGTTTTTTGCACTTTTGCTTCTGAATATTTTCTTCTTCTTCTTTTCTCTTTTTATTTATTTATTAAACTTTTCAGTCCTTCTAATTGCTACTAACTCCTCAACTTTGCAATATTTTGCAAAAACACCCAAACTCTCTCAAACCAAGATTTTATGGATCAAACATAAGGGTTTTGCCAAGGCTCTCAAGAACACAAGATGAACACTGCAGCAGAATTATGAACACACAACCTGGAATACTTGAACGAACCAAAAAAAACCTAAAGCACAAACAGCAAAGAAATTGAAGCTGGACAGAACAGGTAGCATAAATTGATCAGAATCAAAAATTTAAGGATAAAAATTTGGGAACAAAAAGGAAAAACGGATTGGGGTTTAGAAATGGAAAGAACGACGCCACAATCCCTAAGGATTGATATGTCGAGGAAGATTCACCACTTTGAATGCGGAAATTCAAAGATAAGAACCAAGGTAGTTCCTAAGAACCTAGAGAGTTTCCTCTCACAAAAGCCTAAAGCTTCATTTCCAAATGACAGTCAAAAACTGATTACAAAGTTAACATTTGGCCCTATTTATAGTATAACCTAAAGGCCCAAGGCCCATTAATAAAAGCCCAAATAACTAAAAAGACCCAAATTAAAAATAAACAGTATTAAAACATAAAAAGGCCAAATATAAAAGACCAATAAAAGGCCCAAATACATAAATTCGTATTCTAAGACTAGGCTCCATTTTAAACTTCTCTTGTAACTTTTTAGTCCTCTATCATGTTGTTCCTATGCATGCTGGGCATATACTTTTGGGAAGACCATGGGAGTTTGATCATAGGGCAACTAAAGATGGGTACACCAACAGATATTCATTTGTGATGAATAATAGGTCCATTACTCTTGCACCACTTTCTCCTAAGCAAGTGTATGAGGATCAACTCAAAATGAAGAAAGATAGAGAGAAAAAAGAGAGTGAATTGCAAAATGAGGGTCAAAAGAAAAAGAGTGAGATGAAAAAACAGACAGAGAAAATAGAAAAAAAAGAAGTGTGAAAAAATGAGGGATCAAAAAAAGAAATTCAGAAAAAAGAAGAGAAACTAAAAAGAAAAGAGAACTTTTATGCAAAAGAAAGTGAAGTGAGAGTTGCTTATCTCAACAAACAGCCTATGCTTGTATTTATTTACAAGGAGGCATGTTTAAACACTAACTTTCTTGATCCTTCTCTTCCAAGTATTGTTTGTTCTTTGTTGCAGGATTTGGAGATATATTTCCAGAAGAAATTCCTAGTGGATTGCCACCTATTAGGGGAATAGAGCACCAAATTGACTTCATTCCTGGAGCAACTATTCCAAATCGTCCAGCTTATAGATGCAATCCAGAAGAGACCAAAGAAATTCAAAGGCAAGTTGAAAAGCTCCTGGAAAAAGGATATGTAAGAGAAAGTTTGAGTCCTTGTGCAGTTCTAGTTCTTCTTGTTCCTAAGAAAGATGGATCATGGAGAATGTGCAGTGATTGTAGAGCTGTGAATAATATCACGGTAAAGTATCGTCATCCCATTCCTAGATTAGATGCAATGCTGGATGAATTGCATGGTTCTTGCATCTTTTCTAAAATTGATTTGAAATCTGGGTACTATCAAATTAGGATGAGGGAAGGGGACAAGTGGAAAACTGCTTTTAAAACAAAACATGGGCTTTATGAATGGTTAGTGATGCCTTTTGGGCTCACAAATGCACCAAGCACTTTCATGAGATTAATGAATCATGTATTGCGTGCATTCATTGGAAAATTTGTTGTGGTTTATTTTGATGATATCTTGATACAGCAAGAATCTTGATGAGCATGTCCATTTGCATTGTGTCCTTGATGTTCTGAAAAAGGAAAAATTGTATGCTAACTTGGAAAAGTGTTGTTTTTGCATGGAAAAGATTGTTTTCCTTGGTTTTGTTGTTAGTTCACAAGGGATAGAAGTTGATGAGGAAAAGGTAAAGGCAATAAAAGAATGGCCAAAGCCTACAAGCATTACTGAGGTAAGAAGCTTTCATGGTTTAGCTACTTTTTATAGGCGTTTTGTGAAAGATTTCAGTACAATTGCTACACCACTCACTGAGATCATTAAGAAATCTGTAGGATTTAAATGGGAGAAAGCTCAAGATAACGCTTTTCAAGTTCTTAAAGATAGGTTGTGTTCTGCACCTGTTTTAGCACTTCCTAACTTTAATAAAACATTTGAGATTGAGTGTGATGCATCAGGAATTGGTATAGGGCTGTTTTGATGCAGGAAGGAAAACCTGTTGCTTATTTCAGTGAAAAATTAAGTGGAGCAGCTTTGAACTATCCAACATATGACAAGGAGCTTTATGCACTTGTGAGAGCATTAGAGACTTGGCAACACTACCTTTGGCCAAAGCAATTTTTCATTCATACAGATCATCAATCTTTGAAGCATCTGAAAGGTCAAGGTAAGTTGAATAAAAGGCATGCAAAGTGGTTGGAGTTCATTGAACCTTTTCCTTATGTCATAAAATACAAGCAAGGTAAGGAGAACATAGTTGCAGATGCCTTATCTAGAAGGTATGTTCTACTTACTTCTCTTGAAGCAAGATTAATTGGTTTTGAATATGTGAAAGACTTGTATGAAAATGATGGTGACTTTACTGAAATTTTTGCTACATGTGAAAAGGGAGCATTTGGGAAATTTCATAGAGTTGAGGGATACTTGTTTAGAGAGAATAAATTATGTGTGCCTCAATGTTCTATGCGTGAATTGCTTGTAAGGGAAGCTCATGGAGGAGGATTAATGGGACATTTTGGTGTGAAAAAGATTTTAGATGTTTTGCATGAGTATTTCTTTTGGCCTAAAATGAAGTGTGATGTTGAAAGAATCTGTGGTAAGTGCATTACTTGTAAAAAGGCAAAATCTAGAGTTTTACCACATGGTTTGTATACTCCTATACCAGTACCTAGTGAACCTTGGGTAGAAATATCTATGGACTTTATTTTGGGACTTTCTAGGTCAAGGGGGGGATGAGATTCAATCTTTGTGGTGGTTGATAGATTTTCTAAAATGGCACATTTCATTCCTTGTCATAAAACTGATGATGCTGTTCATATTGCAGATTTACTTTTCAAAGAAATTGTGAGGCTTCATGGTGTGCCAAGAAGTATTGTGTCTGATAGGGATACAAAATATCTCAACCATTTTTGGAGGGTTTTGTGGGGAAGGCTTGGTACTAAATTGTTGTTTTCTACATCTCATCACCCACAAACAGATGAACAAACTGAAGTGGTCAATAGAACTTTAACTCAGTTGCTTAGAGTAGTTGTTCAAAAGAATTTGAAGAATTGGGAAGAATGTTTGCCATTTGTTGAGTTTGCATATAATAGGAGTGTTCATTCATCTACTAGTTACTCTCCTTTTGAAGTAGTTTATGGTTTTAATCCACTAACTCCTTTGGATTTAATACCATTGCCTGTAGATGAAAGAGTTAGCCTTGATGGAAAAAAGAAGGCTGAAATGGTAAAGAAGCTTCATGAAAATGTTAGGCAGCAAATTCAAAAGAAAAATGACCAATATGCATCCCATGCCAGCAAAGGAAGAAGGCGTGTTATCTTTGAACCAGGTGATTGGGTGTGGGTGCACATGAGGAAAGAGAGGTTTCCAGCTCAAAGGAAATCTAAATTGGCTCCAAGGGGAGAAGGACCATTTCAAGTCCTTGAGAGGATAAATGATAATGCATACAAGATAGATCTTCCTGGTGAGTACAATATTAGTTCTACATTCAATGTTGCTGATTTATCTCCTTATGATGCAGGTGAAGATTCGAGGACGAATCCTTTGGAGGAGAGAGGGGATGATGAGAATCATGGGTTGGAACAAGAACATTCAAGCACTTTAAGGGATCCTTTGCAAATTCCAAGTGGGCCTATTACAAGAGCAATGGCTAAGAGATTCAAGGAAGCACTAAATGGACTTGTTCAAGACATTTGGCCCAAACAAAATTCTGTCCAATCTAAATCTGAGCATAATCACGTTTTAACATTAATTTGGGCTAAAGATGGAGCTGAAGAAGGAGATTTGGGCCAAAACCATTGAAATTAAGGAGCTTGGGCCATCAACTATACATGGGCTGGTTGTATTTATGCTCAATTATGTTTTTTTTGGGCTGAAAGAGTGTTTTTATGGCCAGTTGATGTATTTGGACGAATTTGAAGTTTTCTTTCATTTAATTTGGTTTAATAAGAGTCTTTTCAACTTGGGGATAATAAATGTAATCAACTGTTACATATTAAACAAGCTGATTGATGTGGGTTTAATTGGGACTTTTCATTTGCCTAGTTAATGTGCTGTTACATAGGGGTTTGATGTTTAATAATTACCTAGGTCAGCACTTACTCTATAAATAGGCAAAGCTCATTGTATCCAGAACAACAAGTTGAATGAAAGCAATTCTGAAAATTCATATTAGTGAGAGAGTTTTTCTCTTTGGTTCTTTTTAGAACTTTTATGACTTATCAAGGCTTGATCATCCTTGTGGCGTCTCAAACACTTTGGGTTCTTGTGTCTTGTACTCAAGGGTTCAAGTGGATCATCAAATCTGATTCTTAGTTTTCTTGGGGTGGGTGTAATTCAAGTGACTTGTGGGTTCAAAGGTTTCAAACCTTCTTGGGTTCACATCACTATGCCTTTGTGTGTGAGCATGAAGCCTAAGAAATTTCCGCCTTGTACTCCGAATATGCACTTTTCTGGGTTTAGCCTCATGTTGTGCTTTCTAATCTCACCAAATATTTCAGCTAAGTCTCCTGAATGCGAGTTCGGGTTTCAGCTTTTGACTACCATGTCATCTATGTAGACTTCTAGATTTCGTCTGAGTTGATCTGCGAAAATCTTATCCATCAAACGCTGGTACGTTGCACCCGCGTTCTTTAGTCCGAATGGCATTATCGTGTAGCAGTAGTTAGCCGTATCGGTTATGAATGTTATTTTCTCCTCTTCTGGTGGGAACATGGGTATCTGGTTGTAACCAGAATACAAGTCCAAAAAACTCAACATGGGATAGCCGGATGCTCCATCCACCAATTTGCTCGGCAATGGGTATGAGTCTTTGGGACATGCTTTGTTAAGGTCTATGTAGTCAGTGCACATCCTCCACTTGTTGTTTACTTTCTTTACAATCATGATGTTCACCAGCCATGTGGTATAGTGTACTTCTCTTATGAAACCAGCGCTAAGTAGCTTTTCAGTTTCTTCTTTGACTGTTTTTCCTCTCTCGGCCCCAAGTTTTCTCTTCTTTTGGGAGATTGGCTTGGCCTTTGGGCAGATGGCAAGTTTGTGATAGCGAAAGCTTGGGTCGATTCCAGGCATGTCTATGGCTGACCATGCGAACAGGTCGGCATTTTTTAATAAAACTTGGGCAATTGCGCTTTCGGTTTCGCTTGTTAACTGAGTCCCAAGCTTTGTGCATTGCTCTGCTTCTCTTCCTATTTGGAAGGATTTAACCTCCTTTGTGGGTTCTGCTCTCGGCTCACCCTCCCTGGGGTTGAGATCGGCTTCCTCCACTAGTTGTATCATGAGCGAAATGCATACTACATGCTTCACTCTTGGTTCTCGAACCTTTTTACCGTTGGCTATCCTTAGACTTTCTAAGTAGCACTCGCGAGCTGTTTCTTGATCAGCTTTTACTGTCACTATTTCCCCTTCCGAGTTGGGGTATTTCATCGCCAGGTGAGGAGTTGAGATCACAGCTCCTAGCTCATTGAGTGCAGGCCTGCCTATAAGAATGTTATATGAAGTGAGGACATTAACTAAGAGGTACCTGACTGTAATGGTCTTGGATCCCTTCTCCTCATCTCTGAAGGTAGTGAGGAGGTCAATGTAGCCTCTGGTATCCACTTTTTCGCCTGAAAAACTGACTAGCTGTTCGGTGTATGGCTGTATCTTGCTCTCGAGGATGTCCAACAGGTATCACAATTGGGAGTAGAATTTCGTACCTTGATTGGATGGAGTATTGTTGTATTTATAGAGTATAAAGAGATAGATTTTATAGGGTTATTTTCCTATTAAATCTCTTCAAATCTCGTAACTCATGATAGAGATAGTCTCATCTTCTATCATGATCTTGTGCCTTGATCTTCCTGTATCTTACTTATAGTAAGATATACTTTTCGTTATAACTTCCTTGGTTCGAGTAAGATCATTCCACTTGGCCAGGTTAGCTACTCGGTGGAGTGTCGAGTCCGAGTAGTACACATGCCCCCAAAGCTCTGAAAACATGGAAGAGCTTAAGTGGTGGTCTTGCCGAATTCCAGTTCCCATTCGGCCAAGTCGGCATTGTATCTTACTCGTTTCATTCTGTTGGATTCGGCTTCGTCGTTTGGTTTTGTAATGGTCGCGTTACTTCGTTTTCAAGTGGTCACGTCATTTCGGATCCATTAACTCGTAACGTTTCCCGGGACGTATTATGTACTTTTTTTTTTAAATGCATTCAAAATTTCAAAAATTAAATTACATGTCTTTATTGTGAATATATTAAAAATGATTATAAGTATTGATATAAAATTTGTTGAAAGATTAAAATGTTAGAAATATTGAATGACTAATTTTTGGAAAATTAAATTTAAAAATATTCTAGGACCACTAAATTTGCATCAATTTCTCGTGATTTCTCTCGTCACGTGTTATCTAACTGTTAACCTACCATTTTTTTTCTTCAAAGTTCACACATTCTTCATTTATGTAGACTCTTTCTTTGTTGCGAATTAATTTCTCATTCTTTATTCCTTTACACTTTTTCTGCTTGTTTTTCTTCATACTTCTCCTTTGACGATACTACCTATATCTATTCATTTTCAATAAGAGTTTGATGGATCGTAATCATGTTATAATACTTTATCTCTCTTTTGGTCGTCCAAATATTTAAATAAATTTAGATGTTAATGTGGCTTTAAAGAAATTGATCATCCCTGTGAGATAAGTGTAATTTTTCCTTCTTACTTTCATTAAAAAAATATTCATTCAAATGACTTTTAATTTGAATTGAATTTCAATATCAATAAATTTACACATAGATATCAACATATAGAAGAACATTTAAATTTACACAGGAAAAAGAAAATCTTCAATAATTAATATAAGCGAGAAGATAATAAATGAAAAATGATTTGTCTAAATATTGATTTTAGACTTTAATTTTACTCGAATTTTGTATGTTATATGAAATGAAATATTCAATAAATTAGTTAAGTCAGAAGATAATTTTATGCAAAAATATACATTTATATTGAATTATTATAATAATGAATTAAAGAAGTATGAATACATAATAAATTTTATATGTATTTCTATTAAAAATGAAAAATAAAGAAAGATTATTAATGTTTGGATTGTTAAACATAGAGATACTTATGAGTATTTATCTTTTTTTTTTAAAAGGTTACGAGTATTTATCATATTGTTGTTATACCAATATAACTTAAGTATGAATTCATCAGTGTTGGCAAATAATTACATGAACAATGTTTTTATTTGTAAGATCTCATTCACGTTATAAACATGTATTTTACTTATTTTAGAATCAATTACAATTAAATTAGCTTGGTTTTACAAAAGCAATTGACATTTTGTTTGAATTATTTTGTTAGATATTGATAATTTAAATTATTCTTGGAACTAAAATATTTTTATACTTTAAATTAATCATGTAACACCCTAGAGGATATTACCTTTTGCCTTCTTATATTACCAAATTGATAGAATTTAGCATATAAGAATATCAGAGATATCTATGCAGAAATTAAAACTTAAACATATATTACATAAACATATACAATACAAAGCTCTTGGCACTTAGGTGCCATACAAAACATGCAAAAGATACATATAACATAAACTAAGTTCCCAGACATTGGGAATAAACAAAACTACACTAAAAGCATCTTCCTTATGGCGGACAGCTCCGTGCTCTAAGCTGCTCCCACAAGGCGTCTACCTGCTAACCTATAAAAACATGAAAACTAAAAGGGATGAGATATAATATCTCAGTAAGTGCTCTCAGGACTCTAGGTTGACACTCTACTCTAGAGATTGATAAAAACCCCTTTCCGGATAACAAAATTTAGCATCAAAGGAAACAACGGAAATAAAAAAGGTGAAGAAAATATAAAGCGGAAAGACAAGAAATAGGATATGACGCCACAATCGAAGCTCGATTGATAAGTCTAGGAGGATTCGCCACAATGAAAGTGTTTCTTTGATAAGAATCTAAAGGTTCATCCAAGAACCAAGAGAGAACTCTCTCAACTTAGCACAAAGCTAATTTTCTAAAATGATCAAAAGCCCTGATAAAAACCCCTTTCCGGATCTCAAATTCAGCATCAACGGAAATTACGTAAACTCAAAAGGTGATGAAAATTTAAAGCGGAAAGACAAGAAATGGAAAGAACAACGCCACAATCCCTAGAGATTGATAAGTTGAGGAGGATTCGCCACTTTGAATATGGAAATTCAAAGATAAGAATCAAGGGTAGTTCCTAAGAACCTAGAGAGTTTCCTCTCACAAAAGCATTAAAGCTTCACTCCAAATGAGAGTCAAAAACTCTTTACAAAGTTAACATTTGGCCTATTTATAATATGAACCTAAAAGGCTTACCAAGGCCCATTACTAAAAGCCCAAACAACTAAAAAGGCCCAAATTAAAAATAAACATCATTAAAAACATAAAAAGCTCAACAAAAGCCCAATTTAGGCCCAAATTACATAAACTTCTATTCTAAGATTTGGCTCCACTTTAAGCTCTTCATGTACCATTCTAGTCCTCTATCATTCCCTCCTTCTTGAAGGAAATTCGACCTCGAATTTAGAGCCAAGGTACCTACATCATAAAAACAACACAAAACAACATGTTTTAGTTTTGAGAAAATATTAAAAAAGAAAATCCTATTTCTATTGATACTTGGATTCCTTAAGAAGGAAAATCTCTTATTATCTATGTGCTTATATATCAATCCTCCCGGATCAAATACAAGCCTAAAGAAACCATCAATTAACACTAAAATGAAATGCTTAATCACAAATTTCAAAGACAAGTCAATCCAATGAAAATTATGAGCAAACAATGAGATTTTCAAACCAAGAATGGAAAATTTAGATTTATCCATTTTATGCACAATCCATCTATCAAGACACTTGAGTGTACCATACATTACTAAACTCTCACTATGAGTTGCTCCAATTAATGAATCATGAAATGAACATTTAGGCACACAAAATGCAGCATCTTTAAACCTATGCTCTTTATGCCTATAGAAATCATCATTTTCAATTTTCCCATAAACAACAACACACATAGAGGAAGACTCAACATGATCATACAAGTCCAAATGATGTGCATTAATATCAAATTTCAAGAACTTGGCACCATCACCTAAAACAATATCATGCATACCAAAAGCAACATTCAATTCACAAACATTTTGGGTTAACACATGGCACACATCAATTAAATCACAAGGTTTAGAGATGGTGTAAGTAAAAATTTTCTTCTCTCTATGGTTGCATTGGTCCTCATATGTCTCCACTTCTTCTCCAAATTGTCTTGCCCATTGATCCTTGATGTACAATTCTTCTCTAGGCATCAAAACAAAAGAATTATGGTAAGGTGCACAATCAAATTTACAAGAAGAATTAAATTCACAATCCAATTTAGGAGAAGGAATTAGAGTTTTGCACTCCCCCTTTGAGGACTCCTCTTCAATTTCTTTCACAAGAGAGACATCACTTTCAAACAAAGTTTTGCATTCATCCTTTTGAAGCTCTTCAAATTCCTTGAGCAAAGAATCATCACAAACAAGGAAAGGATTAGAATGAAAACAAGAACAATCATATTCCTCTTTATCTTTTGCTCTCTCTTTTTCACTCTCTTTTTCAGTTATTTTCTTTTCTCTCATCTCTTTTTCTTTTAACTCATTTTCTTTTGCTCTCATCTCTTTCTCTTTTATTTCTTTTTCTTTCACCTCTTTTCTCTCTTGTTCTATTTTCTTTCTCAACTTAATTTGATCCACACTTGCTTCCTTAGGTGAAAGTGATGCAAGTTTGACCTTATGTCCTTCATGTGTAAAAGAAATCTTGTGGGTCTTTCCTTGGTGCTTCACTTTTCTTTCAATTTGCCAAGGTTTACCTAACAAGATATGACATGTTTCTATGGGAGCTACATCACACAACACAACATCTTTATATGTTCCAATGGTAAAGGGCACCAACACTTGTTGGTCTACAACCAACTCACCTTCACATGGCAATTTCAAGCAATAAGGTGTAGGGTGTGGGGTGGTTTGAAAATTAAGTTTGCTAACCAACCTAGTGCTAGCCACATTAATACAACTATCCCCATCAATAATCAAAGAACACACATTCCCTAGAACCAAGCATCTAGTATGAAATATGTTCTCCTTTTGAATTTCATCCCTACCCTCACATTGAATTCCCAACAACCTCTTACACATCATTAATTCTCTATCTAGAGGTTTGGTACCACATGCACTATGACTATCACTAGAGATATTAGATGAACAAGTATAAGATAACTCACTCGTGACAACTTCATTTTCCTTCAAGACCTTGGTTTTCATGTTTGGACAATGCAATGCAATATGGCCTTTACCCAAGCATTTAAAACATTTAATTGTACCACTCTTAGAAGTAGAAGAAGTGCTAGGGTTAGGAACATGTTTACCACTTGGAGACTTTGAAGCTTGTTGCTTAGGTGAGGAAGATCCCTCCTTCTTGGACTTGTCCTTACCACTAGAAGAGTCATAGTGATAGGTCTTCTTGTAGGAATGCTTCCTCTCAAGTTGTCTCTCCACTTTGTTGGCTTGGTGCACTAGATCCTCCAAGCTCTCATAGTGTTGTAACTTCACTATGTATTGAATGTCTCTATTAAGCCCACGTAAGAACCTTGCCATAGCGGTTTTAGGTTCTTGTGCATTGGCTCTCCTCATAGTCATTTTCATCTCTTTGTAGTATTCATCAACACTCTTGCTACCTTGTGTGAGACTTTGTAGCTTATCATAAGCATCTCTCTCATAGGAAGGTGGTAAGAATGTCTTCCTCATCAAATCCTTCATTTCTTGCCAAGTTGCTATCTTAGGCATCCTTATCCTCTCTCTTCCATCCTCCTTATACTTCCACCATGCAAGTGCACTCCCTACAAACTTCAAGGTAACCTTCCTAATTTTCTTCTCCTCACTATAGTCATGGCATGAAAAGACTTGGTCAACTTTCATCTCCCACTCAATGTATGCTTCCGGATCATTCTTCCCTTGAAAACTAGGAATTTTAAGTTTCTCCTCTTCCATACTATCCTTTATTTTATTTTCTCCCTCATTATCTCCTCCATGTCTCCTAAGCCTCCTTTCTCCTTCATCTTCCCCATAACCTCCATCACTTCTATGATAAGAAGAACAATACATACCTACACAAAAATGATTAGCACAAATAATAGAAATATGGACCTCACCACTCACTAAGTGTTTCACTCAAATCCACTCGTGTTTCTCTCTTTTGAAGGCTTTTTCTATAATGTGCACACTTGCCTTTTTCCACTCAAACTCCTCTTTAGTCCTTAAGAAGCACTCTCAATCACAAATCAAGAATTTGTATTCAAAGTGAAAGATGTAACAAATCCAAACTCAACTCAAGAGTCCAAAACAAGAAAACTCTAAGACAAAACCAAGGAAATTTAGAAGACAAGCAATAAAAGCTAAAAGAAATGAAAGGGACAACTCAAAATAGAATGCCAAGCAAAGACAAGACTAGAAGACACAAGAATAAAACACAAAACTAAGAAACTCAAAATTTTCAACTTTGTGAAGAACTAGTGTATTCAAGAGAGCTAAAATGGCATAAAAGTGTATGAAAAAGAAAGAATTAAGCAAAGGTGTAGAAGGACTTCTTATAGGGCAGATTTTTTTCTTTCCAATGGTATTTTTTTTTTTTTGACTTTTTTTTTTACACTTTGGCCCCTAAACTTTTCATAATTGCACTTGGGCCCCTAAACTTTTTTGTATTTTCACTTTTGCTCCAATATTTTCTTTTTTTATCTTTAAGTCCTTTTCTTTTGCTAATAAGTCCTCAAACTTTTTAATATTTACGAAAAACACCAAAACTCACTTAATTCAAATTTTTATGGATCAAACACAAGGGTTTGCCAAGTCTCTCAAGAACACACATGAACAATGATGAACATCAAGAACACATGTCCAGACTTTGACTCAAATGAAACAACAAAATAAACTCCACAAAAATCATGCAAGAAATAAAAAAACATGGATGCCAATAGAAATTCAACACAAATTTGAATCAGATTTCAGAAATCACATGAACAGTGAAAATCGATGAACAGTACCCGCATCATGAACAGTGCCATCAGAACAGTGCCGCGATATGGAACAGAAACAGCTATCGATGAATAGTACCAATATCGGAACAGTATCGCCGGAGAACAGCACCGCGATCGGAACAGTGTCGTAGATGAACAGTGCTCGATCATGGGACAGTGTAGCTGATGAACAGTGCGTGCGATCGGGGGGAACAGTGCAGTGATTAGCAATACAAGTGAACAGTACTCCCGGTCGATGAACAGTGCGCGCGATGAACAGTGTCAGCGCAGAAGATGAACAGTAACCCGGTAATGTACAGTACGACGCCGTGATGAACAGTACGAAAATGATGCTAAATCCAGCTCTGATTACCAAATGATAAAAACCTCTTTCCGGATCTCAAATTCAACATCAACGGAAATTACGTAAACTCAAAAGGTGATAAAAATTTAAAGCGGAAAGACAAGAAATGGAAAGAATAACGCCACAATCCCTAGAGATTGATAAGTTGAGGAGGATTCGCCACTTTGAATATGGAAATTCAAAGATAAGAATCAAGGGTAGTTCCTAAGAACCTAGAGAGTTTCCTCTCACAAAAGCATTAAAGCTTCATTCCAAATAAGAGTCAAAAACTCTTTACAAAGTTAACATTTGGCCTATTTATAATATGAACCTAAAAAGCTTACCAAGGCCCATTACTAAAAGCCCAAACAACTAAAAAGGTCCAAATTAAAAATAAACATCATTAAAAACATAAAAAGCTCAACAAAAGCCCAATTTAGGCCCAAATTACATAAACTTCTATTCTAAGATTTGGCTCCACTTTAAGCTCTTCATGTACCATTCTAGTCCTCTATCAAGCCCTTACAAATGTGTTCAAAGGCCTATTTATACTAACACTAATAAAAAGGCCCAAATAACTAAAAAGGCCCAACACAAGTCATAATGGACCCAAACTAAAAGGAAATGTCACTAAAAATATAAAAGGTCCAACAAAGGCCAAATTAGGCCCAAATTACATAAACTTCTATTCTAAGATTTGGCTCCACTTTAAGCTCTTCATGTACCATTCTAGTCCTCTACCATTCCCTCCTTCTTGAAGGAAATTCGACCTCGAATTTAGAGCCAAGGTACCTACATCATAAAAACAACACAAAACAACATGTTTTACTTTTGAGAACATATTAAAAAAAAAAATTCCTATTTCTATTGAGACTTGAATTCCTTAAAAAGGAAAATCTCTTATTATCTATGTGCTTATATTTCAATCCTCCTGGATCAAATACAAGCCTAAAGAAACCATCAATTAACACTAAAATGAAATGCTTAATCACAAATTTCATACACAAGTCAATCCAATGAAAATTATGAGCAAACAATGACATTTTCAAACCAAGAATGGAAAATTTAGATTTTTTATGCACAATCCATCTATCAAGACACTTGAGTGTACCATACATTACTAAACTCTCACTATGAGTTCCCCCAATTAATGAATCATGAAATGAACATTTAGGCACACAAAATGCAGCATCTTTAAACCTATGCTCTTTATGCCTATAGAAATCATCATTTTCAATTTTCCCACAAACAACAACACACATAGACGAAGACTCAACATGATCATACAAGTCCAAATGATGTGCATTAATATCAAATTTCAAGAACTTGGCACCATCACCTAAAACAATATCATGCATACCAAAAGCAACATTCAATTCACAAACATTTTGGGTTAACACATGGTACACATCAATTAAATCACAAGGTTTAGAGATGGTGTAAGCCAAAATTTTCTTCTCTCTTTGGTTGCATTGGTCCTCATATGCCTCCACTTCTTCTCCAAATTGTCTTGCCCATTGATCCTTGATGTGCAATTCTTCCTTAGGCATCAAAACAAAAGAATTTATATGGTTAGGAGCACAATCAAGTTGATAAGAAGAATTAAATTCACAATCCAATTTAGGAGAAGGAATTAGAGTTTTGCACTCCCCCTTTGAGGACTCCTCTTCAATTTCTTTCACAAGAGAGCCATCACTTTCAAACAAAGTTTTGCATTCATCCTTTTGAAGCTCTTCAAATTCCTTGAGCAAAGAATCATCACAAACAAGGAAAGGATTAGAATGAAATCAAGAACAATGATATTCTTCTTTATCTTTTGCTCTCTCTTTTTCACTCTCTTTTTCAATTATTTTCTTTTCTCTCATCCCTTTTTCTTTTAACTCATTTTCTTTTGCTCTCATCTCTTTCTCTTTTATTTCTTTTTCTTTCACATCTTTTCTCTCTTGTTCTATTTTCTTTCTCAACTTAATTTGATCCTCACTTGCTTCCTTAGGTGAAAGTGATGCAAGTTTGACCTTATGTCCTTCATGTACAAAAGAAATCTTGTTGGTCTTCCCATGATGCTTCACATTTCTTTCAATTTGCCAAGGTTTACCTAACAAGATATGACATGTTTCTATGGGAGCTACATCACACAACACAACATCTTTATATGTTCCAATGGTAAAGGGCACCAACACTTGTTGGTCTACAACCAACTCACCTTCACATGGTAATTTCAAGCAATAAGGTGTAGGGTGTGGGGTGGTTTGAAAATTAAGTTTGCTAACCAACCTAGTGCTAGCCACATTAATACAACTATCCCCATCAATAATCAAAGAACACACATTCCCTAGAACCAAGCATCTAGTATGAAATATGTTCTCCTTTTGAATTTCATCCCTACCCTCACATTGAATTTCAAACAACCTCTTACACATAATTAATTCTCTATCTAGAGGTTTGGTACCACATGCACTATGATTATCACCAGAGATATTAGATGAACAAGTATAAGATAACTCACTAGTGACAACCTCATTTTCCTTCAAGGCCATGGTTTTCATGTTTGGACAATGCAATGCAATATGGCCTTTACCCAAGCATTTAAAACATTTAATTGTACCACTCTTAGAAGTAGAAGAAGTGCTAGGGTTAGGAACATGTTTACCACTTGGAGACTTTGAAGCTTGTTGCTTAGGTGAGGAAGATCCCTCCTTCTTGGACTTGTCCTTACCACTAGAAGAGTCATAGTGATAGGTCTTCTTGTAGGAATGCTTCCTCTCAAGTTGTCTCTCCACTTTGTTGGCTTGGTGCACTAGATCCTCCAAGCTCTCATAGTGTTGTAACTTCACTATGTATTGAATGTCTCTATCAAGCCCACGTAAGAACCTTGCCATGGCAGTTTTAGGTTCTTGTGCATTGGCTCTCCTCATAGTCATTTTCATCTCTTTGTAGTATTCATCAACACTCTTGCTACCTTGTGTGAGACTTTGTAGTTTATCATAAGCATCTCTCTCATAGGAAGGTGGTAAGAATGTCTTCCTCATCAAATCCTTCATTTCTTGCCAAGTTGCTATCTTAGGCATCCTTATCCTCTCTCTTCCATCATCCTTATACTTCCACCATGCAAGTGCACTCCCTTCAAACTTCAAGGTAACCTTCCTAATTTTCTTCTCCTCACTATAGTCATGGCATGAAAAGACTTGGTCAACTTTCATCTCCCACTCAATGTATGCTTCCGGATCATTCCTCCCTTGAAAACTAGGAATTTTAAGTTTCTCCTCTTCCATACTATCCTTTATTTTATTTTCTCCCTCATTATCTCCTCCATATCTCCCTCTCCCATGTCTCCTAAGCTTTCTCCTTCATCTTCCCCATAACCTCCATCAATTCTATGGTAAGAAGAACAATACATACCTACACAAAAATGATTAGCACAAATAATAGAAATATGGACCTCATCACTCACTAAGTGTTTCACTCAAAATCACTCGTGTTTCTCTCTTTTGAGGCTTTTTCTATAATGTGCACACTTGCCTTTTTCCACTCTTGTTCCTCTTTAGTTCTTGAAAAGAACCTCAAAATTTCAATAACAAAGAATTTTCAATGTGAAAGATGTCACAAATCCAAACTTGACTCAAGAGTCCAAAACAAGAAAACTCTAAGACAAAACCAAGGAAATTTAGAAGACAAACAATAAAAGCTAAAAGAAATGAAAGGGACAACTCAAAATAGAATGCCAAGCAAAGACAAGACTAGAAGACACAAGAATAAGAGCAACACAAAACTAAGAAACTCAAATTTTCAACTTGTGAAGAACTAGTGTATTCAAGAGAGCTAAAATGGCACAAAAGTGTATGAAAAAGAAAGAATTAAGCAATGATGTAGAAGGACTTCTTATAGGGCAGATTTTTTTCTTTCCAATGGTATAATTTTTTTTTACACATTGACCCCCAAACTTTTCATAATTGCATTTGGGCCCCTAAACTTTTTCTTTTTGCTCTTTTGCCCCAATATTTTCTTTTTTTATCTTTAAGTCCTTTTCTTTTTGCTAACAAGTCCTCAAACTTTTTAATATTTACAAAAAACACCCAAACTCACTTAATTCAAAATTTTATGGATCAAACACAAGGGTTTGCCAAAGACTCTCAAGAACACACATGAACACTATGAATGTTCTTCCCCAAATTCAAAATTTCAGAATTTCAATCTACAGATTTTGACTCAAATTAAACATAAGGCAATATCAAAAAATATGGATCAAAACAATAAAAATCACAAATCAATGAACAGTACCGAATTTGATGAACAGTACCGCGATCGGAAACAGTTTTGTGATCGGAACAGTGTCGTCATGAACATTACGGCGATCGGAACAGTGTCACGATGAACAATGCGTGGGATCGTGAACAGTGCACGATCGGTGAACAGTGTCTCATGTGAACAGCCCCCCCTCCCTGATGAACAGTGATGCGGATTTTGATGCTGAATCCTTGCTCTGAATACCAAATGATAAAAACCCCTTTCCGGATAACAAAATTTAGCATCAAAGGAAACAACGGAAATAAAAAAGGTGAAGAAAATATAAAGCGGAAAGACAAGAAATGTGATATGACGCCACAATCGAAGCTCGATTGATAAGTCTAGGAGGATTCGCCACAAAGAAAGTGTTTCTTTGATAAGAATCTAAAGGTTCATCTAAGAACCAAGAGAGAACTCTCTCAACTTAGCACAAAACTAATTTTCTAAAATGATCAAAAGCCCTTACAAATGTGTTCAAAGGCCTATTTATACTAACACTAATAAAAAGGCCCAAATAACTAAAAAGGTCCAACACAAGTCATAATGGACCCAAACTAAAAGGAAATGTCACTAAAAATATAAAAGGTCCAACAAAGGCCCAAATTACATAAACTTCTATTCTAAGATTTGACTCCACTTTAAGCTTTTCATGTACCATTCTAGTCCTCTATCAGGTTGACACTCTACTCTAGAGATCTTTTTCTTAACTCTCAAGGCCTCTCTCTTTCCATGGTACTCATGCTCACAACTATTAATCCATTATCGCATCATTGCTATCTACTTGGGTCATACTTTAACCCTTTACTTAGGCACCTAGAATTAACCACCTGGACTAACTCTAAGGCCACTGGTGTCCTAAGGTATCTAGACAACACTCTTACTCTTGACCTTTAACTAGGATATTACTCTCATATTGTAACACCCTAAGGGGTATCACTCTATAAATTACATTTTAATCATCAAAAGTGGATAATAAGATATTTCTGATATCATTACTCATGAATTTTAATGTTAAAAGTCATACATCATTCTCAAGCAACCTCATCATATACATATCAAAGGGCATTTCCCAACATATGAGACCCTATACCAAAAGAAATAACTACATAACTGATTATCTCAAAAGTAATAAGCTAAAAGACATTGAAACACAAAAATATAACATCGTCATTTCCAAGAGTCTTCATTCTCCATAATCTACTCAATCTGGAACATGGAAACTAAACTAATGAGACAAAGTCTCAGTGAGTGCTAAACAAGCAACAATATACTTATGTGACCCATAGATGCATTATAAACATATATAACTTTACTTCAACATTGGCCTAAGCATAAACATAAATTTAGACATCACTTTTGCATGCTTTACATTATTTCTTTCTTTGTCTTTTTCGTCCTATGGCAAGTATTGAGCTCAAACATTCAAGGAGCGCCCCCTTGATCTTATGCCATGACCTCGTATTTATATCCCCCTCCGGTCCGAAGGGCCTTTACCACATCTTTGGGGATGGGAAGTGACGGAACCCCGCCCATTATCCAAAGAGGGTAACTTTAATCTTTGCATGTCTTTTCTCTTTACTTAAAACTTTTGGTTTTCCATTGGTGTCCAGAATGGTCATTACCTCTTTATTCCAATGGGTATTTTCTTTTATTAACATGTAAACACAAACATAAAGTACCCACAAGTAGTATGTCATAATGCATAAACATCAATGGAATGTCATAAAAAGTAAGAATGGAAAAGTAGTTCCAAGGGTCCCAGATGGCTAAGCTAGGGGTGCCGCTAGCTTAGCCATAACCTATTTGAGAAATCTCTAGAGGACGGACGGCTTAGCCATAGGTTATGCTAGCTTAGCCATAGCCTATTTAAGAACTCTCTGAAGGTCGGATGGCTTAGCCGGGGCTTTCTCTAGCTTAGCTAGCCCATTTGATAACTCTCTGGAAGTCAGATGGCTTAGCCAGGGCTTTCGCTAGCTTAGCTAGCTCGTTTGATAACTCTCTGGAAGTCGGATGGCTTAGCCAGGGCTTTCGCTAGCTTAGCTAGCCCATTTGATAACTCTCTGTAGATCACATGGCTTAGCCAGGGCTTTCGCTAGCTTAGCCACGGACCTGTGATTTTGCATATCACTCCTTTTGCATTTATACTCGCCAAGGCCATTAATGGCTCAATCAACTAGTTCAAAACATCAATAATGACTCGTAAATGAATTCTTAAGCTTTTAAATATCATCCCAACACCAAACAACCCATTAATCATGCAAACCTATAGAAAATCCCTAAACCCCTTTTGTTAGAGTTCAAACTCAAAACCCAACAATCCACCCACAAAACTACAAGATCAAGAGGGACAAGGGAAAGGAAATGAAGGGGGAGCACTCACACTAGAGGGGTCTTGGATCTGAGCTTCGGGGCACTAGGTCTCGGATCTTAGCTCCGCTCCTCTTCTCTTCCTCTTCTTCCTCTCCTTCCTTCTTCTCCTCCTTCTCTCTAACTTCCTTTCTTTCTTTTCTTTCTCTCTCCTCACTCTCCTCCTTTCTATTAAACCGTGGGGGTGTGTGTGAGCTTGTGGGCCTCGGCCCCACATTGGACCTTGGCTCCCCATCAGGGTCCTATTATCTTATTTCTATCATCTCCTATTATAAGATAACTATTATTAATAGTGCCTAAAGGTATCCTTGAATCATTAAATATATAAACTACTCTGTAAAACATGTCTTCTTCTTATTATTTCTAAGGTCCGTATATTGGGGATGTTACAAATCACATATTGTTTATAAACTTTAATTATTATGAAAATAACAAATTGTTTTTTCAATCGAAATATCATTATAAAATAATTGAATTATTTTATATTTTAAAATTACAACATTTAAATGCAGGTGTAATAATAAATACAATACAATGTAATGTATTTAATTATTTTCACATCTAATAATAACAAGTTTGTCATTTAAAATTTTATATTATTTACCATCTTTAAATTTCTAGTTGTGCTATACTGAATATTTTAATATTATTTCAACTTATCTCATAGGGACAATCATCTTATATTGCCAACATCTAAGTACTGAGAAAGTATGTATTAATTAACTCAATTTATTATTGAAGTAAAAATAAAGAAAAAAAATACATGATGTTTAAAAAAAAATTCACGTAACTTCTAGCCAACCTAAATTCCTACAGTAACATAAGTCAATGTAATTGGGCAAAATGTGATTATAATACCAGTCCCTTTGTATATCATATATCATACACGACTATACAAATAGAAACAAAAGGAATATGATTTATCAATATTAAATGGAATAACTAAATGAAAATATTGTAAACAAAGTCTTGGATTCTGTATATTTAACAATTAACTTATTTACTAATATTATTATTTGGCCTGATAACGTCACGGTAAGTATTGCAAATTTTGACTTTCACTTGAAGAGAAGAAGAATTGAATAAAACATCACTGAAACTCAATGGAATCCTAATTCTCAGTAACTATACTTATTTATTAATGATTTCTTTCTTTAAACAGAAAATGATGAAAACCCCTTTCCGGATCTCAAATTCAGCATCAACGGAAATTACGGAAACTTAAAAGGTGAAGAAAATTTAAAGCGGAAGGACAAGAAATGGAAAAAACAACGCCACAATCCCTAGGGATTGATAAGTTGAGGAGGATTCGCCACTTTGAATATGGAAATTCAAAGATAAGAATCAAGGGTAGTTCCTAAGAACCTAGAGAGTTTCCTCTCACAAAAGCATCAAAGCTTCATTCCAAATGAGAGTCAAAACTCCTTACAAAGTTAGCATTTGGCCTATTTATAATATGAACCTAAAAGGCTTACCAAGGCCCATTACTAAAAGCACAAACAACTAAAAGGGCCCAAATTAAAAATAAACATCATTAAAAACATAAAAAGCTCAACAAAAGCCCAATTTAGGCCCAAATTAACATAAACTTCTATTCTAAGATTTGGCTCCACTTTAAGCTCTTCATGTACCATTCTAGTCCTCTATCAGAAAGAAAAGCTTATAGATGTTCCCATCCAATGTTATAGCAAAGTGAGACCCAAGTTAGTGGTCAAGAGTAACAGAATGATGTTTAGGTGCCTTAGTGCACTAGTGGCCCTAGAATTGGCATAGGAGGTCAATTCTTTGTGCCTAAGCAAAGGTTAAGGTATGATCCTAGGAAATAGTAACGTCGATGTGATGAGGTAATAGCTGTGAGTGTGAATATCGAGAAAAGAAAATAGAAGCCATGAGGGGTTAAGCAAAGGATCTCTAGAATATAGGGTCAGCCTAGAGTCCTTAGAGCACTCACTGAGACATTATGTCTCATCCCTTTTAGTTTTTCATGTTTTTACAGGTTAGTAGATGAATGCCTTGTGGGAGGAGCCTGAAGCACGAAGCTGCTTGCCAGGAGGAAGATGTTAAAAGTATAGTTCTGTATTTCCCAATGTGTGGGAATTTAGTTTATGTTTTATGTATCCTGTTTATGTTTTGTACGCCACATAAGTACCAAAAGCTTTGTACCAGATTTATTTCATGTAATATATGTTAAGTTTTAGTTTCCGCATAGTAAACTCTGATATTCGTATATACTAAGTTTTTATAATTTAGTAATATAAGGAGCAAAGGTAATATACTCTAGGGTGTTACAACATTAACATCTAAATTTATTTGAATATTTGGACGACCAAAAGAGGGATAAAGTATTATAACATGATTAAGATTCATCAAATGCTTATTGAAAATGAATCAATATAGGTAGTATCGTCAAAGGAGTAGTATGAAGAAAAAGAAGCAGAAAAAGTGTAAAGGAATAAAGAAGAATGAGAAATCAATTGGCAACAAAGAAAGAGTCTAAATAAATGAAGAATGTGTGAACTCGGAAGAAATAAAAAATGGTAGGTTAAAAGTTAAATAAGGCGTGAAGAGAGAAAACATGAGAAATTGATGCAAATTTAGTGGTCTTAATATATTTTTAAATTTAATTTTCTAAAAATTAGTAGTCCAATATTTTTAACAATTTAATCTCTCAACAAATTTTATGTCAATACTTATAATCATTTCAAATATATTCACAATAAAGACATATAATTTAGTTTTTAACATTTTGGATGCATTTAAAAAAAGAAAAAAATAAAGTACATAATACGTCTCGGGCTCAGTTTAATATAAGCTTCATCTTTCTTTCTTTCTTTCTTTCTTTCTTTCTGATAGAGGACTAGAATGGTACATGAAGAGCTTAAAGTGGAGCCAAATCTTAGAATAGAAGTTTATGTAATTTGGGCCTAAATTGGGTTTTTGTTGAGCTTTTTATGTTTTTAATGATGTTTATTTTTAATTTGGGTCTTTTTAGTTGTTTGGGCTTTTAGTAATGGGCCTTGGTAAGCCTTTTAGGTTCATATTATAAATAGGCCAAATGTTAACTTTGTAAGGAGTTTTGACTCTCATTTGGAATGAAGCTTTTATGCTTTTGTGAGAGGAAACTCTCTAGGTTCTTAGGAACTACCATTGATTCTTATCTTTGAATTTCTATATTCAAAGTGGTGAATCCTCCTCAACTTATCAATTCCTAGGAATTGTGGCGTTGTTCTTTCCATTTCTTGTCCTTCCGCTTTAAATTTTCTTCACCTTTTAAATTTCCGTAATTTCCGTTAATGCTGAATTTGAGATTCGGAAAGGGGTTTTCATCATTTGGTATTCAGAGCAAGGATTCAACATCAAATTCATATCACTGTTCATCGCTGCGGTGGCACTATTCATCACAACGGTGGTACTGTTCATCTCGGCGGAGTCGCACTGTTCATCGGCGACATTGCTCCCCCCAATTGCACATAGTTCGTCGCAACACTGTTCACCATTCATCGGTGACACTGTTCCGATCGCGCACTGTTTGATCGGCGATACTGTTCCGATCGGTACTATTCACAGATCGTGCACTGTTAATCAGCGATGCTGTTCCGATCACGACGCTGTTCATGGTTGCGGTACTGTTCACGATTGTTTACTGTTCATCGATTCGGTACTGTTCATTGATTTGTGATTTTTATTGTTTCAATCCATATTTTTTATATTGCCTTGTGTTTAATTTGAGTCAAAATCTGCAGATTGAAATTCTGAAATTTGAATTTGTGGAAGAACATTCATAGTGTTCATGTGTATTCTTGAGAGTCTTTGGCAAAACCCTTGTGTTTGATCTATAAAAATTTGAATTAAGTGAGTTTGGGTATTTTTTGTAAATATTAAAAAGTTTGAGGACTTATTAGCAAAAGAAAAGGACTTAAAGATAAAAAAAAATATTGGGGCAAAAGTGCAAAAAGAAAAAAGTTTAGGGGCCCAAGTGCAATTATGAAAAGTTTGGGGGCCAAAGTGTAAAAAAAAATTCAAAAAAAAATAAAATTATACCATTGGAAAGAAAAAAATCTGTCCTATAAGAAGTCCTTCTACACCTTTGCTTAATTCTTTCTTTTTCATACATTTTTATGCCATTTTAGCTCTCTTGAATACACTAGTTCTTCACAAGTTGAAAAATTGAGTTTCTTAGTTTTTTGTTGCTCTTTTCTTGTGTCTTCTAGTCATGTCTTTGCTTGGCATTCTATTTTGAGTTGTCCCTTTTATTTCTTTTAGCTTTTATTGCTTGTCTTCTAAATTTCCTTGGTTTTGTCTTAGAGTTTTCTTGTTTTGGACTCTTGAGTTGAGTTTGGATTTGTTACATCTTTCACTTTGAATACAAATTCTTGATTTGTGATTGAGAGTGCTTCTTAAGGACTAAAGAGGAGTTTGAGTGGAAAAAGGCAAGTGTGCACATTATAGAAAAAGCTTTCAAAAGAGAGAAACAAGAGTGGATTTGAGTGAAACACTTAGTGAGTGGTGAGGTCCATATTTCTAATATTTGTGCTAATCATTTTTGTGTAGGTATGTATTGTTCTTCTTATCATAGAAGTGATGGAGGTTATGGGGAAGATGAAGGAGAAAGGAGGCTTAGGAGACATGGAGGAGATAATGAGGGAGAAAATAAAATAAAGGATAGTATGGAAGAGGAGAAACTTAAAATTCCTAGTTTTCAAGGGAAGAATGATCCGGAAGCATACATTGAGTGGGAGATGAAAGTTGACCAAGTCTTTTCATGCCACGAGTATAGTGAGGAGAAGAAAATTAGGAAGGTTACCTTGAAGTTTGTAGGGAGTGCACTTGCATGGTGGAAGTATAAGGAGGATGGAAGAGAGAGGATAAGGATGCCTAAGATAGCAACTTGGCAAGAAATGAAGGATTTGATGAGGAAGACATTCTTACCACCTTCCTATGAGAGAGATGCTTATGATAAGCTACAAAGTCTCACACAAGGTAGCAAGAGTGTTGATGAATACTACAAAGAGATGAAAATGACTATGAGGAGAGCCAATGCACAAGAACCTAAAACCGCTATGGCAAGGTTCTTACGTGGGCTTAATAGAGACATTCAATACATAGTGAAGTTACAACACTATGAGAGCTTGGAGGATCTAGTGCACCAAGCCAACAAAGTGGAGAGACAACTTGACTGGAAGCATTCCTACAAGAAGACCTATCACTATGACTCTTCTAGTGGTAAGGACAAGTCCAAGAAGGAGGGATCTTCCTCACCTAAGCAACAAGCTTCAAAGTCTCCAAGTGGTAAACATGTTCCTAACCCTAGCACTTCTTCTACTTCTAAGAGTGGTACAATTAAATGTTTTAAATGCTTGGGTAAAGGCCATATTGCATTGCATTGTCCAAACATGAAAACCAAGGTCTTGAAGGAAAATGAAGTTGTCACGAGTGAGTTATCTTATACTTGTTCATCTAATATCTCTAGTGATAATCATAGTGCATGTGGTACCAAACCTCTAGATAGAGAATTAATGATGTGTAAGAGGTTGTTGGGAATTCAATGTGAGGGTAGGGATGAAATTCAAAAGGAGAACATATTTCATACTAGATGCTTGGTTCTAGGGAATGTGTGTTCTTTGATTATTGATGGGGATAGTTGTATTAATGTGGCTAGCACTAGGTTGGTTAGCAAACTTAATTTTCAAACCACCCCACAGCCTACACCTTATAGCTTGAAATTGCCATGTGAAGGTGAGTTGGTTGTAGACCAACAAGTGTTGGTGCCCTTTACCATTGGAACATATAAAGATGTTTGTGTTGTGTGATGTAGCTCCCATAGAAACATGTCATATCTTGTTAGGTAAACCTTGGCAAATTGAAAGAAATGTGAAGCACCATGGAAAGACCCACAAGATTTCTTTTACACATGAAGGACATAAGGTCAAACTTGCATCACTTTCACCTAAGGAAGCAAGTGAGGATCAAATTAAGTTGAGAAAGAAAATAGAACAAGAGAGAAGAAAAGAGGTGAAAGAAAAAGAAATAAAAGAGAAAGAGATGAGAACAAAAGAAAATGAGTTAAAAGAAAAAGAGATGAGAGAAAAGAAAATAACTGAAAAAGGGAGAGCAAAAGAT
This sequence comes from Pueraria montana var. lobata, assembly GCA_026413185.1. NCBI lineage: Eukaryota > Viridiplantae > Streptophyta > Magnoliopsida > Fabales > Fabaceae > Pueraria > Pueraria montana. Next base: position 25,605,840 of record CM048653.1, on the reverse strand, counting down.
AAAGAGGAATATGATTGTTCTTGTTTTCATTCTAATCCTTTCCTTGTTTGTGATGATTCTTTGCTCAAGGAATTTGAAGAGCTTCAAAAGGATGAATGCAAAACTTTGTTTGAAAGTGATGTCTCTCTTGTGAAAGAAATTGAAGAGGAGTCCTCAAAGGGGGAGTGCAAAACTCTAATTCCTTCTCCTAAGTTGTATTGTGAATTTAATTCTTCTTGTAAATTTGATTGTGCACCTTACCATAATTCTTTTGTTTTGATGCCTAGAGAAGAATTGTACATCAAGGATCAATGGGCAAGACAATTTGGAGAAGAAGTAGAGACATATGAGGACCAATGCAACCATAGAGAGAAGAAAATTTTGACTTACACCATCTCTAAACCTTGTGATTTAATTGATGTGTGCCATGTGTTAACCCAAAATGTTTGTGAATTGAATGTTGCTTTTGGTATGCATGATATTGTTTTAGGTGATGGTGCCAAGTTCTTGAAATTTGATATTAATGCACATCATTTGGACTTGTATGATCATGTTGAGTCTTCCTCTATGTGTGTTGTTGTTTATGGGAAAATTGAAAATGATGATTTCTATAGGCATAAAGAGCATAGGTTTAAAGATGCTGCATTTTGTGTGCCTAAATGTTCATTTGATGATTCATTAATTGGAGCAACTCATAGTGAGAGTTTAGTAATGTATGGTACACTCAAGTGTCATGATAGATGGATTGTGCATAAAATGGATAAATCTAATTTTTCCATTCTTGGTTTGAAAATGTCATTGTTTGCTCATAATTATCATTGGATTGACTTGTCTTTGAAATTTGTGATTAAGCATTTCATTTTAGTGTTAGTTGATGGTTTCTTTAGGCTTGTATTTGATCCGGGAGGATTGATATATAAGCACATAGATAATAAGAGATTTTCCTTTTTAAGGAATCCAAGTCTCAATAGAAATAGGATTTTCTTTTTTAATATTTTCTCAAAACTAAAACATGTTGTTTTGTGTTGTTTTTATGATGTAGGTACCTTGGCTCTAAATTCGAGGTCAAATTTCCTTCAAGAAGGAGGGAATGATAGAGGACTAGAATGGTACATGAAGAGCTTAAAGTGGAGCCAAATCTTAGAATAGAAGTTTATGTAATTTGGGCCTAAATTGGGCTTTTGTTGAGCTTTTTATGTTTTTAATGATGTTTATTTTTAATTTGGGCCTTTTTAGTTGTTTGGGCTTTTAGTAATGGGCCTTGGTAAGCCTTTTAGGTTCATATTATAAATAGGCCAAATGTTAACTTTGTAAGGAGTTTTGACTCTCATTTGGAATGAAGCTTTGATGCTTTTGTGAGAGGAAACTCTCTAGGTTCTTAGGAACTACCCTTGATTCTTATCTTTGAATTTCCATATTCAAAGTGGCGAATCCTCCTCAACTTATCAATCCCTAGGGATTGTGGCGTTGTTCTTTCCATTTCTTGTCCTTCCGCTTTAAATTTTCTTCACCTTTTAACTTTCCGTAATTTTCGTTGATGCTGAATTTGAGATCCGGAAAGGGGTTTTCATCACTTTCTCTAACATTCCCAACTTGGGCTTACATCACCTCTCTTGTGAGGCATAACATCTCGCATACCTCTATGGGTAGCTTACATTAGCTTTCTATGGGTGTAACCCCAGGGTAGTATTCAACTACACACGTCCTCATCTAATAATGTATAGACTTATCTTACATCACTCACCTAACCACTAGGCTCAAGACTCCTCTCATTTCAACACAAGGCAGACAACATGGAGGACATCCAAAACCTAGGAGGCCCAATGACAAGAGCAAGAGCTAAGAAGGGTAAAGAGGCTCTAAATCACTTAGTGGCTACTTTATTTGAGACAAGCCCAAGTCTGGAGGGAGAAGAGCTGAAAATGGTGCATTTAATTCAGATTAAAGACTTTGAGGAATAAGCATAGCTGGACATACCAATTGGGCTTGAGTTGCATCCCAAAATGATGAAGATATTATCTAGTTTATTTTCTATTAAATAAAGTTGTAATAAAATGTTTGGGCTGCACTATTTTGTTTTAGCACATAGGCCCAAAACATTTGGTTATTTTCTTTGTTTTTATGTTGAGTGGGCTGCATTAGAATATTATTTAATTAGGCAGGCCTGTTGGTGTATTTTTGGTTATTTTTGGAAGGCAGCAGTCACTCCCTATATGTATGTCACATTTTATGAATGAAAGGGGAGAATTCAGATTACAAGTTAACCTTTGGGTGTGAGACTAGTTCTCTTAGGTTCTTTTGAGAATCTCTGAACTTATCAAGGGTGCTTATCCTTGTGGCGTTCGCAGGCTTATCAATCCGTGGATTGTGGCGCCTTCCAACTTTGGTTCCTGTGTTTGTTTTCATTCTCAAATCCCCTTTCAGTCAAAACCCTAATCCTCAAATCCCCAATTTTCGTCTCGACTAAGCTCGGATCGTATCTCACAATTTACAAGGTCGTTTTCGGTGATTCTTGAGTCTATCTTGCAGTTCAGGAAAAGATCTTTCACCTCGTTTTGGAATCACTCAATTCCAAGATTTATAACGTCAGATATTGATGCTTGATAAAAAGACGTCGAGGAGGTTGCGATTTGGCATAAATTCCATTCTTAGTTGATCCAATCATCCATTCCTCATAGGGGTTCACATCACATATTCATACACATCAACATTTCCTAGTTGGTTTCTATAGATGTGTGGTTGGTGTCATCTTTTTATTTAGGTTATACTCTTGAGTCCCGTCATTTCCTTATTGGTTGAGCTCTAGCTAGGAGAGGCGTCCCTCCCACTATGACCTCTTACTACCACCGATCAAAAGCAGTTGAACCACCTTCCGTTATCCGAAGGCATGTTCCTCTAGAACATTCTTCCCTTACCGAAGAATGAGTTATTCTTCTCTACGAAGAACCCCTTCTTCACTTAGTGAAGATGGTTGGTTTTCCCTCATGGGTGTCTGGGTAACGGTTCATTCGCTCACCTCTAAGGGGGCCTCTTAGCCTTTACTCTTACAACTCCTTATGAGTTGCATAACTTATTCCCTTTCTCGGGATCATAACTTTCCTTTGAATCTCTTTTATAAAAACATTTTTATAAAGAATCCTTTTCATAACCTTTTTGAAACTCATCACCCCTTGATGACATAGAGGATCCTTAACCCCTTTGCACACCGTTGTACGCCGAGCGTGCGGCTCTCGGACATGATTGGTACCGGGGAAGGTTCTACCCTATGTCACTGAGGGGATATCTTTCTAAAAACCTTTCATGAAACTGTAAACTTTGCTTAAAAGCCTTTTTTGAAACTTAGGGGAACTCCCCACCTTTTTACTAAGAGGCATAGGTATAGTCTTAAGTATTTTAGGTGTCTTTTATTAAGAGGGGTTTATCATTACATACAATCAATCCTAAACATAAGCCACAACCACAAGAATACAACTACCAGTAACGCAATAATCAACACCACATAGCATCAAACAATCATACATATACATGGGTAAAAGCTTGGAAAGTAACTAAGTATCTATAGCCCTTACATTCTCCCAAAGGTCCCCTTAGAAAGGGTCCCAAAAATGTTCTCTAGACATATACCTACGCTTAAGCTAGGACCTATTCTCGCTTAAGCTAGACTGACAATACTGCTCCCTGGAGACACTCTCACTTAAGCATGACCCATTCCTCGCTTAAGCATGTTTCCTCGCTTAAGTGACATCTTTCCCTCCCTTAAGTGTGGCCCACCAGACTCCCTCATGAACTTTTTGGATTTCTCGCTTAAGTGAGACCCTTCCCTCACTTAAGCGTGGTCTCTTGCTTAAGCCGTGAGTGACTCTCACTTAAGCGCAGGAGTACTCACAGACACACTCCTCGAAGACTCTCGCTTAAGCGTGACTGCGACTCTGCAGAATCACGAACCTTTGCGATTTTGCTTCCATGGCCTCCCAACCTCTTCCAAACACACAGGACCAAACCTAAAACACATCTACATCAAAACCAGCTCTCAAACATGCTTAAACACTCCCCAAACAAGCTTAAACTCATCAAACCCATCAAAATCCTAACTTAGAGTTAACAAGGGAAGAAGAGGGAAATAGGGATTCAAGGTGTAACACCCTTAATTTTAGAGCTTAAGATTAAATAGAAAATTAACCTCTTAATTAGGGATTAATTGAGTAATTAAGAAAAATAATAGAAATAATTAAAATACGCATTACTTAATATGGATTAAGTAGAGACATTACATGATTATTGGAGGGAAATTCAAAATTTGAAAAGTCAAAGATAGACTCACTTTGGTCAAAGTCACTTTGGTCAATGTAACATCCCCATAAATAATAATAAAATGTGGCAATGTCTGCTTGCTTTATAATATTCTTATATTTGCTCTTGTGATGTGCTTTTAGTGCAGTGTGTGCACTAGAGTGGCTTATAGAGTAAGGACCTATAAGACCCAATGCTAGCTATATATATAGACCCCAAAACCCTTCCCTCCCACACTTAACACACACACACAATCAGAATTTTAGAAGGAGAAGAGGAGAAAAGAGAAGAATGAGAAAGGAAAGGAAGGAGAAGGAGAAAAGCTAGGACACCCACAACACCTCACTCATCATCCTTACTCTAAAGGTCTTTGGTGAGTGTTTCTACACCCTTCTCTGTCCCTCCATCTGTTGTTTGGGTAGAGATTTGATAAAACCCCTCACATGGATCCAAAATTTCAGCATCAATTTTCAGAAAATTGGAAACACAAAATTGAATCAAAAATTAAAAATGGAAAAGATTAGGGATGAAGAACAACGCCACAATTCAAGGTGAATTGATAAGTTGAAAGGAGGTTCGCCACTTGAATTTAGCAACTCAAGATAAGAATCATAAAAGTGCATTCAAGAACCTAGAGAGAGTTCTCACACACACAAAGTGTCAATTTCTTACAAAATGAGTCTTAGCCTTCTCCAAGTCAAAGCTAGGCTATTTATACCATGGGCCTAAAATAAAACACTAAAAAGGAAATAGGCCCAATAAGTCATAGTTTAGAACAACCCATAAAACTAAAACAAAGTCCAACTAAAAATGACACATAATAGCCTATTCTATTATTTGGCTCAAATTAAGCCACTTCAAGTCCAAGCCATCCGCTCCATGTTCCCTATGTGTGTTGAGCTTTCTCTTGAGTTCCTCTTCAAGCTTCTTGGACCTTGATCTAGTCAAAGGGCCCATCACTTCAAGCTCTTCCATAGGTGGTCCTCCATCATTCCCTCCTTCTTGAGAAGAATTTGTCCGCAAATTTGGATCACAAGTACCTACATCACAAGGAGACAAATCACTAACATTAAAACTAGTACTCACACCATAATCAAGAGGTAAATCAATTTGATAAGCATTATCATTTATGTGGTTCAACACTTTAAAAGGACCATCTCCTCTATCTTGAAGTTTAGATTTCCGTTTTTAAGGAAACCTATCCTTCCTCAAATGAACCCAAACCCAATCTCCGGGTTGAAACACCATCTTCTTTCTCCCTTTGTTGGCATATTTAGCATATTGTTCCACCTTCTTCTCAATGTGTGCCTTGACCTTTTCATGCAAACTCTTAACAAAAGCAGCTTTAGAAAGCCCATCCCTATTCAACATAGAAGAAGTGTTAGGTAATGGCAACAAATCAAGAGGGGACAAAGGGTTAAATCCATAAACAATCTCAAAAGGAGAAAAAGAAGTAGTGGAGTTCACAACCCTATTATAGGCAAATTCAATGTGAGGCAAACAATCCTCCCAAGATTTCAAATTCTTTCCTACCAAGCATCTAAGAAGTTGAGATAAAGTTCTATTCACCACCTCGGTTTGCCCATCCGTTTGAGGATGACAAGTAGTAGAGAAAAGAAGCTTAGTGCCAAGCTTACTCCACAATGTCTTCCAAAAGTGGCTTAAGAACTTTGAATCCCTATCCGACACAATGCTTCTTGGTAGTCCATGAAGGCACACCACTTCTTTGAAGAACAAGTCCGCTACCACACAAGCATCATCCACTTTATGGCAAGGAATGAAATGAGCCATCTTTGAGAACCTATCAACCACAACAAAAATAGAATCCTTCCCCTTCTTGGATCTTGGGAGACCAAGCACAAAATCCATAGAAATGTCAATCCAAGGAGAGTTAGGAATAGGTAATGGGCTATATTAAGCATGATACATGACCTTAGATTTGGCCTTTTTACACACTAAACACCTATCACAAAATTTATGCACATCATGCTCCATATGTGGCCAAAAGAAATGTTCATGCAAGATGTCCAATGTCTTAACAACCCCAAAATGACCCATCAAACCACCCTCATGAGCTTCTCTAATCAACAACTCATGCAAAGAACTCTTAGGCACACACAATATTTCTCACACAATTTATACAAACTAGAGAAGTCATCATCACAAGCATACAACTCCTTCATGTGATCAAACCCAAGCATCTTAGTTTCAAGCATGGAGTCATCCTAGAAAGAGCATCAGCTACCACATTAGCCTTGCCTTGCTTATGCTTGATCACATAAGGAAATTGTTCCAAAAATTCAACCCATTTTGCATGTCTCTTGTTGAGTTTGCCTTGGCCCTTCAAATGCTTAAGGGATTCATGATCACTATGTATCACAAACTCCTTAGGTAAAAGATAATGTTGCCAAGTGTGCAAAACTCTCACAAGTGCATACAATTCTTTGTCATATGTGGAATAATTCAAATGAGCACCCTTCAATTTTTCACTAAAATAAGCAATGGGATGCCCCTCTTGTAGCAACACACCACCTATTCCCACATTAGATGCATCACATTCAATTTCAAAAGATTTGGAAAAATTAGGCAAAGCAAGAATAGGAGCATGTGTTAGTTTCTCTTTCAAGCTATTAAAAGCTTCCTCTTGTTCACTTCCCCATTTAAACCCCACATTTTTCTTTACAATTTCATTTAAAGGGGAAGCTAGTGTGCTAAAATCCTTTACAAATATCCTATAGAAACTAGCCAACCCATGAAAACTCCTCACTTCACTCACATTTTTAGGTGTTGGCCAATCTCTAATAGCTTTGACCTTTTCCTCATCAACTTGCACTCCTTTAGAACTCACAACATAGCCAAGGAACACTACTTGATTAGTGCAAAATGTGCATTTGTCCCTATGAGCATACAAACTTTCCTTTCTAAGCACTTCCAACACTCTTTGAATATGCAACAAATGGTCATCAATTGTCTTGCTATATATTAAAATATCATCAAAATAGACAACCACAAACTTGCCAATGAAATGTCTCAACACATGATTCATTAATCTCATAAAAGTGCTAGGTGCATTGGTTAGGCCAAAAGGCATAACCAACCACTCATACAACCCAAACTTTGTTTTGAAAGCGGTTTTCCACTCATCACCTTCTTTCATTCGAATTTGGTGGTAACTACTCTTCAAATCAATTTTGGAGAAATAATTAGAACCATGCAACTCATCTAATAAATCATCAAGTCTAGGAATAGGATGCCTATACCTCACAGTGATGTTGTTGATGGCTCTACAGTTGGTGCACATTCTCCTAGTTCCATCCTTCTTTGGCACCAAAATGACGAGCATAGCACAAGGGCTCAAGCTCTCCCTCACCCATCCCTTATCCATTAAATCCTCCACTTGTCTTTAGATCCTTTGTTTCATCCGGATTGCTTCTATATGTTGGTTTATTGGGTAAAGAAGCTCCCGGAATAAGATCAATTTGATGCTCAATCCCTCTTAGAGGAGGTAATCCATGAGGAATGTCTTTGGGAAAAACATCCTCAAATTCTTTCAACAATTTTTCCACACCTAGAGGCAAAACAATTTCACTAGAAGACAAACACAAATGGTTAGGCAAAAGCAAATATAAGGATTGTCTAGCTAGCATCATTCTCTTTATATCTTTTTCTTGAATGAACAAACTTTCTTTTCTCTCAACTTTTTCTTCACTACCTTTCTTTTTACCTCTTTGTTCTCTTTCTACTCTCTTTTTCTTTTTGGCTTTTCTCTCCAATTTTCTCTTTTCCTTCTTTCACTTTTCTCTCTTGCTCTCTTTTTAGCCTCATTTTGATTTGGTCTTCACATACCTCTCTTGGAGACAAAGGTGAAAGAATCACCTTACGCCCCTTATGTACAAAAGTGAATTCATTGGACAAACCTTTATGTACAAGTTCCCTATCATATTGCCAAGGTCTACCAAGCAAAATGTGACCAGCCTCCATAGGGACAACATCACACAAAACCTCATCAACATGTTTACCAATGGAGAATATGAGCAAAACTTGTTTATCAACAATTAATTCTCCATTCTCACTCAACCATTGCAATTTGTAAGGTTTAGGGTGAGGGTTGGTTTTAAGCCCAAGCTTTTCTACCAACCTAGTACTAGCAACATTTGTGCAACTCCCCCCATCAATGATTAGAGAACAAAATTTCCCTTCTACTAAGCACCTAGAATGGAAAATGTTCTCCCTTTGGGTTTCATCCCTTTCCTTACATAGGCTTCCCATAAGCCTTCTCACCATCAAAAGATCCCCCTCTTCAGGTGAGTGATAGCCATCACTCTCACCGTCACTAGAGGAACTATGAGAACTCTTAGAGGATTCATTATCAACATCCCCATTGTCCAACACCACCATTGTCCTTTTGTTAGGACATTGTGAAGCAATGTGACCCTTCCCCAAGCATTTAAAGCATTTTATGGAAATAGTTTTAATGGAAGGAGAAGTAGTGTGAGAAGTTGTTTTACCACTAGAAGACTTCACATCTTGAGGTTTGGAAGAAGAACCCTCCTTCTTGGATTTGACCTTCCAAGTTGAAGAGCCCAATGAAGTCTTCTTGTAGGATTGCTTCCTCTTCAATTGTTGCTCCACTTTATGGCTCTATGAATAAGCTCATCCATGCTATTGTAACTTTGAAGCTCCACAACATCTTGGATCTCTCTATTCATAGTGAGGAGGTACAAATCTTTCCCTCAAAATCCTCTTCATATCCAACCAAGTTGCCACTCTAGGTCTTCTCAATCTATCCACGTCAACTTGAATTTGGTTCCACCACACAAGAGCATAACCTTCAAACTCTATAATTGCCAACCTCATCTTCTTTTCTTCACTATAGTTATGGCAATTGAAAATTTGATCAACCGTCATTTCCCAATCTAGGTACACCTCCGGTTCATAGGTACCTTGGAACTTTGGAATCTTCACCTTCACATCTTACATACCATTTCTATCTCTCCTTCCTCTATACCTCATATCTCCCTCATTTCCTTCATCGCTTCCTTGTGAAGAAACGGGGGACCTATGAGGTCTCCTCCTCTCTATGCCTTCCACCCTTCCACTCAACTCTTGGGTACTTCTTTGCAAATCATCAAACCTTTCTCCCATCCTCCTCTCTATGTTTCTTTGCATCCTCTCCATTTGTTTAGTGAAGGATGCCATTAATTTGGCGATCTTGGGAGAAGGTGGTTCACTATCACTTCCGGATGCCATGGCTACAAAACAAAGGTTAGTGCAACAAATATAATAAAATTGGACCTCACCACTCACTAAGTATTTACACTCCAAACACTCGTGTCTCACACTTTCAAGGCTTTTTCTATAATATTCACTCTTGCCTTTTTCCACTCTAACCTCTCTTTAGTTCTTAAAAGCACTCTCAATCAACCAATCAAGAGTTTGTATCCAAGTGAAAGATGTAACAAATCCAAGCTCAACTCAAGAGTCCAAAATAAGAAAACTCTAAGACAAAACCAAGGAAATTTAGAAGACAGGCAATAAAAGCTAAAAGAAATGAAAGGAACAACTCAAAATAGAATGCCAAGCAAAGACAAGACTAGAAGACACAAGAATAAGAGCAACACAAAACTAAGAAACTCAAATTTTCAACTTTGTGAAGAACTAGTGTATTCAAGAGAGCTAAAATGGCATAAAAGTGTATGAAAAAGAAAGAATTAAGCAATGGTGTAGAAGGACTTCTTATAGGGCAGATTTTTTTCTTTCCAATTGTATAATTTTTTTTCACACTTTGGCCCCAAACTTTTCATAATTGCACTTAGGCCCTATATTTTTTGTATTTTCACTTTTGCCCCAATATTTTCTTTTTTTATCTTTAAGTCATTTTCTTTTGCTAATAAGTCCTCAAACTTTTTAATATTTATGAAAAACACCCAAACTCACTTAGTTCAAATTTTTATGAATCAAACACAAGGGTTTTTGCTAAAGACTCTTAAGAACACACATGAACACTATGAATGTTCTTCCCCAAATTCAAATTTCAGAATTTCAATATGCAGATTTTGACTCAAATTAAACATAAGGAAATCTCAAAAATATGGATCGAAACAATAAAAATCACAAATCAATGAACAGCACCATGCGATGAACAATACTGATGAACAGTACCCATGGACAGTACCTCCGTGTGATGAACAGTACCACCACAATGAACAGTCGCGCTGCCGATGAACAGTACGAAATTGATGCTAAATTTAGCTCTGGTTACCAATTGATAAAACCCCTCACATAGATCCAAAATTTCAGCATTAATTTTCAGAAAATTGGAAACACAAAATTGAATCAAAAATTAAAAATGGAAAAGATTAGGGATGAAGAACAACGCCACAATTCAAGGTGAATTGATAAGTTGAAAGGAGGATTCGTCACTTGAATTTAGCAACTCAAGATAAGAATCATAAAAGTGCATTTAAGAACCTAGAGAGAGTTCTCACACACAAAGTGTCAATTTCTTACAAAATGAGTCTTAGCCTTCTCCGAGTCAAAGCTAGGCTATTTATACCATGGGCCTAAAATAAAACACTAAAAAGGAAATAGGCCCAATAAGTCATAGTTTAGAACAGCCCATAAAACTAAAACAAAGTCCAAATAAAAATGACACATAATAGTCTATTCTATTATTTAGCTCAAATTAAGCCACTTCAAGTTCAAGCCATCCGCTCCATGTTCCCCAAGTGTGTTGAGCTTTCTCTTGAGTTCCTCTTCAAGCTTCTTGGACCTTGATCTAGTCATAGGGCCCATCACTTCAAGCTCTTCCATAGGTGGTGCTCCATCAAGATTGAAGGTGGGTTAGGTTCCTACCATGGGTAAGGAGCTCCAACCCCCAATCCTTGGGTTTATTGTGGTAGATGCATAAATTATAGTTGTCTTACTTGTTTGGCATGAGATTTATTATTAAATAGCATTAAAGTAAGGATTTGGGTTGTTGGGTAACATTTATGGCAAAGGGGTTATGCACAAACACGACCCCTGTGATTTGCAGAGTCGCAGACACTCACTTAAGCATGGATTTCTGGCACTTAAGCATGGAGCCCTGGCGCTTAAGCACAAGGATTTGGCACTTAAGCGCGAAGCTCCAAGGATCAGGTTTAATTGCAGTACTTTGACGCTTAAGTGCAAGTGTTTGGCACTTAAGCGTGGCGCTCTGGCGCTTAAGCGCGAAGCGCTGGGGTCAGACTTGCTTAAGCAAGGGATATCCTCGCTTGAGTGACTGACCCCTGGAACAACATGTTGAATTCTATGTTTTCCAAGTTATTTTCCTTAGTACACTCATGTATGCTTACATGATCTATGAGGATAACAATATGTTTAATTAATGAAAGAGGGGATTCCTTTGGGGATCAAAGAAGGTGATAATATTTTTATAAGTTAAGCATGCAAAATGAAAGGATTTGCCCTCTTCAAAAGGTAGGTGGGATCCTTCCGTCACTTCCTACGTTCCTAAGATGTGGCATAGCTCCTTGGGCCGGAGGAGAATAATAAGAGGCCATGGCATACAAGGAAAGGGACGCCTTTCAATATATATTGAGCTCAATAGATGTCGTAGGATGAAAAAAGGATAAAGAAAGTTAACTTAAAGCATGCAAAGTAAATATTAAGCTTATGTCAAAAGAGATGTAAAAGTGGTATGTGACCTTACATTATAGTACCTTTATGAATCAAGTAGTAGTATGGTGCTAGTTCTTTTAACACTCACTGAGACCTTGTCTCATTAGTTTAGTGTTTATGTTCCAGATTAAACAGGTTTGAAGCATGGAGACAAGAGGCCTAGAAGATATTCTATTTTGTGTATTAATATCTTATAGGGTAGTTTTTATTTAAAGACCTCTTTATGTATTCTTTTGGCAAATGGTCCCTTATGTGGGAATTACCTTTTATGTATATGATGTAATTACTTAAGAATGATGTAGACCCTTGAAAAGTGAAACTCTTGAGTAATGATATCATATATGTTTTACTATTCGTGTTGATGACTAAAATGTACGTTAGAGGGTAATACCCTTTAGGGTGTTACAGAACGAATATTCTCATTAATGACATTTTCGTAATTATGAGATTTTGAGCTCAAAAATTTATTTTGGACATAGATAAAATTTTAATAATTATAATTAAGCATAGGAATGACATAAGTTCATAAAAAATAATTAAATTGAATTAATTAATAATTTTAGCAATTTATTTAGTGTTTTGGGCCTAGAAAAGTCATTTTAAATCCAAATTGAATGATTCCAAAAGCATTGGCTTTAGAAAACTAAATACTATGTTTTAAGAACATATTAGAGCTAAAAAAAAATTAAAACCTAGAATAGCTAAATACCCTAAACATAATTAGGTTTTTAAAAATCTTTTTTTTAAAATGTGGGGCCTACCTTTTTAGGGTTAGGGGCCCCCTATAAAATCTAAATGAGAACCCCTCCCCCTTAATGTGGGCAGCCGGCCCTAGAGAAACAAGAGAGAGAGAGAGAGTTTGAATTTTCTCTTCTCTTGGAGTGAGAGGTAAGCCTCCCCCTTCTCTCTACATTTTCTACTCTTCTCTCTAGGTTCTCTCATGTTAATGTTTGCTCTTTCTCTTTGAAATTTTACTATGTTGTAGAGCTTGGAAAACTCTACAAGTGGGTGGTGGGATTTTTCGATTTGAACCCTTGAGCTTGGAACTAAAGTATGAAAGGAGTTCTTTCTTTTCTTGAGCCTAAATCGCTTGGATTGGGACCTATTCATAATGGGTCAAGTTTGATTGCAAATATACGTGAGTTTGAATTTATGTCATGTGTGGAATGTGTGATTTTCGCTACTGTTTGTATTGCTGGGAATAATGGGTACACTTTTTGGTGTTTTTGACCTCAAAATTAGGTTCCTTGGGTATGAAAACCTAGGATTCCATGTTTCACAAGTTGCATTTGGGTTTGAGAATCATTTGGAATGAAATTTTTATGTTTTAGAGTCATTTAAGGGTATTCTGTTCTGTTTTTCGAACTGGCTATGATGGAGATGTTATTTGCTGTTTTTAACCTCAAAAATGAGTTTATTAGGGGTGAAAACTTATGGTTACATGTATGGTACGTTGCAATTGAGTTTGGAAATCATTTGGAGTGAAAATTTTAAGTTATGAAACCCTTGATGCGCATTTTGCTTTGTTTTTCAAACTGGCAGTAATGGAGATGTTATTTGCTGTTTTGACCTCAAAAATGGGTTCCTTGGGTCCAAAAACCTAGGGATTACATATAAAGTATGTTATTTTTGAACACTTGAGCTATTTATTATGATTTTCTTAAGTTTTGAGCTATTTATACAAGTTATTGCTCTGTTTTTGGGAATCTAGATGTTGTGGCTGTGCTGTGCTGTTTTTGAATCTAAAAATGGTTTTTCATGTCCTAAAATATAGAAATTCATATGTGGAATGTTGGAAATGGATTGTTAAATTTTTTAGAAAATTATTTTCTAGCAAAATGTAAGTTTTGGGCACTGTAGCCACTGTTTCATAAACTGGGAATAATGTAGTTGGAATTGGCTGTAATGGACATCAAAATTAGTTTCCTCATACCTTAAAACCTAGGGTTGCATATAAAATTCGTCAAAAACCGATTTCTACATCAACGAGAATTTAAATTTTAATGTTTGGTGTCATGTTACTCTGTTTTACCTCTGTTTTGTAAAATGAGAATAATGTGGTTGGAATTGGCTGTAATGGACCTCTAAATTAGCTTCCTCATACCTTAAAACCTAAGGTTGCATATAAAATTTGTCAAAAACTGATTTCTAAATCAACGGGAAATTAGTTTTTAAGTTTTCACGCCATTTTTAATGAATTTGCCACTGTTTCGAAATTAGTAATTTTTAGAGTTTGAATTAGCTTTTTTGGACTAGAAAAACGGTTTCCTTACGTCCTAAAACCTAGGGTTGCATATTTGGTTCGTCAAAATCCGATTTCTACATCAATGGGAATTTAATTTTGAAGTTTTAAAGCCCTTTTAAGGAGTTTTTGAGCCAATTTCGGGTTGGATGTTTAATCACCTAAAATCTAAGTTTTAAACGCCTAAAATGAGTCCTTTTTAGTGAAAAATGAAAGTTTACATGTACATGTGGGTGGGGACTTGATTTGAGAGTGTTTGAAACCCAATATAGGAAACTATGATGCTTGAAAATTGAGGTTTTGTGTTGACTGCGGGTTTGACCCAAAAATTAGTAATTTGTGATGAATTTAAATTGTATAAGTATATGAATGTTATTCTTGTTGTGGAATTATTGGCTAAGACCGAAAGGGCGTGACCTTTAGCACATACTTGTTGAATTATATATTAGTATGTCATGAATGCATGTGATCAATTGTTTGTCAAGACCGAGAGATGTGACCTTCGGCATTGATATGAGTTGTTAAATATTTCCCGTGGATATATTACTTGTTCTGATATGAGTTCGAGGGGCGTTGTCCCTCTGCAATGCATGTTGGTTTTGCTTGTGCATGAGTAAGATAGATGAGTTTGTGATAGAGGACTAGAATGGTACATGAAGAGCTTAAAGTGGAGCCAAATCTTAGAATAAAAGTTTATGTAATTTGGGCCTAAATTGGGCTTTTGTTGAGCTTTTTATGTTTTTTAATGATGTTTATTTTTAATTTGGGCCTTTTTAGTTGTTTGGACTTTTAGTAATGGGCCTTGGTAAGCCTTTTAGGTTCATATTATAAATAAGCCAAATGTTAACTTTGTAAGGAGTTTTGACTCTCATTTGGAATGAAGCTTTGATGCTTTTGTGAGAGGAAACTCTCTAGGTTCTTAGGAATTACCCTTGATTCTTATCTTTGAATTTCCATATTCAAAGTGGCGAATCCTCCTCAACTTATCAATCCCTAGAGATTGTGGCGTTGTTCTTTCCATTTCTTGTCTTTCCGCTTTAAATTTTCTTCACCTTTTGAGTTTCCGTAAGTTCCGTTGATGCTGAATTTGAGATCCGGAGAGGGGTTTTCATCAATTTCCTTTTGCTTTTTCCGTCAATTTGATTCAATTTGAGATCAAATTACTTTTTGGCACCTATTTTTTGCTGCTTGCATCATTATTTTGATTGAGTAAAAATTCTGCACTTTGTCTTCTTGAGTGTTCATCATTGTTCATGTGTGTTTTTGAGATACTTGGCAAGCCCTTGTGTTTGATCCATAAAATTTGAATTAAGTGAATTTGGGTGTTTTTCATAAATATTAAAAAGTTTGAGGATTTATTAGCAAAAGAAAAGGACTTAAAGATAAAAAAAGAAAATATTCGGGCAACAGTGCAAAAAGAAAAAGTTTAGGGGCCCAAGTGCAATTAAGAAAAGTTTGGGGGTCAAAGTGTAAAAAAAAATTATAACATTGGAAAGAAAAAAATCTGCCCTATAAGAAGTCATTCTACACCATTGCTTAATTCTTTCTTTTTCATACACTTTTATGTCATTTTAGCTCTCTTGAATACACTAGTTCTTCACAAAGTTGAAAATTTTGAGTTTCTAAGTTTGTGTTGCTCTTATTCTTGTGTCTTCTTGATAGAGAACTAAAAAGCTACAAGAGGAGATTAAAATGGAGCCCAGTCTTAGAATAGGAGTTTATGTATTTGAGCATTTTATTGGGGCTTTGTAATTAGCCTTTTCTGTTTTTAATTATGTTTCTTTTTATTTTAGGCCTTTTTAGTTATTGGGCTTATTAGTAATGGGCCTTGATAACCCTTTAGGTTCATAGTTATAAATAGGGTCAAATGTTATTTCTGTAATTAGTTTTGACTCGTATTGGAAATAAGCTTTGAAGCTTTGTGAGAGGAAACTCTCTAGGTTCTTAGGAACTGTCCTTGATTCTTATCTTTGAATTTTTGTATTCAAAGTGGCAAATCTTCCTCGACTTATCAATCCTTAGGGATTGTGGCGTCGTTCTTTCCATTTCTAAACCTCAATCCGTTTTTCCCTTTTTGTTTCCAAATTTTTCCATAAATTTTTATCCATTGAGATGCTGAATAATTGATCCGTAAAGGGGTTCTCATCATTTGGTATCAGAGCTGGATTTAGCATCAATTTCGTACTGTTCACCGATCGTGGTACTGTTCCTCAATTGCATGGTGTTCATCGTTTTTGGTACTGTTCATTGATTTGTGTTTTTTATTGTTTCGATCCATATTTTTGAGATTGCCTTATGTTTGAGTCAAAATCTGCAGATTGAAATTTTGAAATTTGAATTTGGGAAAGCACATTCATAGTGTTCATGTGTGTTCTTGAGAATCTTTGGCAAAAACCCTTGTGTTTGATCCATAAAAATTTGAATTAAGTGAGTTTGGGTGTTTTTTTGTAAATATTAAAAAGTTTGAGGACTTATTAGCAAAAGAAAAGGACTTAAAGATAAAAAAAGAAAATATTGGGGGCAAAAGTGAAAATATAAAAAAATATAGGGGCCCAAGTGCAATTATGAAAAGTTTGGGGGGCCAAAGTGTGAAAAAAAAATTATACCATTGGAAAGAAAAAAATCTGCCCTATAACAAGTCCTTCTACACCATTGCTTAATTCTTTCTTTTTCATACACTTTTATGACATTTTAGCTCTCTTGAATACACTAGTTCTTCACAAAGTTGAAAATTTGAGTTTCTTAGTTTGTGTTGCTCTTATTCTTGTGTCTAGAGTCTTGTCTTTTCTTGGTATTCTATTTTGAGTATCCCTTTCATTTCTTTCAGCTTTTATTGCTTGTCTTTTAAATTTCTTTGGTTTTGTCTTAGAGTATTTCCCTTTCTTGACCTCTTAAGTTGAGCTGAGATTTGTTACATCTTTCACTTTGAATACAAATTCTTGATTTGTGATTGAGAGTGCTTTTAAGAACTGAAGAGGAGTTTGAGTAGAAAAAGACAAGTGTGAACATTATAGAAAAAGCCTTGAAAGAGAGAAACATGAGTGGACTTTGAGTGAAACACTAAGTTGAGTGGTGAGTTCCATATTTCTATTATTTGTGCTAACCATTTTCTTGCAGGAATGTATTCTTCACCTTATCATGGAAGTGATGGAGGTTTTGGGGAAGATGAAATTCAAAAGGAGAACATATTTCAAACTAGATGTTTAGTTCTAGGGAATGTATGTTCTTTGATTATTGATGGTGGTAGTTGTCTTAATGTGGCAAGCACTAGGTTGGTTAGCAAACGTAACCTTAAAACCACCCCCACACCCTAAACCTTATTCCTTGAAATGGCCATGTGAAGATGGTGAGTTGGTTGTAGACCAACAAGTGTTGGTGAGTTTTATCATTGGAAAATATAAAGATGATGAGATGTGTGATGTAGCTCCCATTGAAGCATGTCATATCTTGTTAGGTGAACCTTGGCAAGTTGAAAGAAATATGAAACACCATGGGAAGACCAACAAGATTTCTTTTGTGCATGAAGGACATAAGATCAAACTTGCACTACTTTCACCTGAGGAAGCAAGTGAGGATCAAATTAAGTTGAAAAAGAAAATAGCACAAGAGAGAAAAGAGTTGAGAGAAAAAGAAAAAGAGATGAGAGAACATGAGTTGAGAGAAATTGAACAGGAGAGTGAAAAAGAGAGGGCAAAAGATAAAGAGAAATGTGATTGTTCTTGTTTTTATTCTAACTCTTTGTTTGTGTGTGAAGATTCTCTTTTGAAGGAAATTGAAGATGAGTTTCCAAAGGATGAATGCAAAGCTTCATACTTTGATTCCTTGTTTGGAAGTGATGACTCTCTTGTGAAAGAAATTGAAGAGGAGTCCTCAAAGGGGGAGTGCAAAACTCTAACTTCTTCTCCTAAATTGGATTATGGATTTAATTCTTCTTATGAATTTGATTATGCACCTAATTATATAAATTCTTTTGTTTTGATGCCCAGGGAGGAATTGCACATCAAGGATCAATGGGCAAAACAATTTGGAGAAGAAGTGGAGGCATATGAGGACCAATGCAACCATAGAGAGAAGAAAATTTTGGCTTACACCATCTCTAAACCTTGTGATTTATTTGACGTGTATTATGTGTTAATCCAAAATGCTTGTGAATTGCATGTTACTTTTGGCTTGCATGATATTGTTTTAGGTGATGATGCCAAGTCTTTGAGTTTTGAAATGAATGGTACACTTAAGTGTTTCGATAGATGGATTGTGCATAAAATGGATAAATCTAAATTTTCTATGCTTGGTTTGAAAATGTCATTGTTTGCTCATAATTTTCATTGGATTGACTTGTCTATGGAATTTGTGATGCATTTCATTTTAGTGTTGTTTGATGGTTTCTTTAGGTTTGTATTTGATCATGGAGGATTGATATATAAGCAAATAAATAATAAGACATTTGCCTTTTTAAGGTGTTTAAGTCTCAATAGAGACAGGATTTTATTTTATTTTATTATTTTATTCCATATTTTCTAAAAAAAAAAAAAACTGAAACATGTGTCTCTTGTGGTGTTTTTGTGTTGTAGGTACCTTGGCTCCAAATTCGAGGTTGAATTTCCTTCAAGAAGGAGGGAAAGATAGAGGACTAAAAAGCTACAAGAGGAGATTAAAATGTAGCCCAGTCTTAGAATAGGAGTTTATGCATTTGAGCCTTTTATCGGGCCTTTGTAATTAGCCTTTTATGTTTTTAATTATGTTTCTTTTTATTTTAGGCCTTTTTAGTTATTGGGCTTATTAGTAATGGGCCTTGATAATCCTTTAGGTTCATAGTTATAAATAGGGTCAAATGTTATTTCTGTAATTAGTTTTGACTCGTATTGGAAATAAGCTTTGAAGCTTTGTGAGAGGAAACTCTCTAGGTTCTTAGGAACTGTCCTTGATTCTTATCTTTGAATTTCCGTATTCAAAGTGGCGAATCTTCCTCGACTTATCAATCCTTAGGAATTGTGGGGTCGTTCTTTCCATTTCTAAACCTCAATCCGTTTTTCCCTTTTTGTTTCCAAAATTTTCCATAAATTTTTATCCATTGAGATCCTGAATAATTGATCCGTAAAGGGGTTCTCATCACTTCTAGTCTTGTCTTTTCTTGGAATTCTATTTTGAGTTGTCCTTTCATTTCTTTTAGCTTTTATTGCTTGTCTTTAAATATCCTAGGTTTTGTCTTAGAGTTTTCTTATTTTGGACTCTTAAGTTGAGCTAAGATTTGTTACATCTTTCACTTTGATTGAATACAAATTCTTGATTTGTGATTGAGAGTGCTTCTTAAGAACTAAAGAGGAGTTTGAGTGGAAAACGGCAAGTGTGCACATTATAGAAAAAACCTTCAAAGAGAGAAACACGAGTGGACTTTGAGTGTAAACACGTGAGAAGTGTGGTGAGGTCCATAATTCTATTATTTGTGCTAACCATTTTTGTGTAGGTATGTATTACTCTTCTTATCATAGAAGTGATGGAGGATATAAGGATGGAGAAGAAAAGAATCAAAAGAGAGATAGAGAGAGAAAGCATAAAGAGAGGTCATCTTCAAGGATTAAAACTAGTACTATGAAGTGCTCCATGTGTGAGGGATGGGGGCACATGACTTATCAATGCCCAAATTGGGAGATAATAGAAAAGAGAAAGAAGAAAGCAAAAAGAGTGAAAAGAGCAAAAAGAGAGAAAAACATGAGAAAGAGAAAGACGAGAAGGATGAGAAATAACTTTCTTCTATTGATAAGAGTGATCCAATCTATAAGATTTGTAGGGAAATGACAAAAGAGATAAGTAAGTGGAGAAAAGAAGAGAAAAGAGAAAAGGAAATGAGAGAAAAAGAGTTACAAGAAAAAGAAATAAGAGAGAAAGAGATAAGAGAAAAAGAGTTAAGAGAGAAAGAGTTGAGAGAAAAGGAAAAAGAGATGAGAGAAAGAGAAATAATTGAAAAAGAAAGTGAATAAGAGAAAGCAAAAGATAAAGAGGAAAATGATTGTGTTTGTTTTTCTTCTAACCCTTTGTTTTATGATGAAGTCTCCCATGTGAAGGAAATTGAAGATGAGGTCTCAAAGGAGGAGTGCAAGACTCTAATTTCTTCTCCTAAATTGGATTATGAATTTAATTCTTCTTGTAAATTTGATTGTGCACCTTACCATAATTCTTTTGTTTTGATGCCTAGGGAAGAATTGTACATCAAGGATCAATGGGCAAGACAATTTGGAGAAGAAGTGGAGGCATATGAGGACCAATACAACCATAGAGAGGAGAAAATTTTAGCTTACACCAATTTTCAACCTTGTGGCTTAATTGATATGTTCATTCAAGATGCTATTGATGTGCATGTGGCTTATGTTTTGCATGATACTTGTGATTTACATAATGCATATGATTGGCATAATCTTATTTTAGTTAATGGTGTGAAGCCTTTGAGACTTGAGATGGATTTAATTTTCATGATATATGATGGTTTCTTTAGGCTTGTATTTGATCCTGGAGGATTGATATATAAGCACATAGATAATAAGATGATAGAGATCCAAAAAGCCAACCTAAAGACACTTTGTGTGACATTGGAGGTCCCATGACTAGGTCCAAGACAAAGAGGATGAAGCAAGCATTGCAAGGCCTAATAATGGAGATCAAGAAAAGTTCAGCTCAAAGTGGATTAGAGGCTACTCCAAAGTGGGTCACTTTTCTACAAGTTGATCAAGATTTGAGCCCAAAATGAAGACAGCATGAAAAGCCCAAATTCACAAGACAAGAAGATAGTGGGAAATTAATGCTCAGTGGAATGTAAAAGCTTAGTGGGGAATAAATGCTTAGTGGAAAGTTTAGTGGGACTTAATGAACCATTGTGATGGTTGGTGGGACTTCATGAACCATTGTGATGGTTAATGAACCATTATGATGGTTCGTGAACCATTGTGATGGTTGGTGAACCATTGTGATGATTCATGAACCATTGTGATAATTCATGAACCATTGTGATTGGTAGTGGGAAATAAATGTTAATGGGTAATTAATGCCTAGTGGGATTGTTAGTGGAATTTTACTTCTTTTAAGGGTTGCCTAGCATAGCCTATAAATAGGAACCTCTTGTAAGCTTCCAAGGCAGAATTTTCAGATTAATCAAATTGAGTGTTTCTCCATTGTGAGAGCTTCCCCTTTGTTCTTGGGTTAAGAACTTTATAGTGTTGGTTCTACCGGCAGGTCGCGGTTAGGGTCACGCTTTCTTGATAACTTTGGTTCTACCGGCAGGTCGCGGCTAGGGTCAAGTTCCTCTTTCTATCCTTTACCTGTTTTCAAGACGATCCATTTAGTAGATTCGTATCATTTGGCATCAGAGCTTCGGCTCTTGAATTCAGGTGTTATCTATCCTTTCTTTGTTTGTCTTCTTCAATCCTAAAAAAAAAAAATTGTCTATGCTTGTCGGTTTTCTCATTTCTTCTATTGTGTCAACCTTTGTGTTTTTGTTCTATTTCTATTTTGTTTGTTCTATTCAGTCTTGTTTTGTTCTATTCCTTTGTTTTCTTTGTTAAGTCGGTTCATCTTCTTTTGTTATCCTTGTCTAAGTCTGTTCATCTTCTTTTGTTATCTTTGTCTAAGTCTGTTCATCTTCCTATGTTATATCTCTTTGTGCTTTCTTTTCTATCATTTTATAAATAAAAAAATCGTGCAAAAAAAAAAAGAAA
Source organism: Pueraria montana var. lobata (assembly GCA_026413185.1). NCBI lineage: Eukaryota > Viridiplantae > Streptophyta > Magnoliopsida > Fabales > Fabaceae > Pueraria > Pueraria montana. The sequence continues at coordinate 25,583,961 of CM048653.1, read as the reverse complement.
AAAAAAGAAACTTGTTCCAGTTTGAGAAAAAAAAAAGGTGAAAAAAAAAACGAAAAAGAAAAAAGAAAAAGAAAAAAAATTCCTGGCTAGTAATCAATCTTTTGCTTCAAATTACATATTGCTCAATCAGAAAAGCAAAGTTCAAAAAAAAAAAAAATTTCAATTCTGGTCTTTTGTTTTGTCGTTCTATACACCTTTCTTTGATCTTGTCTCTTCAAAAAGAAAAATATCTTGTATTCCTTGTTTCTGTTCTACTGTCTCTTGTTCTTACTTCCTAAAGTTATCATATCACCATTTCTCTACTGTTTCTTGTTGTGTAGAATCATCCTTAAAGGTTCTTACTTAAGAGCTCATAAGGTGAAGTTGAGTGGTAAAAGGCAAGAGTGGTAAGGCCATCAGAGGGAAAAAGCCAAATTGAGTGAAAACACGAGTGACTAAACATATTTTGAGTGTAAACACGTGAGAGAGTGTTTGTGTGAGGATTTTTCTAACTCAATTTTTGCAGCACTTTAATCATGAGTGGAGGAGAAGGAGTAGGAGATGCTGAACTAAAGTTGTTCATGAATGCTATTCAAGAACAATTCAAGGCTCTAAATGCAAGATTTGATGATTTACAATCTACATCCAGATCTAGGACCCCTCCTAAGTGCAATAGTGATGAGGAAGAGGAAGATGATTATTCATATAGGAGAAAAGTGGAAGGAGAAGAAAAGGTGAATCAAGAAGTGACAATACCATCATTCCAAGGTAAGAATGATCCTGAATTATATTTAGAGTGGGAGAGAAAAATTGAACATGTGTTTTATCTTCATGATTACTTGGAGGAGGAGAAGATTAAACTAGTAATTTCTAAATTCATTGATTATGCTAGTATTTGGTGGGATCAGTTTGTGAGTAGGAGGCGTAGATGTGGAGAAAAACCTATTTGTACATGGGATGAGCTGAAGGATGTCATGAGAAGGAGGTTTGTACCAAGTTGTTACCAGAGGGATTTGCATAGAAAATTACAAAGGTCCTCTTTTGTTCACAATGAGCAAAAACTTACTCCTTTGTATCCAAAGCAAGACTTTGAAGAGAAAATAAATATGAGAAAAGAAAAAGAATTGAGAGAAAGAGAGTTAAAAGAAAAAGAATTGAGAGAAAGAGAGTTGAAAGAAAAAGAATTGAGAGAAAGAGAGTTGAAAGAAAAAGAATTGAGAGAAAAAGTGATAAAAGAAAATGAGTTAAGAGAAAATGAGATAAAAGAAAAGGAGTTGAGAGAAAAAGAGATAAAAGAAAGGGAGTTGAGAGAAGAAGGGATAAAAGAAAAAGAGATGAAAAAGAAAGAATTAAGAGAAAAAGATAAAGAAAAAGAAGAATACTTTTGTTTCTATTCTAACCCATTGTTCAATTGTGATGAGTCTTTTGTGAAGGAAATTGAAGAAGTGCTTCCAAAGGAGGAATGCAAAGTTTTATGTTCTAACCCTTTGTTTATAAGTGATGATTCTCTTTTGAAGGGACTTGAAGAAGAGTTTCCTATGGAAGAAGGCAAAGCACCAAAAGAAGTCCTTAATCTTTCCATGAAACAAGTACCTCAAGGGTTGAAAGTTCCACCTTTGAACAATTGTAAAGATTGGCTATCTCTTAAAGCCAAACAAGAGTCCTCTTCTACTACTTTAATTTTTTCTTCTAAATTTGATAGTGGACTTAATTCTTCTAGTAATGCTTTTTGTACATCTAACCATGCAAATTCTTTTGTTTTGATGCCCAAGGAAGAATTGTACATTAAAGATCAATGGGCAAAGCAATTTGGAGAAGAGGTGGATAAATATGAGGAACAAGACAACCATTGGAAGAAGAAGCCTTTAACTCACACCATCTCTAGACCTTACGCTTTAGTTGATGTGCAACATGTGTTAATTCTTGATTTGCATGATGCATATGATTTGCATAATCTTGATCTGCATGATGTTCTTAATGTTTTGAGAGAAAATAAATCGTATGCCAATCTCAAAAAGTGTTCATTTTGCCTTGAATCTGTTGTGTTTTTGGGATTTGTTGTAAGCTCCAAAGGAATGAGTATGGATGAAGAGAAGGTAAAGGCAATTAGAGAATGGCCTACACCTAAGAATGCCAATGAGGTCAGAAGTTTTCATGGTTTAGCAAGTTTCTATAGAAGGTTTGTGAAGAACTTTAGTTCTATTGCTGCACCTTTGAATGAACTTGTTAAAAAGAATGTTGTGTTTAAATGGAATGATGTGCATGAAAGAGCTTTTGACTTGTTGAAAGATAAGCTAACCAATGCACCTTTGCTTTGTTTGCCTAATTTTGATAAAGTTTTTGAAATTGAATGTGATGCTTCTGGTATTGGAATAGGGGCTGTGTTGATGCAGGACTCTAAACCAATTGCATATTTTAGTGAGAAACTTAATAGAGCAGCATTGAATTATCCTACCTATGACAAGGAGTTGTATGCTTTGGTGAGAACTTTGCAAAATTGGCAGCACTACTTGTGGCCAAGGGAGTTCATAATCCATTCTGACCATCAAAGTTTGAAGTTTTTGAAAACTCAAGGCAAGCTTCAAAAGAGACATGCCAAGTGGTTGGAGTTCATTGAGATGTTTCCTTATGTGATCAAGTACAAGAATGGTAAGGAAAATATTGTTGCTGATGCATTGTCCAGAAGGTATGCATTGCTTACTTCCTTGCAAACTAAGTTACTTGGTTTTGGGCTTATAAAGGATTTGTATGTCAATGATTATGATTTTGGACAAGTTTGGGATTCTTGTTCTAAACATGCTTTTGGGGACTATTATAGGCTTGATGGGGTCTTGTTTAAGAACAATAAGCTTTGTGTGCCTCTTTGTTCCTTGCGTGAAATGCTAATTAGGGAAACTCATGGTGGTGGACTAATGGGACATTTTGGAGTTCAAAAGACTTTAAAAATTCTGCATGAGCATTTTTATTGGCCTAACATGAAACATGATGTGCAATCTGTTTGTAATAAGTATGTTACATGTAAGCAAGCAAAATCTAAAGTCATGCCCCATGGTTTCTATACTCCTTTGCATGTGCCTAATCAACCTTGGACTGATGTTTCAATGGATTTTGTATTAGGATTGCCTAGATCTCAAAGTGGAAAAGACAACATTTTTGTTGTTGTTGATAGGTTTAGCAAAATGGCACATTTTATTGCATGTTCTAAAACCAATGATGCATCAAACATTGCTGATTTGTTCTTTAAAGAAGTTGTGCATTTGCATGAATTGCCAATAACCATAGTAAGTGATAGAGATGTGAAGTTCCTAAGTCACTTTTGGCGAACTTTGTGGAATAGGCTAGGAACAAAACTCTTGTTTTCTACTATTGCACATCCTCAAATGGATGGACAAACCGAAGTTGTCAATAGAACACTAGTGACCTTGTTGCATGCTATCATTCAAAAGAATTTGAAACAATGGAAGAAATGCTTGCCACATGTTGAGTTTGCTCATAATAGGACTGTTCATTCTACTACTTCTTATTCTCCTTTTGAAGTTGGAGGTCCAAAAAGCCAACCTAAAGACACTTTGTGTGACATTGGAGGTCCCATGACTAGGTCCAAGACAAAGAGGATGAAGCAAGCCTTGCAAGGCCTAATAATGGAGATCAAGAAAAGTTCAGCTCAAAGTGGATTAGAGGCTACTCCAAAGTGGGTCACTTTTCTACAAGTTGATCAAGATTTGAGCCCAAAATGAAGACAGCATGAAAAGCCCAAATTCACAAGACAAGAAGATAGTGGGAAATTAATGCTCAGTGGAATGTAAAAGCTTAGTGGGGAATAAATGCTTAGTGGAAAGTTTAGTGGGACTTCATGAACCATTGTGATGGTTGGTGGGACTTCATGAACCATTGTGATGGTTAATGAACCATTATGATGGTTGGTGAACCATTGTGATGGTTGGTGAACCATTGTGATGATTCATGAACCATTGTGATTGGTAGTGGGAAATAAATGTTAATGGGTAATTAATGCCTAGTGGGATTGTTAGTGGAATTTTACTTCTTTTAAGGGTTGCCTAGCATAGCCTATAAATAGGAACCTCTTGTAAGCTTCCAAGGCAGAATTTTCAGATTAATCAAATTGAGTGTTTCTCCATTGTGAGAGCTTCCCCTTTGTTCTTGGGTTAAGAACTTTATAGTGTTGGTTCTACCGGCAGGTCGCGGTTAGGGTCACGCTTTCTTGATAACTTTGGTTCTACCGGCAGGTCGCGGTTAGGGTCAAGTTCCTCTTTCTATCCTTTACCTGTTTTCAAGACGATCCGTTTAGTAGATTCGTATCATAAGATATTTGCCTTTTTAAGGGGTTCACGTTTCAATAGAGATAGGATTTATTTTTGGATGTAGGTACCTTTACTCCAAATTCGAGGACGAATTTTGGCTTACCCCATCTCTAAACCTTGTGATTTAATTGATGTGTACCATGTGTTAACCCAAAATGTTTGTGAATTGAATGTTGCTTTTGGTATGCATGATATTGTTTTAGGTGATGGTGCCAAGTTCTTGAAATTTGATATTAATGCACATCATTTGTACTTGTATGATCATGTTGAGTCTTCCTCTATGTGTGTTGTTGTTTATGGGAAAATTGAAAATGATGAGTTCTATAGGCATAAAGAGCATATGTTTAAAGATGTTGCATTTTGTGTGCCTAAATATTCATTTCATGATTCATTGATTGGAGGAATTCATAGTGAAAGTTTAGTGATGTATGAACACTTCTTTTGGAATTATATGAAGCATGAAACAATTAAGTGTCTTGATGGATGGATTGTGCATAAAATGGTAAAATCTAAATTTTCTATTCTTGGTTTGAAAATGTCATTGCTTGTTCATAATTTTCATTGGATTGACTTGGTTATGGATTTTATGTTTAAGCATTTTATTTTAGTGTTGCTTGATGGTTTCTTTAGGCTTGTATTTGATCCGAGAAGATTGATATATAAGCACATAGATAATAAGAGATTTTCCTTTTTAAGGAATTCAAGTCTCAATAGAAATAGGATTTTCTTTTTTAATATTTTCTCAAAACTAAAACATGTTGTTTGTGTTGTTTTTATGATGTAGGTACCTTGGCTCTAAATTTGAGGTCGAATTTCCTTCAAGAAGGAGGGAATGATAGAGGACTAGAATGGTACATGAAGTGCTTAAAGTGGAGCCAAATCTTAGAATAGAAGTTTATGTAATTTGGGCTTTTGATGAGCTTTTTATATTTTTAGTGATGTTTTGATGGAGAATCCCTTTACGGAACAATTATTTAGCATCTCAATGGGTAAAAATTTAAGGATAAAAATTTGGGAACAAAAAGAAAAAGTGGATTGAGGTATAGAAGATGGAAAGAACGACGCCACGATCCCTAAGGATTGATAAGTCGAGGAAGATTCGCCTTTGAATATGGAAATTTAAATATAAGAATCAAAAGTAGTTCCTAAGAACCTAGAGACTTTCCTCTCACAAAAGCTCAAAGTTTATTTCCAAATGAGAGTCAAAACTGATTACAGAAATCACATTTGGCCCTATTTATAACTATGAACCTAAAGGCCCTAGGCCTATTAATAAAAGACCAAATAACTAAAAATGCCCAAATTAAAAATAAACATAATTAAAAACATAAAAAGGCCAAATATAGCCCAATAAAAGGCCCAAATACATAAACTCCTATTCTAAGACTGGGCTCCATTTTAATCTCCTCTTGTAGCTTTTTAGTCCCCTATCATGTTTCCTTTTGTTTTGGTCCATTATGACTTGTGTTGGGCCTTTTTAGTTATTTTGGCCTTTTTATTATGTTAGTATAAATAGGCCCTTAGAACACATTTGTAAAGGAGCTTTTGATCATTTTTAGAAAATTAGCTTTGTGCTAAGTTGAGAGAGTTCTCTCTTGGTTCTTGTGATGAACCTTTAGATTCTTATCAAAGAAACACTTTCTTTGTGGCGAATCCGCCTAGACTTATCAATCGAGCTTCGATTGTGGTGTCATCTTCCATTTCTTGTCTTTCCGCTTTATATTTTCTTCACCTTTTTGAGTTTTCGTAATTTTCGTTGATGCTGAATTTGAGATCTGGAAAGGGGTTTTTATCAACTAGGGAGGAGAAGGACTAGGCTGAATAAAACCAGAACAAAGCATTTCAACAATCTGGCACTCAATTTCACATTTCTGAAAATGCGGGTAGCGGTGCGGACAGACGTTCGTAAGGGCAAAAGATAAATTTGATGGTTAGTAGGGTGGTCTAGAGGTAGGGTAGTAGGGGAGGTAAAAAGATGGTGGTAACGGTTGATCAATTGGGAAAGTTGAGGGTAAGGATGAGTAGGAATGTCGGGGGATGAAGGAGGAGGGTTAGGTAATATCTGGATATGGTAGAAAGCAGAAGCAGTGTTCGTTTGAAGGAGACGCTTAACTTGAGGGGTTGAAACAGATATAGGTGTAGATGGGGATTGGGCCTTAAATTCCACAGGAGACCCATTAAGGTGAAACTGCATAGTAAGGTTATTATAGTCCGTCAGAACCGGGCCCAACTTTTAAGCCACTGGACACCCAAAACTACCTCAACACCGCTAATTGGGAGGACATGTAAGTCAACAACAAAATTGTGACCCTGAATAGTCAAAGGAGCAGCCCGACATATCTATTGACAATCCAAAACCGTGCCATTACTCACCATAACATGTGAGGGAGAAGTGGGCTTAGTATCAAGGCCCAAAAATTTGGCAACTCTATCCTGGATAAAATTGTTAGTACTGCCTCCATCCACTAAAATAAAAACTGATGTTGGGCTAAAAGACCCACAAGACGCAAGGCCTCAGGACTAGAATGACCCTAAAGTACATTAAAACTTATTTGGGCTGCAGACGGGTCGGGTACCGGTTCGTGCAACATGATAGGGTCAAGCTTGGAGGCAGGAACTTCGTCAAGGATGAGATCGCCAGGTTCTTCTTCAGCAATAATGAGAAAGAATTTCGCCTTACACCTGTGGCTTGGGCTGAATTTGTCATCGCAGTAATAATAAAACCCCTTCTCTCGTCGGGCCAATTTCGGCTTGGTTGAGGTGTTTGTAACGGGTTTTGGGTGGGGCTGTGAGGAGTGGTGTTGCATGGGTATTAGGAAGGAAAATGGGGGGGGGGGGGGGGGGGGGGAGTGGCTGAAGAAGGTTGAGGGACGGTGGAATGAGGGGAAAAGACAGATGAAGGAGAATGCGATGACGAATGTTTACCTCGAAAGGCTTTACGACGATCTTCAATTTTGTCCTCTTGTAGCTTGGCTAGAGCCACAACTTGAGGAAGTAAAATCTCAAAATTGAAAACTCTTGTTTTTTTTTCTTCCATTCTTGTTCGTATTATGGTATTACCTTCATGTTATAAAATGCAATGGCATGAAACCAGATTTATAATTGGGAAAGGTGTCAATGGTTTAACCGTCCTTTTAGGCTTTACAACTTTTAATTAACATGAGAAAAAATAATTTTAAAGACAATATTTTATGATGAAAATTTAAATTAAGATGCATTATTGACAAAACAATAATTTTAAAAGAGGTGGGTGAACTTTGACCATTTAAACTAACATGTTTTAACTATTGAGTCATGTACATGCCGAATGATCTATTTAGGTTTGTGATATGCCTACTTTCAGTGCATGGATATTAATGATTCCGAAATTATGTTATTTTCATAGTTGGCAGTTGAGGTTCATGTTCTTTTATTTTATTTTAATTTTGCTGCATTATAACCTGCTTAACTATGAAGCCAAATGCATTAATATTAATATTTTAACAACACATTGATTCTGACACTATTCAAATGGCAAACAAAATCCTGAACATTAGTCGGCGTAGCTCCCCTGTCTTATCAAATCTAAGAACACAACCAATGAATGGTTTGAAAGTGAGCAGCCAGGTTACAGGACCCTTGGGTTAGGGGGATCATCTCTTTTTACTTATGCAACTTTTCAGACAACCATAATGTATCGGACATGTGGAGTATATTCATTACGTGGGGGTGTGATGTGAACCCCTATGAGAAATGGATGATTGGATAAACTAAGAATGGAATTTATGCCCAAATCGCAGCCTCCTCTACGTCTTGTTATCAAACGTCCATATCTCACGTTATACACCTCGAAATTGAGTGATTCCAAAATGAGGTGAAAGATCTTTTTCTGAACTGCAAGATAGACTCAAGAATCACCGAAAAAGGAGTTGTAAATTGTGAGATATGATCCGATCTTAGTTGAGACGAAAATTGGGGATTTGAGGGTTAGGGTTTTGACTCAAAGGGGATTTGAGAACGAAAATAAACTCAGGAACCAAAATTGGAAGGTGCCACAATCCACGGATTGATAAGCCTGCCAACGCCACAAGGATAAGCACCCTTGATAAGTTCAGAGATTCTCAGAAGAACCTAAGAGAACTAGTCTCACACCCAAAGGTTAACTTGTAATCTAAATTCTAATTTTCATTCATAAAATGTGACATACATATAGGGAGTGGTTGCTGCCTTCCAAGAGTCACAAAAACACACTAACAACCCTGCCTATTTAAATAATATTCTAATGCAGCCCACTCAACATAAAAACAAAGAAAATAACCAAATGTTTTGGACCTATGTGCTAAAACAAAATAGTGCAACCCAAGCATTTTATTACAACTTTATTTAATAGAAAATAAACTAGATAATATCTTCATCATTTTGGGATGCAACTCAAGCCCAATTGGTATGTCAAGCTATGCTTATTCCTCAAAGTCTTCAATCTGAATTAAATGCACCATTTTCAGCTCTTCTCCCTCCAGACTTGGGCTTGTCTCAAATAAAGTAGCCTCTAAGTGATTTAGAGCCTCTTTCTTTAGCCTTCTAAGCTCTTGTCATTGGGCCTCCTAGGCTTTGGATGTCTTCTATGTTGTCTGCCTTGGTCATTGATAGAGGACTGAAAAGCTACAAGAGGAGCTTAAAGTGGAGCCAAATATTAAAATAGGATTTTATGTAATTTGGGCTTAACGTGGACCTTTGTTGGGCCTTTTTTATGTTTTAATGATGTTTATTTTTAATTTTAGGTCTTTTTAGTTATTGGGCTTATTAGTAATGGGCCTTGGTAACCCTTTAGGCTAATAGTTATAAATAGGGCAAAATGTGATTTCTGTAATCAGTTTTGACTCTTATTTGGAATGAAGCTTTAGGCTTTTGTGAGAGGAAACTCTCTAAGTTCTTAGTAACTACTTTTGGTTCTTATATTTGAATTTCCATATTCAAAGTGGCGAATCTTCCTCAACTTATCAATCCTTAGGGATTGTGGCGTCGTTCTTTCCATCTCTTGACCTCAATCCGCTTTTCCTTTTTGTCCCTAACTTTTGATAGATGCTGAATTTGTGATCCGTAGAGGGGTTCTTATCATTTGGTATTCAGAGCAAGGATTCAGCATCAAATTTCGTGTCACTGTTCATCGCGCACTGTTCATCAGCGCGGCACTGTTCATCGGCCCCCGTGCACTGTTCCCCGATCGCGGTACTGTTCACGTCGCGCACTGTTCATCGGTTCGGTACTGTTCGTCATTCCGGGTGCGTCAGTTCCAGGTTTGGGTGTTAATCTGATTCAGATTTGAATTGCTTTTTGTGCCTTTAATTGCTATTGGCAGCAGCACTTTTGCTATTCGGTGCCATTTTGCTTTGAGCGTGAATTCTGAATCCTGTTGTGCGTCAATTTTTTGCATCAATTTTCTGTTCGGTGCCTTTTCATTTGGTGCGTCAATTCCATTTCCTTTTTGCGTTGAGTTTTGTTCAATCTGTTAGCGTCAATTCCATGTTCCTTTTTACATGAATTTTCTAATCCAATTTGCCTTGTCTTTTGATCTGATTGTGACGAGGTGCATTTTGCCCTTTTGTGCGTCAATTTCTTGCTTTCGTACTGTTCATGTCAATTCCTAATCTAATTTTGCGTCAATTTGATTCAAAATTGGTGTTGAAATTACTTTTTGGCACTTGTTGTTTACTGTTTGCACTATTTTTGTGTTCGAATTGGTGCTTTTATATCTGTGTCAAATCTGGCACCATGAATGCCTTGTGTCAATTTAGTGACTGTCACCTGGTTTTGAGTCAAATCTGCAGTAGTTCATCCTGTTCTCGAGAGTTTTGACAAATCCTTTGGTTTGATCCAAAAAAAAAAAAAATTGTTTAGAGTGAGTTTGGGTGTTTTTGAAAAAAAAAAAAAAAAAAGGTTGAAGGTTCAAAAAGAAAAAAAAAAAAAAAAAAGGAGAAGCAGAAAAAAAAAATTACAAGAAAATTGATATTTGAAAAAAAAAAAAAAATCTGCTCTATAGAAAGTCTTTCTAAGTTGTCAAATTCTCTCATTTTGGGATTCTTGTTTTGTGTTGCTCTTATTCTTGAGTCTTCGTCTTGTCTTTTCTTGGTATTCTATTTTGAGTATCCCTTTCATTTCTTTTAGCTTTTATTGCTTGTCTTTTAAATTTCTTTGGTTTTGTCTTAGAGTATTTCCCTTTCTTGACCTCTTAAGTTGAGCTAAGATTTGTTACATCTTTCACTTTGAATACAAATTCTTGATTTGTGATTGAGAGTGGTGCTTCTTAAGAACTAAAGAGGAGTTTGAGTGGAAAAAGGCAAGTGTGCACATTATAGAAAAAGCCTTAAAAGAGAGAAACACGAGTGGACTTTGAGTGAAACACGTGAGAAGTGTGGTGAGGTCCATAATTTCTATTATCTGTGCTAACCATTTTTCTTGCAGGAATGTATTCTTCACCTTATCATGGAAGTGATGGAGGTTCTGGGGAAGTTGAGATTGAAAAGGAGAACATATTTCAAACTAGATGTTTGGTTCTACGGAATGTGTGTTCTTTGATTATTGATGGGGGTAGTTGCATTAATGTGGCTAGCACTAGGTTGGTTAGCAAACTTAACCTTAAAACCACCCCACACCCTAAACCTTATTGCATGAAATGGCCATGTGAAGAAGGTGATTTGGTTGTAGACCAACAAGTTTTGGTGAGCTTTACCATTGGAAAATATAAAGATGATGTGTTGTGTGATTTAGCTCCCATAGAAACATGTCATATATTGTTAGGTAAACCTTGGCAAGTTGAAAGAAATATGAAACACCATGGGAAGACCAACAAGATTTCTTTTGTGCATGAAGGACATAAGATCAAACTTGCACTACTTTCACCTGAGGAGGCAAGTGAGGATCAAATTAAGTTGAAAAAGAAAATAGCACAAGAGAGAAAAGAGTTGAGAGAAAAAGAGATGAGAGAAAATGAGTTGAGAGAAATTGAGAAAGAGAGAGCAAAAGATAAAGAGAATTCTGATTATTCTTGTTTTTATTCTAACTCTTTGTTTGTGTGTGAAGATTCTCTTTTGAAGGAAATTGAAGATGAGCTTCCAAAGGATGAATGCAAAGCCTCATATTTTGATTCCTTGTTTGGAAGTGATGACTCTTTTGTGAAAGAAATTGAAGAGGATTCCTCAAAGGGGGAATGCAAAACTCTAATTTCTTTTCCTAAATTGGATTGTGGATTTTATTCTTCTTGTGCACCTAATCATGTAAATTCTTTTGTTTTGATGCCTAGGGAAGAATTGTTCATCAAGGATCAATGGGCAAAACAATTTGGAGAAGAAGTGGTTGCATATGAGGAACAAGGCAATCAATGGGAGGAGAAGATTTTGACCGACACCATTTTTCAACCTTGTGGTTTAATGGATGTGTATATCCAAAATGCTATTGATGTACATGTGACTTATGTTTTGCATAATACCTGTGATTTACATGTTGCATCTGTTTTGCATAAACTTGTTTTAGTTAATGGTGTGAAGCCTTTGGGACTTGAGATGGATTTAATTTTCATGAAGTTTGATGGTTTCTTTAGGCTTGTATTTGATCCTGGAGGATTGATATATAAGCACATAGATAATAAGATATTTGCCTTTTTACAGGGTTTAAGTCTCAATAGAGATAGGATTTATTTTTATTTTATTTTATTTTTATTCCATATTATCTCAAAATTAAAACATGTGTCTCTTGTTTTTGTGTTGTAGGTACCTTGGCTCCAAATTCGAGGTCGAATTTTCTTTCAAGAAGGAGGGAATGATAGAGGACTAGAAAGCTGCAAGAAGAGCCCAAAACTGGAGCCAATTTTTAGAATAGGAGTTTATATAATTGGGTCTTTTGTAATTAGCCTTTTATGTTTTTTTATTATATTTCTTTTTAATTTGGGCCTTTTTAGTTATTTGGGCCTTTAATAATGGGCCATGGTAAGCCGTTAGGTTCATAGTATAAATAGAGCCAAATGTTTCCTTTGTAACCAGTTTTGACTCTTATTTGGAATGAAGCTTTAGGCTTTTGTGAGAGGAAACCCTCTAGGTTCTTAGGAAGTGCCCTCGATTCTTATCTTTGAATTTCCGTATTCAAAGTGGCGAATCTTCCCCGACTTATCAATCCTTAGGGATTGTGGCGTCGTTCTTTCCATCTCTTGACCTCAATCCGCTTTTCCTTTTTGTTCCCACTATATGGGTGATAATCAGGTCCTACTATCATGACAGGAGACAGAAGATCTTGAAGGGTTAATAACAAGTGAACCAGAGTGGTGGGGGAATTTGTTTGAGTCCATTCAACGGTGGGAACCAATTGAAGTCTCAGGGAACAAGCTTGTGTGGATAAGATGTAGAGGCCTACCGTTACACGTATGGAATGAAGAATGTTTTGCAAAGATGGTGGCTACGTTTGGGAAGCTTGTGTCTGTGGCAGAAGAAACTAAGTCTATGAGGCAATTGGAGTATGCAAAGATGCTAGTTCAAACTTCAACTTTTTTGCCGATAGCTACACACTACAGGATTAGGATTAACCAGAAAGTGTACTCGGTATCAATGGTGGAGGACATGAGCACTAACGACTCCTTTAGGTGTCCTTGCCAAAGAAGAAATGATGGTGTGGATGATGATGAGTCAGTGGCTGTGAGCATAAAAGGGGAAGACATTGGCTCTCTAATGTCAATGTGCTGGGAGGGGTAAGAAGATTGGGAGGAGGGAGATCAAAGGATCATAGAAGTCACTTAGATACCGGTGAACAGAAACGGAAGTGTACACTAGTCGCCGAAGCAGTAGCGAAAAGAGAAGGGATCTGACAACCTAGGTACAGAGGTTCAGTAGAGTGCATTTAATGAATAGAGAGGGAAAGAGCCGTTGGATAACATATTTGAGAAATGATAGAGGACTAAAAAGCTACAAGAGGAGATTAAATTGGAGCCCAGTCTTAGAATAGGAGTTTATGTATTTGGGCTTATTAGGCTTTTAACATTTGGCCTTTTTAGTCCTCTATCACAATAGTAGAAGACAAGTTATGGGAGGTCCCAATCAAAACTAATTGGGATTCTTGGAGGGTTTTTGGGAAGAGGTGGATCACAATCAAGTAGTTGGAGTGTCGACAAGTCGTCAACAAGAAGACTGCTTGATGAATCATTAGAGGTTTGGGGAGGACTTAGCATGATGCAGAAGCGAAGTACGAAAGGAAACAGGAACCTCTGTTGATAAAAGTCTGCACTTGGTCAGCAATCTTTCATGTCAGTCCTTGTTTCATTCGTTTGTGAGAAAACATCTTCCTAGTGACAGGCAATGGGAGCGGCCTTCGAAGGGAGTGATGATATTGTCCTTAAAAAGTTCGTTGATTTGGAACATAGGGACAGAGGAAAATTCTTGGAGGCCCATAGCCAGGCATCAGAAGGGAATATTATTGTGGATCAATGAAGATTTTATCATGTAACATAAGAGGTTTGAGGGGGAAAGGCAAAGGAAGGAGGCTTAGGAAATTAATTGCGGAAGAGGGAGTAGAGTTCATCTGTTTGCATGAAACGAAATTGCAAGATGTTGATGGGAGGTTATGTTCACTGATTTGGGGGGATTCAGATGTTGATTGGAAAGATGTACCTTCAGTTAATTTGGCGGGCGGGATGCTTTGCATTTGGGGCAGAGGAGATTTTGTTGTGACTAACACGTACTCAGGTTAAGGATTCTTAGCCTTGAAGGGAAAGTGGAAAGGGGAGTAGAAGTGTAGAGTTATTTGTAACATATATTCCCTATGCTCTATAGGGGAAAAGATAGTTATGGAGCGATTTGCAACAGCTAAAGGAAACTATCACTGTGGAAAAATGGTGTTGTGCGGGGGATTTCAACGTAGTATGCCGGAGAGAAGAAAGAAGGGGAGAAGTAGGACAATTGACAGAAAACATAGTAGAAATACAGGAATTCAATAATTTTATTGAATCATGGAGCTTATGGAGGTCCCATCTGTTAGGAGACAATACACTTGGTTCAGAAGTGGGGGATCTGCATGCAGCAAGCTAGATAGGTTCTTACTTTCCCTAGAGTGGTTGAATTCGGCACTAGGGTGTGCTTAGTTTGTGTTGAAACGGGACTTGTCAGACCACTGTCCAATTATTTTAAAGGAATCTAACGTGAACTGGGGTCTAAAGCCTTTCAGCTTTGTTAATAGGTAGCTGTCAGTGAATGGATTTGCTGAGTTTGTGAAAGAGAGTTATAATAATATTCAGGTGCAAGGGTGGGGGACCTTTGTGTTTAAGGAAAAGCTAAAAACGCTGAAGGAGTTGAAGGAATGGAGTAAAATAAATTATGGAGAGATCTAGAGGCAAGATGTAATGACTTGAGAGATAAAGTAGTAGTTTTGGAAATGCAGAACTACAAGGCCTAACAGTGGATGAAATAACAAAGAAACGTGATCTAGTAGGGGAGTTGTGGAAGTGGTCTTATGATAAAAATCCCTTTTCCGGATCTCAAATTCAGCATCAATGGAAATTATGGAACTCAAAAGGTGAAGAAAATATAAAACGGAAAGACAAGAAATGAGAAGAACAACGCCACAATCCCTAGGGATTGATAAGTTGAGGAGGATTCGCCACTTTGAATATAGAAATTCAAAGATAAGAATCAAGGGTAGTTCCTAAGAACCTAGAGAGTTTCCTCTCACAAAAGCATCAAAGCTTCATTCCAAATGAGAGTCAAAACTGATTACAAAGTTAACATTTGGCCTATTTATAATATGAGCCTAAAAGGCTTACCAAGGCCCATTACTAAAAGCCCAAACAACTAAAAAGGCCCAAATTAAAAATAAACATCATTAAAAACATAAAAAGCTCAACAAAAGCCCAATTTAGGCCCAAATTACATAAACTTCTATTCTAAGATTTGGCTCCACTTTAAGCTCTTCATGTACCATTCTAGTCCTCTATCATTCCCTCCTTCTTGAAGGAAATTCGACCTCGAATTTAGAGCCAAGGTACCTACATCATAAAAACAACACAAAACAAAATGTTTTAGTTTTGAGAAAATATTAAAAAAGAAAATCCTATTTCTATTGAGACTTGGATTCCTTAAAAAGGAAAATATCTTATTATCTATGTGCTTATATATCAATCCTCCCAGATCAAATACAAGCCTAAAGAAACCATCAATTAACACTAAAATGAAATGCTTAATCACAAATTTCAAAGACAAGTCAATCCAATGAAAATTATGAGCAAACAATGACATTTTCAAACCAAGAATGGAAAATTTAGATTTATCCATTTTATGCACAATCCATCTATCAAGACACTTGAGTGTACCATACATTACTAAACTCTCACTATGAGTTGCTCCAATTAATGAATCATGAAATGAACATTTAGGCACACAAGATGCAGCATCTTTAAACCTATGCTCTTTATGCCTATAGAAATCATCATTTTCAATTTTCCCATAAACAACAACACACATAGAGGAAGACTCAACATGATCATACAAGTCCAAATGATGTGCATTAATATCAAATTTCAAGAACTTGGCACCATCACCTAAAACAATATCATGCATACCAAAAGCAACATTCAATTCACAAACATTTTGGGTTAACACATGGCACACATCAATTAAATCACAAGGTTTAGAGATGGTGTAAGTCAAAATTTTCTTCTCTCTATGGTTGCATTGGTCCTCATATGTCTCCACTTCTTCTCCAAATTGTCTTGCCCATTGATCCTTGATGTACAATTCTTCTCTAGGCATCAAAACAAAAGAATTATGGTAAGGTGCACAATCAAATTTACAAGAAGTATTAAATTCACAATCCAATTTAGGAGAAAGAATTAAAGTTTTGCACTCCCCCTTTGAGGACTCCTCTTCAATTTCTTTCACAAGAGAGACATCACTTTCAAACAAAGTTTTGCATTCATCCTTTTGAAGCTCTTCAAATTCCTTGAGCAAAGAATCATCACAAACAAGGAAAGGATTAGAATGAAAACAAGAACAATCATATTCCTCTTTATCTTTTGCTCTCTCTTTTTCACTCTCTTTTTTAGTTATTTTCTTTTCTCTCATCTCTTTTTCTTTTAACTCATTTTCTTTTGCTCTCATCTCTTTCTCTTTTATTTCTTTTTCTTTCACCTCTTTTCTCTCCTGTTCTATTTTCTTTCTCAACTTAATTTGATCCTCACTTGCTTCCTTAGGTGAAAGTGATGCAAGTTTGACCTTATGTCCTTCATGTGTAAAAGAAATCTTGTGGGTCTTTCCATGGTGCTTCACATTTCTTTCAATTTGCCAAGGTTTACCTAACAAGATATGACATGTTTCTATGGGATCTACATCACACAACACAACATCTTTATATGTTCCAATGGTAAAGGGCACCAACACTTGTTGGTCTACAACCAACTCACCTTCACATGGCAATTTCAAGCAATAAGGTGTAGGGTGTGGGGTGGTTTGAAAATTAAGTTTGCTAACCAACCTAGTGCTAGCCACATTAATACAACTATCCCCATCAATAATCAAAGAACTCACATTCCCTAGAACCAAGCATCTAGTATGAAATATGTTCTCCTTTTGAATTTCATCCCTACCCTCACATTGAATTCCCAACAACCTCTTACACATCATTAATTCTCTATCTAGAGGTTTGGTACCACATGCACTATGATTATCACTAGAGATATTAGATGAACAAGTATAAGATAACTCACTCGTGACAACTTCATTTTCCTTCAAGACCTTGGTTTTCATGTTTGGACAATGCAATGCAATATGACCTTTACCCAAGCATTTAAAACATTTAATTGTACCACTCTTAGAAGTAGAAGAAGTGCTAGGGTTAGGAACATGTTTACCACTTGGAGACTTTGAAGCTTGTTGCTTAGGTGAGGAAGATCCCTCCTTCTTGGACTTGTCCTTACCACTAGAAGAGTCATAGTGATAGGTCTTCTTGTAGGAATGCTTCCTCTCAAGTTGTCTGTCCACTTTGTTGGCTTGGTGCACTAGATCCTCCAAGCTCTCATAGTGTTGTAACTTCACTATGTATTGAATGTCTTTATTAAGCCCACGTAAGAACCTTGCTATGGCGGTTTTAGGTTCTTGTGCATTGGCTCTCCTCATAGTCATTTTCATCTCTTTGTAGTTCATCAACACTCTTGCTACCTTGTGTGAGACTTTGTAGCTTATCATAAGCATCTCTCTCATAGGAAGGTGGTAAGAATGTCTTCCTCATCAAATCCTTCATTTCTTGCCAAGTTGCTATCTTAGGCATCCTTATCCTCTCTCTTCCATCCTCCTTATACTTCCACCATGCAAGTGCACTCCCTACAAACTTCAAGGTAACCTTCCTAATTTTCTTCTCCTCACTATAGTCATCATGGCATGAAAAGACTTGGTCAACTTTCATCTCCCACTCAATGTATGCTTCCGGATCATTCTTCCCTTGAAAACTAGGAATTTTAAGTTTCTCCTCTTCCATACTATCCTTTATTTTATTTTCTCCCTCATTATCTCCTCCAAGTCTCCTAAGCCTCCTTTCTCCTTCATCTTCTCCATAACCTCCATCAATTCTATGGTAAGAAGAACAATACATACCTACACAAAAATGATTAGCACAAATAATAGAAATATGGACCTCACCACTCACTAAGTGTTTCACTCAAATCCACTCGTGTTTCTCTCTTTTGAAGGCTTTTTCTATAATGTGCACACTTGCCTTTTTCCACTCAAACTCCTCTTTAGTCCTTAAGAAGCACTCTCAATCACAAATCAAGAATTTGTATTCAAAGTGAAAGATGTAACAAATCCAAACTCAACTCAAGAGTCCAAAATAAGAAAACTCTAAGACAAAACCAAGGAAATTTAGAAGACAAGCAATAAAAGTTAAAAGAAATGAAAGGACAACTCAAAATAGAATGTCAAGGAAAGACAAGACTCTAGACACAAGAATAAGAGCAACACAAAACTAAGAAACTCAAATTTTTTCAACTTTGTGAAGAACTAGTATATTCAAGAGAGCTAAAATGGCATAAAAGTGTATGAAAAAGAAAGAATTAAGCAAAGGTGTAGAAGGACTTCTTATAGGGCAGATTTTTTTCTTTCCAATGGTATTTTTTTTTTGACTTTTTTTTTACACTTTGGCCCCCAAACTTTTCATAATTGTACTTGGGCCCCTATATTTTTTTGTATTTTCACTTTTGCCCCAATATTTTCTTTTTTTATCTTTAAGTCCTTTTCTTTTGCTAATAAGTCCTCAAACTTTTTAATATTTATGAAAAACACCCAAACTCACTTAATTCAAATTTTTATGGATCAAACACAAGGGTTTTGCCAAAGACTCTCAAGAACACACATGAACACTATGAATGTTCTTCCCCAAATTCAAATCTCAGAATTTCAATGTGCAGATTTGGACTCAAATTAAACACAACACAATCCAAAAAATATGGATCAAAACAATAAAAATCACAAATCAATGAACAGTACCGCGATATGAACAGTGCCGCGATCGGGATGAACAGTATCACTCCGGTGAACAGTGCCGCGCAGGTGAACAGTGCACGATTAACAGTACGCGCGGTGGACAGGCCGGTGGACAGTGCTCCGCGTCGATGAACAGTGGTCGCGATGAACAGTACCACCAAACAGAACTGATGAACAGTAACACCGGTTAGGAACAGTGCCGACGCCACGATGAACAGTACGCGCGCCGCCGATGAACAGTGCGAAAATGATGCTAAATTTAGCTCTGATTACCAAATGATAAAAATCCCTTTTCCGGATCTCAAATTCAGCATCAATGGAAATTATGGAACTCAAAAGGTGAAGAAAATATAAAACGGAAAGACAAGAAATGAGAAGAACAACGCCACAATCCCTAGGGATTGATAAGTTGAGGAGGATTCGCCACTTTGAATATAGAAATTCAAAGATAAGAATCAAGGGTAGTTCCTAAGAACCTAGAGAGTTTCCTCTCACAAAAGCATCAAAGCTTCATTCCAAATGAGAGTCAAAACTGATTACAAAGTTAACATTTGGCCTATTTATAATATGAGCCTAAAAGGCTTACCAAGGCCCATTACTAAAAGCCCAAACAACTAAAAAGGCCCAAATTAAAAATAAACATCATTAAAAACATAAAAAGCTCAACAAAAGCCCAATTTAGGCCCAAATTACATAAACTTCTATTCTAAGATTTGGCTCCACTTTAAGCTCTTCATGTACCATTCTAGTCCTCTATCATCTTATCGGCTTGAGTCACTTTTATCACAGAAAGCAAAGGTTACTTGGCTTAAGGAGGGGGACTCTAATATGAGGTTTTATCATACTATGGTTAATTGGCGGAGGAAGACAAATAACATTAAAGGACTGTTAATGGAAGGGAGGTGGGTTGATGAACCAGAAGCTGTAAAGGAAGGTGTAAAGCAATATTTTCAGGATAGATTCCAACAGCAAGAGGAGTTGGGGGTTACGTTGGAAGGGGTACCCGTGAAGCGACTGGATGAAGTAGATAATGAACAACTTATAGCAGTTTTCACAGAACAAGAAGTCAAGCAAGCGATCTGGGAATATGATGGGAACAAGAGCCCTGGGCCTGACGGGTATAATTTCATATTTGTAAAACACTTTTGGGAGTTGCTGAAAATAGATATTATGCGGGTGATGTTAGAGTTTCACACATATGGAAGATTTCCTAGAGGAGCAAATGCTTCCTTCATTGCATTGATCCCAAAAATTGATGTTCCTTAAAGCTTGGGTGATTACATGCGCATTTCATTGATCGAGTGTCTGTATAAAATTATAGCAAAGGTGTTGTCCATTAGAGTTCGTGGGGGTGATGCACAAGGTGGTGGAGGAGACATAGTCAGCTTTCGTCGGGGAAGAAACATGCTTGACAACGTTGTAATTGCTAATGAAATCATCCATTAAGCCAAGCAGGCGAGGAAACCAATTCTAGTCTTTAAAACCGATTTCGAAAAGGTCTATGATGCAGTTAGTTGGAAGTTTTTGTATTTCATGATGCATAAAATGGGTTTTTCTGGTAAGTGGATAAGGGATGTTTAGAATTCAATAAGAGAAGGCGTGAGGCAAGGCGACCCCCTTGGCGACATTCTTATTCCTCATTGTTGCAGAG
The DNA here is from genome assembly GCA_026413185.1 of Pueraria montana var. lobata. Taxonomy (NCBI): domain Eukaryota; kingdom Viridiplantae; phylum Streptophyta; class Magnoliopsida; order Fabales; family Fabaceae; genus Pueraria; species Pueraria montana. Next base: position 25,563,523 of record CM048653.1, on the reverse strand, counting down.
GGACTTGGGGGCCTCATAAGAGAAGCGGGGAGGAAGCGGTTAATATCTGACTTGAAAGTGAGACGAGAGGAATTGAACATTACATTGCAGCAGTTCGTAGATGATACACTTGTGTTTCTGGAACCATCTCTAGACTATGTCATATTTTTAAAGAGTGCTCTAAGGTGTTATGAGGTAGCGTCTGGGCTTAAAGTACTTTCATAAGAGTCAACTGGCAGGAATTACAGTCATGGACAACACTGTTAGTAGATTTGCAAGGTTGTTGAACTGTAAGACAATAGATGTACCTGTTATCTACTTGGGATTCCCAGTTGGAGCTAACCCACAGAGGGAAGCAACATGGAGACCAGTACTTGATAAATTGAGGAAGAATATGTCACCATGGAGGCAGAAGTACCTATCCTTAGGAGGTAGGGTGTGTTTATTAAATTCTACTGTGTCTGCTGTTCCCTTAATTTACTTGTCTTTTTTCAAAATCCGAGGTGTGTGGGTAGGAGAATTAGATGTATGCAGAGGAATTTTCTTTGGGGGTGGGAAAGAGGAGGTGAGGAAAGTTTCATGGTTAAGCTGGGACAAGGTGTGCTTGGAAAAGGAAAAATGGGGGTTGGGAGTAAAGGACATTGAAAAATTTAATAGGGCACTTGTTGGTAAGTGGCGGTGGAGGATGTTGACTAAGAAGGATTCACTTTGGGTGAGAGTCTTAACAGAAAAATATGGTGATATTAAAGGAAAGCTTTCTGAGGTACAATGTAAAAGGGGGTCACAGTGGTGGAAAGACGTAAGGAAACTGACACAGGGGGGTGAGGAGGAGAGTTGGTTTAAGCAAAGGGTTACAAGTGTAGTTGGTGAAGGGAAAAATGTCAAATTTTGGGATGATATCTGGATTGGGGAGGAAAAGCTAAATGTAAAGTATCAAAGGTTGTTTCATATGTCAAGTCAGCAACATTATTATATAAGAGATATGGTGATAAAACCCCTCACATGGATCCAAATTTTTAGCATCAATTTTCAGAAAAATTGGGAACACAAAAATTGAATCAAAAATTAAAAATGGAAAAGATTAGGGATGAAGAACAACGCCACAATTCAAGGTGAGTTGATAAGTTGAAAGGAGGATTTGCCACTTGAATTTAGCAACTCAATATAAGAATCATAAAAGTGCATTCAAGGACCTAAAGAGAGTTCTCACACACAAAGTGTCAATTTCTTACAAAATGAGTCTTAGCCTTCTCCAAGTCAAAGCTAGGCTATTTATATCCTGGGCCTAAAATAAAACACTAAAAAGGAAATAGGCCCAATAAGTCATAGTTTAGAACAGCCCATAAAACTAAAACAAAGTCCAACTAAAAATGACACATAATAGCCTATTCTATTATTTGGCTCAAATTAAGCCACTTCAAGTCCAAGCCATCCGCTCCATGTTCCCCAAGTGTGTTGAGCTTTCTCTTGAGTTCCTCTTCAAGCTTCTTGGACCTTGATCTAGTCAAAGGGCCCATCACTTCAAGCTCTTCCATAGGTGGTCCTCCATCATATGGGGAATTGGGTGGGGGATGCTTGGGAATGGAGTTTTCAGTGGAGGAGACCATGTATGGCATGGGAAGATGCTGTTCTACAGGAGTTCCTGCAGTGTATTGAAGCATTTGCACCAAAAAAAGATATGCAGGATGGCTGGTCATGGAGGGAAACAGAAATGAGGGGTATACTGTCAAGGAAGCATATTCATTGATGCAATGTCAAATTGATTCATATGAGCCACAATTGTACAAGGTTCTATGGAAAGTCAAAGCACCATCCAAGGTAGTTTGTTTTTGGGTGGAGAGTGTTTTGGGATAGGCTTCAAATGAAAGATGCTTTGAGGAAAAGAAACATTTTGGGGGGGGGGGGGGGGGGGGGGGGGTGATCAATGTTTAAATTGCCCTTTCTACCAGCAACAGGAAGAAAATTCTGCGCATCTCTTATTTTCTTGCAAATTCTCTTATTTGGTGTGGCAGAAATGCTATGGATGGGCAGGCTTTCAACAAACTTTACCACAAAACTGTCATGGGCATTTTTGTCAACATTGGGGGCATGTGAGGGGAACAAAAATGCAATTGGTATGGATGGTTGTTTGGTTAGCCAGAATCTGGTCCTTATGGCTCCACAGAAACGAAATCATATTTAATGAAGCTCAATCGTGCGTACAGAAGGTGGTTGATTCAATAATTCTAAGGGCTTGGAGTTGGATCAAAGTGAAAGCAACTAGAACACATTTCTCTTTCTATGAATGGCAACTTCATCCCCTGTTATGTATTAAAGCTTCGGTGTCATAGGGTATTATAGCAGATGTAAAACGTTTTTGCAAGGAATTGGGTACTATGATATTTTCTCAGCCAGGGTGAATGTTGGATGGGTTTTTAATTGAGGTTGGTGTAGAGGCTGGTTTATTTTGAGCATTTGCAGGTTTTTGTTCAACCAGCAGTTGTTGCTAGGTTGTTTTGAGGTTTTTTTTTGTAAGGTTCTGGTTTGTGTTAGGTGTAACTCACTACTTATGGTTTCACCCACACCTTGTATGTCTTTGTTAATAATATATCTCTTGTTGGCTTTTAAAAAAATAATGAATCGTTTGAAAGTTGTACACATTTGGCATGATATCCCTTATGATATGAGAGCTATTGTAAGGTGAAGGAATGTTGTATGGCTATATAGTTGAATTCAATTCTTTTTCAAGTCTACAATTTCCGTAGTCACTTTGCTTTTTTCATTTGTGTTTTAATTACTTGCTAGACCAAAACTACAACGGCAGCAAATCTTCTAGACTTATAGTCTTGTATGGGAAATAGGGACTACAGTTGACTAGCTCCACGATTATTCAATGAGATTCACAAAGCTCAACAGAAACTTGTTGGTGATTTTGGCAAGTGTACCAAATCATGCAAGTAACAAAGTGATGAGTAGAGTATCGTATCCATAGGGACTTGTACAACAATTGGGTAATTAATAGCAAGATTAAAAGGACTATGAAGATTAAGAATTAAAGTAACCAAAATTAAAAGCAAGTGCATAAAAGTAAAGAATTTAAAAGAAGAAAATTGGTTGAGAATTTCGTCGAACACTTGGTATGTGTAGAAAATTGGGTTGCTATCAATGGATGAAGTCGTCGGGGTTTAACTTCATTAGATGTGTTCCTAACTTGCAATCACTAACTATTCCTATTCAATCAAGATATGTTAACATCAACCCACAAAATTATTCAACCCTTAATCCCTTAAGTAAAAGAACCTAAGTCCCTTGATTCTACTATCAATCCCTTGAATTAGTGTAACTAAGGTACTTGCATCAAGAAAAAGGTTTTAGCAATGACCAACCCTCTTTACCCTATCCCTAGGCATAAAGACAATTGGTTGCCTTCTTCAGTTTGCAATTCAAAAGAATTTCCCAATTACAATTGAAATTATAGGATCATGCAATTGGTTGATCAGGCCAAAAACAAGCATTGCATAGAAGAAGAACAATAACAATCTTTATTAAACAAGAATAAAACGTAATTACATGGAAGTAGTAGTCTAATTACATTAAACCCCAACGAGGATGGGAATTAGCTACTCATAGCCATGGGGGAAGAAGAAATTGAAGAAGAGACAATGGAAGATGAATCTCTAAGCATGTGGAATTGGCTCCCCAATGTTCTCCAAGAATGAAGAATTCTGAATGTAGAAAAAGTTGTTCCCAAATCATAAAAATCTAATCTATTTAAAGACTTCAGCTGTCGCAGGGGTGTGCACAGGGTCGTGCATAGGGTTATGCTGAACTTTCAGAGCGCTGCTGCATCAGCATGCCCTGTGCTTGGGGTTGTGCATGAGGTCCTGCAAAAGTTACGGAGCGTGAGCACATCAGCACGCCCCGTGCTTGGGGTTGTGCACGGGGTCGTGCAAAAGTTATGGAGCGTGAGCACATCAGCATGCCCCATGCTTGGGGTTGTGCATAGGGTCGTGCTTACTTGCCAGAAACCCAAACTAACCCTTTTTCTTCTCTTTTTTCTTCAATAACAATAATAATGCTTTTCAACACTTCTCCACATGGTCCTTCATCAATTTTCCTACAAAACACTACAAATAAACGAAGATTAAGTGTAAAAACTAGAAAATCCTAAATAAACTAAACTTTTATTGAAAATTAATTAAAATGAAGATAAACCAAGCTCAAAAGTATGAAAGATATCAAATAATTGCCCTTAAACTATTACAAAATGTAGGAATATAATACAATTATCAACATCCCAAAGTTAGAACTTTGCTCATCCTCGAGCAACAAAACAAGAAATAAGCAATGAAAATCCTGCAATAATTTCCTAACTCATCATCATCAAGCATGATATCAAAACAAGTTCTAGAACAACCCAATCCAAACATAATGTGGTGCTCATACAAAAGATTCAAGTGACAATTCATCAAGAGATCAATATGAATGGCAAAGAATGCACTGAATCACTAATGTTCCTTGGTCCTCACAAAGTGTATCACTCGATCACACAACAAGGGTGAGTGTATCTCTCAAGCACACATTGTGATAAATACCCCTTTCTGGATCTCAAATTCAGCATCAACGTAAATAACGGAAATAAAAAAGGTGAAGAAAATATAAAGCGGAAAGACAAGAAATGGAAGATGATGCCACAATCTGATAGAGATCCAAAAAGCCAACCTAAAGACACTTTGTGTGACATTGGAGGTCCCATGACTAGGTCCAAGACAAAGAGGATGAAGCAAGCATTGCAAGGCCTAATAATGGAGATCAAGAAAAGTTCAGCTCAAAGTGGATTAGAGGCTACTCCAAAGTGGGTCACTTTTCTACAAGTTGATCAAGATTTGAGCCCAAAATGAAGACAACATGAAAAGCCCAAATTCACAAAACAAGAAGATAGTGGGAAATTAATGCTCAGTGGAATGTAAAAGCTTAGTGGGGAGTAAATGCTTAGTGGAAAGTCTAGTGAGACTTAATGAACCATTGTGATGGTTGGTGGGACTTCATGAACCATTGTGATGGTTAGTGAACCATTGTGATGGTTAATGAACCATTATGATGGTTGGTGAACCGTTGTGATGATTCATGAACCATTGTGATTGGTAGTGGGAAATAAATGTTAGTGGGTAATTAATGCCTAGTGGGATTGTTAGTGGAATTTTACTTCTTCTGTTTTAAGGGTTGCCTAGTATAGCCTATAAATAAGAACCACTTGTAAGCTTCCAAAGCAGAATTTTCAGATTAATCAAATTGAGTGTTTCTCCATTGTGAGAGCTTCCCCTTTGTTCTTGGGTTAAGAACTTTATAGTGTTGGTTCTACCGGCAGGTCGCGGTTAGGGTCACGCTTTCTTGATAACTTTGGTTCTACCGGCAGGTCGCGGTTAGGGACAAGTTCCTCTTTCTATCTTTTAACTGTTTTCAAGACGATCCGTTAAGTAGATTCGTGTCATTTGGCATCAGAGCTTCGGCTCTTGAATTCAGGTGTTATCTTATTCTTTGTCTTCCTTTGTTCTCTTTGTCTAAGTCTGTTCATCTTCTTTTGTCATCTTTCTTTATGCTTCTTCTTTTCTATCTATAAAAAAAAAAATTCGCGCAAAAAAAAATAGAAATTTGTGAAGAAAAAAAAATCCAGATTGAAAAAAAAAAAAGGTTGAAAAAAAACGAAAAAAAAAAAGTTCTTGGGTTATCAATCTTTTGCTTCAAATTACATATTGCACAATCAGAAAAGAAATCTTAAAAAAAAAAAAATCAATTCTGGTCTTATTTGTTTTGTTTTTTCTATACACCTTTCTTTGATCTTGTCTCATTGAAAAGAAAAATCTCTTGAATTCCTTGCTTCTGTTCTATTGTCTCTAGTTTGTTCTTGTTCCCCAAAGTTATCATATCACCAATTCTCTACTGTTTCTTGTTGTGTAGAATCATCCTTAAAGGGTTCTTACTTAAGAGCTCATAAGGTGAAGTTGAGTGGTAAAAGGCAAGAGTGGTAAGGCTATCAGAGGGAAAAAGCCAAATTGAGTGAAAACACGAGTGACTAAACATATTTTGAGTGTAAACACGTGGGAAAGTGTTTATGTGAGGATTTTATTTTTCTAACTCAATTTTTTCAGCACTTTAATCATGACTAGAGGAGAAGGAGAACGAGAAGTTTATCTCAAGTTGCTTATGAGGGAATTTCAAGAACAATTCCAAGCCTTAAATGCAAGATTGGATAATCTTCAATTCCATTCTAAATCTAGAAGTCCAAGGCAATACACTTATGAAAAAGAAAAAGAGAGGGAAAGAAGAAAAGAAAAGAAAGAAGAAGAAAGTGAGAGATCAAAAGAGAAAGGAAAAGAGTTAAAAGCAAAAGAACTAGGAGAAAAAGAGTTGAGAGGAAAAAAAATGCAAGAAAAAGAATTGAGAGAGAAAGAGTTGAAAGAAAAGGAGTTGAGAGAAAAAGAGATAAAAGAAAAGGAGTTGAGAGCAAAAGAGATAAAAGAAAAGGAGTTGAGAGAAAAAGAGATAAAAGAAAAGGAGTTGGGAGAAAAAGAGATAAAAGCGAAGGAGTTGAGAGAAGAAGAGATAAAAGAAAAAAAGATGAAAAAGAAAGAATTGAGAGAAAAAGATAAAGAAAAGGAAGAATACTTTTGTTTCTATTCTAACCCATTGTTCAATTGTGATGAGTCTTTTGTGAAGGAAATTGAAGAAGTGCTTCCAAAGGAGGAATGCAAAGTCTTATGTTCTAACCCTTTGTTTGTAAGTGATGATTCTCTTTTTAAGGGACTTGAAGAAGAGCTTCCTAAGGAAAAAGGAAAAGCACCAAATGAAGTCCTTAATCTTTCCATGAAACAAGTTCCTCAAGGGTTGGAAGTTCCAACTTTGAACACTTGTAAAGATTGGAAATCTCCTAAAGCCAAACATGAGTTCCCTTCTACTACTTTAATTCTTTCTTCCAAATTTGATTGTGGACTTAATTCTTCTGATAATGGTTTTTGTACATCTAACCATACAAATTCTTTTGTTTTGATGCCCAAGGAAGAATTGTACATAAAAGATCAATGGGCAAAGCAATTTGGAGAAGAGGTGGATAAATATGAGGAACAAGACAACCATTGGAAGAAGAAACCTTTAGCTCACACCATCTCTAGACCTTACGCTTTAGTTGATGTGCAACATGTGTTAATTCTTGATTTGCATGATGCATATGATTTGCATAATCTTGATTTGCATGATGTTCTTAATGTTTTGAGAGAAAATAAATTGTATGTCAATCTCAAAAAGTGTTCATTTTGCCTTGAATCTGTTGTGTTTTTGGGATTTGTTGTAAGCTCCAAAGGAATAAGTATGGATGAAGAGAAGGTAAAGGCAATTAGAGAATGGCCTACACCTAAGAATGCCAATGAGGTCAGAAGTTTTCATGGTTTAGCAAGTTTCTATAGAAGGTTTGTGAAGAACTTTAGTTCTATTGCTGCACCTTTGAATGAACTTGTTAAAAAGAATGTTGTGTTTAAATGGAATGATGTGCATGAAAGAGCTTTTAACTTGTTGAAAGATAAGCTAACCAATGCACCTTTGCGTTGTTTGCCTAATTTGGATAAAGCTTTTGAAATTGAATGTGATGCTTCTGGTATTGGAATAGGGGCTGTGTTGATGCAGGACTCTAAACCAATTGCATATTTTAGTGAGAAACTTAATAGAGCAGCATTGAATTATCCTACCTATGACAAGGAGTTGTATGCTTTGGTGAGAACTTTGCAAAATTGGCAGCACTACTTGTGGCCAAGGGAGTTCATAATCCATTCTGACCATCAAAGTTTGAAGTTTTTGAAAACTCAAGGCAAGCTTCAAAAGAGACATGCCAAGTGGTTGGAGTTCATTGAGATGTTTCCTTATGTGATCAAGTACAAGAATGGTAAGGAAAATATTGTTGCTGATGCATTGTCCAGAAGGTATGCATTGCTTACTTCCTTGCAAACTAAGTAACTTGGTTTTGGTCTTATAAAGGATTTGTATGTCAATGATTCTGATTTTGGACAAGTTTGGGATTCTTGTTCTAAACATGCTTTTGGGGACTATTATAGGCTTGATGGGGTCTTGTTTAAGAACAATAAGCTTTGTGTGCCTCTTTGTTCCTTGCGTGAAATGCTAATTAGGGAAACTCATGGTGGTGGACTAATGGGACATTTTGGAGTTCAAAAGACTTTAGAAATTCTGCATGAGCATTTTTATTGGCCTAACATGAAACATGATGTGCAATCTGTTTGTAATAAGTGTGTTACATGTAAGCAAGCCAAATCTAAAGTCATGCCCCATGGTTTCTATACTCCTTTGCATGTGCCTAATCAACCTTGGACTGATGTTTCAATGGATTTTGTATTAGGATTGCCTAGATCTCAAAGTGGAAAAGACAACATTTTTGTTGTTGTTGATAGGTTTAGCAAAATGGCACATTTCATTGCATGTTCTAAAACCAATGATGCATCAAACATTGCTGATTTGTTCTTTAAAGAAGTTGTGCATTTGCATGGATTGCCAATAACCATAGTAAGTGATAGAGATGTGAAGTTCCTAAGTCACTTTTGGCGAACTTTGTGGAATAAGCTAGGAACAAAACTCTTGTTTTCTACTATTGCACATCCTCAAATGGATGGACAAACCGAAGTTGTCAATAGAACACTTACTACCTTGTTGCGTGCTATCATTCAAAAGAATTTGAAACAATGGAAGAAATGCTTGCCACATGTTGAGTTTGCTTATAATAGGACTGTTCATTCTACTACTTCTTATTCTCCTTTTGAAGTTGTGTATGGATTTAATCCTTTAACTCCTTTAGATATCTTACCTTTGCCAACTAATTAGTATGCTAATTTGGATGAAAAGCATAAGGCAAATTTTGTTAGGGAGTTGCATGCTGAGGTTCGAGCCAACATTGAGAAAAGGAATGAGCAATATGCAAAGCAAGCAAATAAGGGGCGTGTCAAAGTGACTTTTGAACCTGGAGATTGGGTTTGGGTTCATATGAGAAAAGAAAGGTTTCCTACTCAAAGGAAATCCAAGTTGCAACCAAGAGGAGATGGACATTTTCAAGTGTTAAAAAGGATTAATGACAATGCTTACAAGCTGGATTTGCCAACTGATTATGGTAATGTAAGTTCTATCTTTGTTTGATGTAGGAGATGGACTTGATTCGAGGACGAATCCTTTCGAAGAGGGAGGGAATGATAGAGATCAAAAAAGCCAACCTAAAGACACTTTGTGTGACATTGGAGGTCCCATGACTAGGTCCAAGACAAAGAGGATGAAGCAAGCATTGCAAAGCCTAATAATGGAGATCAAGAAAAGTTCATCTCAAAGTGGATTAGAGGCTACTCCAAAGTGGGTCACTTTTCTACAAGTTGATCAAGATTTGAGCCCAAAATGAAGACATCATGAAAAGCCCAAATTCACAAGACAAGAAGATAGTGGGAAATTAATGCTCAGTGGAATGTAAAAGCTTAGTGGGGAGTAAATGCTTAGTGGAAAGTTTAGTGAGACTTAATGAACCATTGTGATGGTTGGTGGGACTTCATGAACCATTGTGATGGTTAGTGAACCATTGTGATGGTTGGTGGGACTTCATGAACCATTGTGATGGTTAGTGAACCATTGTGATGGTTGGTGAACCATCGTGATGGTTGGTAAACCGTTGTGATGATTCATGAACCATTGTGATTGGTAGTGGGAAATAAATGTTAGTGGGTAATTAATGCCTAGTGGGATTGTTAGTGGAATTTTACTTCTTCTGTTTTAAGGGTTGCCTAGTATAGCCTATAAATAAGAACCTCTTGTAAGCTTCCAAAGTAGAATTTTCAGATTAATCAAATTGAGTGTTTCTCCATTGTGAGAGCTTCCCCTTTGTTCTTGGGTTAAGAACTTTATAGTGTTGGTTCTACCGGCAGGTCGCGGTTAGAGTCAAGTTCCTCTTTCTATCCTTTACCTGTTTTCAAGACGATCTGTTAAGTAGATTCGTGTCACAATCCAAGCTCGATTGATAAGTCTAGGATGATTCACCACAAAGAAAGTGTTTCTTTGATAAGAATCTAAAGGTTCATCACAAGAACCAAGAGAGAACTCTCTCAACTTAGCACAAAGCTAATTTTCTAAAAATGATCAAAAGCTCATTAGAAATGTGTTCTAAGGCCCTATTTATACTAACACTAATAAAAAGGCCCAAATAACTAAAAAGGCCCAACACAAGTCATAACGGACCCAAACAAAAGGAAACATCACTAAAAATATAAAAAGCTCAACAAAAGCCCAAATTAGGCCCAAATTACATAAACTTCTATTCTAAGATTTGGCTCCACTTTAAGCTCTTCATGTACCATTCTAGTCCTCTATCATTCCCTCCTTCTTGAAGGAAATTCGACCTCGAATTTAGAGCCAAGGTACCTACATCATAAAAACAACACAAAACAACATGTTTTAGTTTTGAGAAAATATTAAAAAAGAAAATCCTATTTCTATTGAGACTTGGATTCCTTAAGAAGGAAAATCTCTTATTATCTATGTGCTTATATATCAATCCTCCCGGATCAAATACAAGCCAAAAGAAACCATCAATTAACACTAAAAGGAAATGCTTAATCACAAATTTCAAAGACAAGTCAATCCAATGAAAATTATGAGCAAACAATGACATTTTCAAACCAAGAATGGAAAATTTAGATTTATCCATTTTATGCACAATCCATCTATCAAAACACTTGAGTGTACCATACATTACTAAACTCTCACTATGAGTTGCTCCAATTAATGAATCATGAAATAAACATTTAGGCACACAAAATGAAGCATCTTTAAACCTATGCTTTTTATGCCTATAGAAATCATCATTTTCAATTTTCCCATAAACAACAACACACATAGAGGAAGACTCAACATGATCATACAAGTCCAAATGATGTACATTAATATCAAATTTCAAGACCTTGGCACCATCACCTAAAACAATATCATGCATACCAAAAGCAACATTCAATTCACAAACATTTTGGGTTAACACATGGTACACATCAATTAAATCACAAGGTTTAGAGATGGTGTAAGCCAAAATTTTCTTCTCTCTAAGGTTGCATTGGTCCTCATATGCCTCCACTTATTCTCCAAATTGTCTTGCCCATTGATCCTTGATGTGCAATTCTTTCTTAGGCATCAAAACAAAAGAATTTATATGGTTAGGAGCACAATCAAGTTGACAAGAAGAATTAAATTCACAATTCAATTTAGGAGAAGAAAATAGAGTCTTGCGCTCCTTCTTTGAGACTTCATCATCAAACAAAGGGTTAGAAGAAAAACAAAAACAATCATTTTTCTCTTTATCTTTTGTTTTCTCTTTTTCAATTATTTCTCTTTCTCTCATATCTTTTTCTCTCATTTCTTTTTCTTGTTCTCTCAACTCTAGTTCTTTCATCTCTTTTTCTTTTTCTCTCTTCTCTTTTTCTTGTAACTCTTTTTTCTCTTGTTCTATTTTCTTTTTCAATTTAATTTGATCCTCACTTGCTTCCTTAGGTGAAAGTGATGCAAGTTTGACCTTTTGTCCTTCATGTGTAAAAGAAATCTTACCACTAGGTTTATTAACCCAAACAGCCCAACAACCAAAAACCACTAAAAATAAAGGGAAAGTGGGCTTAAGTGTACTAAAAGAGCAGCCCACCTAAAATCTGATTACAGCCTTTATTTAGCTTAAGAAATGGGCCAAAAGTGGACTAAACAAACAAAAACAAATGCACCCTTCTCTAGTAATTATGGTCTTCAGTCTGAATGCAACAAATTATTTTGGGCTCCTTCACATCACATTTTGGGCCTTCAATTTTGGAGCCTCCCTTGATCAAATTTGCCACCACTTGATTTAGAGCTTCTTTGGCTTTCTTGGCTCTTGCTCTTGTCATTGGTCCTCCTAATCCTTGGATGCCATCTGTAACCCCCCTTCTAATTAATTAATCTACATTGAATATATATATATATATATATATATATATATATATATATATATATATATATATATAAAATTCTCTAAATACATTCTATTAAAGTTCAAGATATATCATTATAATTTGCATCATTAAAATTTACATAAAGACTACTATAAAATTATTCTAGTTATTACAAGTACTAAAATACCAAAAAAAAACTCCCCGTCCTATAGCTCTGGAAGTTTTCGCATCTTTATCTTCTAACTATTCTTCAAACACCTGCAAATCAAACTTCACTAGAATCTAGGGACAAAATTTTTACAGGATCAGGCATTTAATTTCTCATACAATTAAAACAATTTCAAACATGTACATATCATAACTAATTAATCAGTCACACACATAGTTAAATGCAGCATGATTTATGCAAATGCAGTTTTTGACTCAAATTCATTTTTGACCCTGCTCCATGGAGACTTCCCCTTTGAGTGTTTAGTAAGAAACTGGCCTACCATTACGCACTGCAATTCAGCAATCAGCCCCTACTAAACGCGAATAAACTAAACAGAATTAGGAGATCAGAATACCCAGGAAGGCCACCACGACCGCATCTCTGTCCAGATTACAGCCACATATGGAATTGCCAATATCCTTCTCCCCACAGACTATAAAATCACAGATTATACAGTCCTGTCTAACTTATTCTGCTCACCCAAAAACAAATCATTTCTCATGACTACCACAGTCCCGGTTAGTCAACATCACTGATCTTTTTAAATCCATGGCTACCGCAGTCCCGGTTAGCCAACATAATTTGGTTTTCACTTGACACCTTTTTTTTTTAAAAATCCCCAAAAGACTCATGCGTATGCAATATGATCATAATCATAATTAAATAAGAAATTTTACTTAATCACACACCAATACATAAAAGTTTAATAATTAACATTGATATTTTACTAAAAACCAACTAGTTCCTTACTAGTTAAAATTTCTAAACTATTTCTAATTTTTCTGAAATTCCAATTCTATCCTTAATGTAAAATTACCAAATTTCCCTTGATCTTTTTATTAAATTTCAAATGTATCCCTAAACTTTCTAGAGAATATAAAAATTACCATGTTACCCTTATACATTTCTATTATTTCCAAAAATGCCCTTAATGTTTTTCCAAAATTCCCAATGTGTCCCTACATGTAAAATGACCATCTTACCCTTAGTTTTATAAAAATTTCCACATAATACCGCTTGTAAAACAAGCATAGCCGAATGGCCAACAAGCCATTTCCAATATTTTCTTCCAAAACAACCAAGCCAAATTCCAATTAAAAATCAACCAAATCAAGATTCAATCAAAATCAAGCAACCAAAGTTCCATCCATCACAAACACTTCAAGAATTCAATCAAACATTATTCCAATCAATTATTTCAAGTTTCTAACATCCAATAAACAAAACCCCTAATTCAATTTCACACTTTCATGGTTCTTGATCATATATTGAATTTAACCCTAATCACATGGTTTTCCTAATTTCTAGGGTTCTAAATTGAAATTAAATGCCAAGATCCTTACCTTGGATCCTTAAATTGATGAAGGAACCCTTGAATCTCTTCCTTCCTTCCTCCTTGATCTTCTTGAATTTTTAAAGTTTCCTTCCAATTCCTCTTCCTTTTAGCCAAATATTTTTGGATGAGGTGAGGTTTGGATGGTTTTCTTTCTTAATTTTTTTAGAAGAAAATATGAAGCTAAGATGAAGGGAATGGAGGGGCTGCAGCTGCTGGTAGCTCACGGTTTTGAGTTTTGTGAGAAGTTAACTTTGTTGCCTTTTCTTTTACTTTGAATTTCTTATGTTTTTAATTAAGAATTCTTCACTCAATTTAATCAAGCATTCACGTCCACCTCCTTAGACTTTGGCAGTCCAAAAGCTGGAGATTTGGCAGCCAATTGGACAGCCAATTAAGTCCCCAACATTAGCCAATTGAGTCTCCTACGTTTCTTGCCAATTGGTGTGGTTAAAAGTCAACATTGGTAGGAATTAAATGGAATTTTCTAAAATAATTTAGGGCTTTTAATTATCTTACAAACTAATTAGAATTTGAAGAAACTAACACCACCATTGGATTCCCCACTATCAAAAACCTTGGGGTAGTGTCTTACTTATCTCTTAATCCAAGTTTAATTAGCTTAATATAGTGACATTAGAAACTTTGAGTTGTCACACTTTGATTGGTTAAGGTTCTAAATTTAATTTTTCTTGGTTAAACATTTTTAATAATTATTCTAAGTATATTACAATTATTAGATAATTCTATTGATGTCATACGAAATTTCTCTGAAGTTTCTGCCTTAGAATTTTATTGTAAGAATTTCTTAGAGTTCTAACTTTCATAAAATTCTAACAATTCAAAATTAGCATTTTAATTCTTTAACTGTATATATTTCTAATCTATATTCAATCACCTTTTTATTAAGTTACAGATTAGTCCAAAATTCCACACTTGAAAATCTATCCTGGACAGCTGTCTAACATAGCGGTCCAGTCAACAATCAATTCAGGCAAAAACAAAGACATCCAAAGATTCAGAAAATTCTTCTGAGTAGAACTGTATTAATTTCATTAAGAAAATACATATAGAAAGTTTCTATAAAATACAATACATAATCATTCATAATATTCAAATATAAATACGTACAAATAGTAAAATAAAATGAGGATGTTACACCATCCATGCTGCCATCCATCACACCTTCTCCTTTGTCCTCATCAGAATGTCTCTATTAAGCCCACGTAAGAACCTTGCCATGGCGGTTTTAGGTTCTTGTGCATTGGCTCTCCTCATAGTCATTTTCATCTCTTTGCAGTATTCATCAACACTCTTGCTACCTTGTGTGAGACATTGTAGCTTATCATAAGCATCTCTCTCATAGGAAGGTGGTAAGAATGTCTTCCTCATCAAATCCTTCATTTCTTGCCAAGTTGCTATCTTAGGCATCCTTATCCTCTCTCTTCCATCCTCCTTATACTTCCACCATGCAATTGCACTCCCTTCAAACTTCAAGGTAACCTTCCTAATTTTTTTCTCCTCACCATAGTCATGGCATGAAAAGACTTGGTCAACTTTCATCTCCGACTCAATGTATGCTTCCAGATCATTCTTCCCTTGAAAACTAGGAATTTTAAGTTTCTCTCTTCCATACTATCCTTTATTTTATTTTCTACCTCATTATCTCCTCCATATCTCCCTCTCCCATGTCTCCTAAGCCTCCTTTCTCCTTCATCTTCCCCATAACCTCCATCTATGGTAAGAAGAACAATACATACCTACACAAAAATGATTAGCACAAATAATAGAAATATGGACCTCATCACTCGCTAAGTGTTTCACTCAAAATCACTCGTGTTTCTCTCTTTTGAGGCTTTTACTATAATGTGCACACTTGCCTTTTTCCACTCTTGTTCCTCTTTAGTTCTTGAAAAGGACCTCCAAATTTCAATAATAATTTTCAATGTGAAAGATGTCACAAATCCAAACTTGACTTAAGAGTCCAAAATAAGAAAACTCTAAGACAAAACCAACGAAATTTAGAAGACAAGCAATAAGAGCTAAAATAAATGAAAGGGACAACTCAATAGAATGCCAAGCAAAGACAAGACTAGAAGACACAAGAAAAGAGCAACACAAACTAAGAAACTCAAATTTTCAACTTTGTAAAGAACTAGTGTATTCAAGAGAGTTAAAATAGCATAAAAGTGTATGAAAAAGAAAGAATTAAGCAATGGTGTAGAAGGACTTCTTATAGGGCAGATTTTTTTCTTTCCAAAGGTATTTTTTTTTACACTTTGGCCACTAAACTTTTCATAATTGTAGTTGGGCCCCTATATTTTTTTGTATTTTCACTTTTCCCCCAATATTTTCTTTTTTTATCTTTAAGTCCTTTTTTTTTGCTAACAAGTCCTCAAACTTTTTAATATTTACGAAAAACACCCAAACTCAATTCAAATTTTTATGGATCAAACACAAGGGTTATGCCAAAGACTCTCAAGAACACACATGAACACTGTGAATGTTCTTCCCCAAATTCAAATTTCAAAATTTCAATATGCAGATTTTGACTCAAATTAAACATAAGACAATCTCAAAAATATGGATCGAAACAATAAAAATCACAAATCAATGAATAGTATGATGAACAGTCGCACTGCCGATGAACAGTACCACCACCGCCGATGAACAGTACGAAAATGATGCTAGATCCAGCTCTGATAACCAATTGATAAAAACCCCTTTCCGGATCTCAAATTCAGCATCAACATAAATAACGGAAATAAAAAAGGTGAAGAAAATATAAAGCGGAAAGACAAAAAATGGAAGATGACGCCACAACCGAAGCTCGATTGATAAGTCTAGGAGGATTCGCCACAAAGAAAGTGTTTCTTTGATAAGAATCTAAAGGTTCATCACAAGAACCAAGAGAGAACTCTCTCAACTTAGCACAAAGCTAATTTTCTAAAAATGATCAAAAGCTTCTTACAAATGTGTTCTAAGGCCCTATTTATACTAACACTAATAAAAAGGCCCAACACAAGTCATAATGGACCCAAACAAAAGGAAACATCACTAAAAATATAAAAAGCTCAACAAAAGCCCAAATTGGGCCCAAATTACATACACTTCTAGTCTAAGATTTGGCTTTACTTTAAGCTCTTCATGTACCATTCTAGTCCTCTATCACATTGAAACCACACATATTAATTTTGCTTTTTGTCTCTCAAACAATTCACAATCATCAAACATGCAAACAAGGATCACTAAGGACTTTCTTGGCTTGTAACGTGGCCGGGCTTACAACAAATATTGGTTTTTCTGGGATTCAAAACATCTAAGAATATGAGAGCAAAAAGAGAACATCCTCAACTCAATCTCAACAACAATTATCAGTTAATTGGACCCCAAGTTTCTTCAACAAACCAAACCACTTTAATTAACCTCACCTATGTCCTACTGCACTTTATTTATTTCTTTTTCTTTTTCTCTTTTTTTTTTTTACAGCTTTGAAACTGTAGTAGGACAAAGGTGAGCCACAAGCATTTTCATTCTTTTTTTACAGTCATACTAACTGTGACACTAGATTCCCTTGGGGTACCCTTCTTTTATCACTTTTGGGTGTTTGGTAAAACACCAAACTTAATGTACAACCCTATTCCTTAGTTTGCTCTCCTATTCCTAGGAAGGGAGAACAAGATGAAAACCCCTTTACGGATCAAAATTCAACATCTCAATTTGGGTAAAAATTTAAGGATAAAATTTAGAAAGAAAAGGGAAAAATGGATTGAGACAAGAAATGGAAAGAACGACGCCACAATCCCTAAGGATTGATAAGTCGAGGAAGATTCGCCACTTTGAATATGGAAATTCAAAGATAAGAATCAAAAGTAGTTCCTAAGGATCAAACACAAGGGTTTGCCAAAGACTCTCAAGAACACACATGAACACTATGAATGTTCTTCCCCAAATTCAAAATTTCAGAATTTCAATCTACAGATTTTGACTCAAATTAAACATAAGGCAATATCAAAAAATATGGATCAAAACAATAAAAATCACAAATCAATGAACAGTACCGAATTTGATGCACGGTACCGCGATCGGAACAGTTTCGCCGATGAACAGTGTTGCGATCGGAACAGTGTCGTCATGAACAGTACGGCGAACGGAACAGTACGCGATAGATGAGCAGTGCGTGATCGGAACAGTGTCACGATGAACAATGTGGGGGGAGGGATGTGAACAGTGCGCGACCGGGGGAACAGTGTCTCATGTGAACAGTCCCCCCCGATGAACAGTGCACGGAATTTGATGCTGAATCCTTGCTCTGAATACCAAATGATAAAAATCCCTTTCCGGATAACAAAATTTAGCATCAAAGGAAACAACGGAAATAAAAAAGGTGAAGAAAATATAAAGCGGAAAGATAAGAAATGGGATATGACGCCGCAATCGAAGCTCGATTGACAAGTCTAGGAGGATTCGCCACAAAGAAAGTGTTTCTTTGATAAGAATCTAAAGGTTCATCCAAGAACCAAGAGAGAACTCTCTCAACTTAGCACAATGCTAATTTTCTAAAATGATCAAAAGTCCTTACAAATGTGTTCAAAGGCCTATTTATACTAACACTAATAAAAAGGCCCAAATAACTAAAAAGGACCAACACAAGTCATAATGGACCCAAACTAAAAGGAAATGTCACTAAAAATATAAAAGGTCCAACAAAGGCCCAAATTACATAAACTTCTATTCTAAGATTTGGCTCCACTTTAAGCTCTTCATGTACTATTCTAGTCCTCTATCATAAACACAAGAGTTTATATTGGTTCATCTCAACCATCGAGACTGCGTCCAGTTCTTGGGAAACCCACCAAGTTCCACTATCTCCACAGAGAGACAAGTGTTATTTTTACAAGCCACTCCTAGCTTTTATCGACTAGTATTTACACTAGCTTTTAGAAGATAATAACCAAGTATCCATTGCTACAGAGCCATCCTTGGCTTCTACAAATTAGCATATTTGTTTAAAGTACGGTGCACACTAGACTATAACTACCGTCTTACATATGTGAATACAAATTGAGCTCATAGTCACAACTCTCAAGATTTACAAGGTGTTTTGAGAGCTTGAGAAGACTTAGAAAACTTTTACATGGAGTTTGAATGCTTGAGAATGATTAATCATCCAGGTCTCTAACTTTAGCACTTAAAAGCTTCTTCTATTTAGACTTGCTGAGGAAGTAATTATTGTCTCTAAACCGTGTATCACCAACTTATCAAGAAATATTGATAAAGTATTATGCTTATCTTCCTTTTGGCACACTCTGTAACATCCTGAGCGCTAATGAGGGTGGGGGAGTGATCACCAGTGTAAAAGAGATTAGGCATAGACAAGGAGCGCTCCTGGTAGGCTTCTAGTAGGAGGGTTACATGAATAAATCGAATACACACACTCGAATGAGAGGGATCCAGAGGTTGTCCAAGTATGGGACTGTATAATTGAGGATGGCTTAAAGGAATTAATTAGTACTATCTATACCAACAAGAAGCATCTACTTTTCGATAGCTCACTTAAGAACTCTGTAGTTAAGTGTGCTTGACTTGGAGCAATTTCGGGATGAGTGACCTTTTGGGAAGTTTCCTATGAAGCGTGTGATAAGGGCAAAGCACGCTGAAAAGTCTTGTATTGGTTAGCGGGGACAGTCAATGATCCTGAAAGTGGCTGGGCATTACAAGTGGTATCAAAGCAGGCCTCTCTCTCAGTACAGTGTGGTTCGAGGATGAATGAAGAGGAAGCTAGTGGGCATGTAACATCCCGGGCACTGACGAGGGCGGGGGAGTGATCGCCGGTGCAAAAAAGATAAGGCACGAATAAGGAGTGGCTCCTGGCAGGCTTCTAGCGGGAGGGATACATGAATAAATTGAATACACACCTGAATGAGAAAGATCTAGAGGTTGTGCAGGTATGCGACTATACAATTGAGTATGACTTAAAGGAATTAATAAGCACTACCTATACTAACAAAATGCATCTACTTTTCGATAGCCCATCATTTAAGAACTCCATAGTTAAGCTTGCTTGACTTTGAGCAATTTCAAGATGGGTGACCTTTTGGGAAGTTTCCAAAGAAGCGTATGAGTGAGGCCATAACATGTTGAAAAGTCTTGTGTTGGTTTGTGGGGACAGTCAACGATCCTGAAAGTAGCTGGGCATTACACACTCCATGCATTGCATCAGGGGTCAAGTCACTTTTGTGCACTCAAGTACACTACAACTAGCTTTCGGCATGCCTATTGATGGAGTAGGTAACTTTATCATTTGACTTCTCTCTTTCTCTTTTTTCTTCAATAGATCCTATAAAGAATGAGGAACATGCTTTGCATGAAGGATCAACTGAATAGAGCATTAAACTTGATCATAAAATGCTACAGACTTGACATTCGTTGGCTATCGTCTGACAAATCAGACGCAGACACAATATTACTTAGGTCCTATAAGACGCAATATTTGAAACTTACTATTTATTTGCATCAAATCAAAACAATTGAGGGTCCTAATTCATCTTATGACTCAACAACTATCTTAGAGAAACCTTCTATAAACCTCCTATAGTACCCTACTAAACCTATAAAAACTCCTAATCTCAAAAACTGACTTAGGTGCTTCCCACTCTAACACGACTTCTACCTTGAATTGGTCTACAACTATCCTTCCTCTAGATATGACATACCCTAAGAAACTCACCTCCTCCAACCAAAAATCGCACTTGGACAACATAACATATAGTTGTTTATCCTTAAGGGTTTGCAACACAACTGTAACACCCTCACCTGCTTTTTGTATTAATTGTCTATTTATCTTTTAAGTATGTTTTTTAAATATATGACCTACATAGGATATTAAAACATTGATTCACATTAATGTGATCAAGATTTTATGTTATATATAATTGTAAATTTTAATGATTATTCCGAATTAAAACCCGGGTAATTGTTAAAACAATTATTATATACTAAATTATCAATATTTATGACAGACAAGAGAAAAAGTCTCAAATGATTAGGAAATTATTATTTGAGCTTAGAATCATTTGTTTTATATGCTTAATTATGGTTAGGATAATTTTTTCAGAAATTTTAGAGCCTTCTGAGAAAATTTCACAAAATGCCTTAGAGTTTTTGATGAAAAGTCAGGTAGTATAAGAACAACATCAAACATTGATGAAACTAACAATGTCAGTTCAGTTTTAATATATAATAATATGATTTCTGCTAAAATTTGGGAAGTTCTCTTCATCTTAACCACATAAAAACACCATTTTTGGAGCACCACTAATCAAAACTTGTAATCTCTTCACCAAAGGGGCTTGTGGCTTGGGGTTCTCTTTTTCTCCTCTCCTCCTAGGTTGACGATGATTTAGTCCTTGGTAAGGGGGAGTGATGTAACCCCTCTTTTTAATTACTTAATTTCTATATAAAATCCATTAAACACGGAAATTTAAAATTAAAATATATACATTCCATTAAGTTTAAAGTTTGTCTTTATAATTTACATTATTAAAATTTACAGAAAATACTATTACAAAATTATTTCTAATTAATACAAAAGTATCTAAATCCAAAAACCCATATTCCTATAGCTCTGGAGTATGTCTGCATCTGTGACTTCTAATTAATCTTCCAAATACCTGCAATCACACTCCCCTAGAATCTGGGGACAGCGTTACCGGATCAGACATTTAATTTCTCATACAATAAAACAATTTCAAACAAATACATATCATAACAAATTAATTAGTTACACACATAATTAAATGCAATATGATTTATGCAAATGCAGTTTTTGACTCAAATTCATTTTTGACCCTGCTCCATGGAGACTTCCCCTTTGAGTGTTTAGTAAGTAACTGGCCTACCATTACGTACTGCAATTCAGCTATCAGCCCCTACTAAACGCAAATAAGCTAAACAGAATTAGGAGATTAGGATACCCGGAAGGCTACCACGACCGCAACTCAGTCCAGTTTCCAGCCACATGTGGAATTGCCAATATCCTTCACCCCACAGACTATATAATCACAGATTATACGGTCCTGTCTAACAAATTCTACTCAACCCAAAAATCCTTTCTCAATCATTTTCATTTCACATGACTACCGTAATCTCGGTTAGTCAACAATTCATTTCTCAATCAATCTCATTTCACATGACTACCGCAGTCCCGGTTAGTCAACAAAAGTCATTACTCATAAATCAACTCAATTCTCATGACTACCACAGTCCTGGTTAGTCAACATAATTCTTTCTCATTTGATACTTTTAAAAATCCCCCAAAAAGACTCATGCTAATGAATTTTGTTCATGATCACAATCAAATAAATAATTTATACACATTAACATACAAGGATACAAAATTTAAGCAATTTACATTAGTATTTTTAATAATTTCCGAAAATGCCCTCAATCTTTTTCCAAAATACCCAATGTGTCCCTACATGTAAAATGACCATTTTACCCTTGGTTTTTAAAAAAATTCCACATAATATCCCTTGCATTTAGGGCTGGCCGAATGGTCTACAAGCCATTCTCAACAATTCTTCCAAAGCTACAAACTCCAATTCCAACCAAAATTCAATCAAATCAAAAATTCAATCAAAATTCAACAAACCAAATTTCAACCATTACAACATCTTAAAAATTCAATCAAACATCATTCCAATCCATGAATTTCAATCACAAGCATCAAAAACACAAAACCCCTAAATCAATTTCAAGTTTTCATGATTCTAGGTCAAAATTTTAATCTAAGCCTACAACATGTTTTCTTCTAATTCCAAGGGTTCTAATTGAAATTAAATGCCTAGATCCTTACCTTAGACTCTTTAATTGAAGAAAAAGCCTTGAATTCCTTTCTCCCTCACTCCTTGGTCTTGTAGGAATTTTTGAGATTTTCTCCAATTCTTTCCCTACTAGCCGAATTAGCTTTGTGTTTTGGAAGTTTGGATGGTTGGGTTTCTTAATTTGGGATGAGATGATGAAGTTAAGATGAAATGAAGTCAAGAGCTGCAGCTGCTGGGTAAGGAAGCTTACGGTTCTGTTTTTGTGGGGAAATAGCTTTTGTGACTTTTTACTTTGTTTTAAGTTTTAATACTTCTTTAAACAAGTTATTAACCAAATTGAAGTTTGCCTTCATGTCCAGCAGCTTCTGCACGTCCAGCAGCCCTTATTGACCAAGGGAGATCAAGTCACCAAGCCACTTGGACAGCCAAAGGAGTTCCTTGGGTGACTTGCTCACTTGCCCACCCTAAAAGTCAACATTTTCAAGCACTTTGTAGAAAATTCTAGAATGTTTTTAGGGCTGTTAATTATCTTACAATGTGATTAGAATTTGAAGAAAATAACATCACCATTGGATTCCTCACTATCAAAAACCTTGGGGTAGTGTCTTACTTATCTCTTAATCCAAGCTTAATTAGCTTAATTTAGTGACATTAGAAAAACCTAAGTTGTCACTTTTTGATTGGTTAAGGTTCTAAATTAAATTTTTCTTGGTTAAACATTTTTAATAATTATTCTAAGTATATTACAATTATTAGATAATTCTATAGATATCCTATGAATTTTCTCTAAATTTTCTGTCTTAAAATTTTACCGTAATAATTTCTCAAAGTTCTAACTTTCAGAAAATCCTAACAATTCTGAATAAGCATTTTAATTCTTTATCTGTATATATTTTTAATCTATATTCTATTACCTTTATTTTAAGTTATAATTGAGTTCAAAATTCTATACTTGAAAATTTATCCTGGACAGCTGTCTGACATAGCAGTCCAGTCAACTATCAATTTTAGCAAAAACAAAGGCATTTGCAAATTCAGAAAATTCTTCTGAGTAGAATTGTATTAATTTCATTAAGAAAATATGTTCATAATGTACATATATAAATGCGTACAAATAGTAAAATGAGGATGTTACAAGTGAGGTTCTTGATTCTTATGTTTTTCACCCTATTTTATGTTATTTTGATGCATTTACTTCATTATTTTTGGTCCATCTCTTTTTATTCTTTCAATTCTTGCTCATTCTATTGTTGTAATTTTATTTCCATGTTGCTTCCTTGTTCTTGTGGTTGTTGGGTTTTTCTTTCCTTTAGGGGAGGTTGTGGCAGATTTTATTCTTGATTTTAAGCTTCTAATCACTTTAAACAACCCAGAAAACATGTTGCTGAAGTTTGAAGCCAAAAGGTTGATTTTTCTATCTTCCTTAACCCTTAATGTGCCACATTTTTTAGCTGAACTGATAGAGGACTAGAATGGTACATGAAGAGCTTAAAGTGGAGCCAAATCTTAGAATAGAAGTTTATGTAATTTGGGCCTAAATTGGGCTTTTGTTGAGCTTTTTATGTTTTTAATGATGTTTATTTTTAATTTGGGCCTTTTTTAGTTGTTTGGACTTTTAGTAATGGGCCTTGGTAAGCCTTTTAGGTTCATATTATAAATAGGCCAAAAGTTAACTTTGTAAGGAGGTTTTTGACTCTCATTTGGAATGAAGCTTTGGTGCTTTTGTGAGAGGAAACTCTCTAGGTTCTTAGGAACTACCCTTGATTCTTATCTTTGAATTTCTATATTCAAAGTGGCGAATCCTCCTCAACTTATCAATCCCTAGGGATTGTGGCGTTGTTCTTTCCATTTCTTGTCTTTCCGTTTTATATTTTCTTCACCTTTTGAGTTTCCGTAATTTTCGTTGATGCTGAATTTGAGATTTGGAAAGGGGTTTTTATCATTTGGTATTCAGAGCAAGGATTCAGCATCAAATTCGTATCACTGTTCATCGCTGCACTGTTCATCACGGCGGCAGCACTGTTCATCATGGCGCCAGTACTGTTCTTCTCGGTGAGTTGCACTGTTCATCGGCGACACTGTTTCCCCGATCGCACATTGTTCATCGCAACACTGTTCACCATTCATCGGTGATACTGTTTACCGATCGGCACTGTTTAATCGGTGATACTGTTCCGATCGCGTACTGTTCACCGATCGAACACTGTTCATTGTGATACTGTTCACCGATCGGCACTGTTTGATCGGCGATACTGTTCCGAATGTGCACTATTCAAATATCGCGCACTGTTCATCGGCGACACTGTTCCGATCGCGGTGCTGTTCATGGTTGTGGTACTGTTCACGATCGTTTACTGTTCATTGATTTCGGTACTGTTCATTGATTTGTGATTTTTATTGTTTCAATCCATATTTTTGAGATTGCCTTGTGTTTAATTTGAGTCAAAATCTGCAGATTGAAATTCTGAAATTTGAATTTGGGGAAGAACATTCATAGTGTTCATGTGTGTTCTTGAGAGTCTTTGGTAAACCCTTGTGTTTGATCCATAAAAATTTGAATTAAGTGAGTTTGGGTATTTTTCATAAATATTAAAAAGTTTGAGGACTTGTTAGCAAAAGAAAAGGACTTAAAGATAAAAAAAGAAAATATTGGGGCAAAAGTGAAAATACAAAAAAGTTTAGGAGCCCAAGTGCAATTATGAAAAGTTTAGGGGCCAAAGTGTAAAAAAAAAGTCAAAAAAAAATACCATTGGAAAGAAAAAAATTTGCCCTATAAGAAGTCCTTCTACACCTTTGCTTAATTCTTTCTTTTTTCATACACTTTTATGTCATTTTAGCTCTCTTGAATACACTAGTTCTTCACAAAGTTGAAAAATTTGAGTTTCTTAGTTTTGTGTTTTATTCTTGTGTCTTCTAGTCTTGTCTTTGCTTGGCATTCTATTTTGAGTTGTCCCTTTCATTTCTTTTAGCTTTTATTGCTTGTCTTCTAAATTTCCTTGGTTTTGTCTTAGAGTTTTCTTGTTTTGGACTCTTGAGTTGAGTTTGGATTTGTTACATCTTTCACTTTGAATAAAATTCTTGATTTGTGATTGAGAGAGTGCTTCTTAAGGACTAAAGAGGAGTTTGAGTGGAAAAAGGCAAGTGTGCACATTATAGAAAAAGCCTTCAAAAGAGAGAAACACGAGTGGATTTGAGTGAAACACTTAGTGAGTGGTGAGGTCCATATTTCTATTATTTGTGCTAATCATTTATGTGTAGGTATGTATTGTTCTTCTTACCATAGAATTGATGGAGGTTATGGGGAAGATGAAGGAGAAAGGAGGCTTAGGAGACATGGAGGAGATAATGAGGGAGAAAATAAAATAAAGGATAGTATGGAAGAGGAGAAACTTAAAATTCCTAGTTTTCAAGGGAAGAATGATCCGGAAACATACATTGAGTGGGAGATGAAAGTTGACCAAGTCTTTTCATGCCATGACTATGCCTCCATGGTGCCCCGTGACTCACTTTTGGTAGCCCGTTTAGCATTTTTGGTGCCCGTGGTGGATTTTGGCCCCCGGGGTGACTTTTGGTTTTTGGTTTCCAATGATCATTGGTGCATCCTCATGCATGGAAAACCATAATGCCCAAAGAGGAGAAGAAAATTAGGAAGGTTACCTTGAAGTTTGTAGGGAGTGCACTTGCATGGTGGAAGTATAAGGAGGATGGAAGAGAGAGGATAAGGATGCCTAAGATAGCAACTTGGCAAAAAATGAAGGATTTGATGAGGAAGACATTCTTACCACCTTCCTATGAGAGAGATGCTTATGATAAGCTACAAAAACTCACACAAGGTAGCAAGAGTGTTGATGAATACTACAAAGAGATGAAAATGACTATGAGGAGAGCCAATGCACAAGAACCTAAAACCGCCATGGCAAGGTTCTTACGTGGGCTTAATAGAGACATTCAATACATAGTGAAGTTACAACACTATGAGAGCTTGGAGGATCTAGTGCACCAAGCCAACAAAGTGGAGAGACAACTTGAGAGGAAGCATTCCTACAAGAAGACCTATCACTATGACTCTTCTAGTGGTAAGGACAAGTCCAAGAAGGAGGGATCTTCCTCACCTAAGCAACAAGCTTCAAAGTCTCCAAGTGGTAAACATGTTCCTAACCCTAGCACTTCTTCTACTTCTAAAAGTGGTACAATTAAATGTTTTAAATGCTTGGGTAAAGGCCATATTGCATTGCATTGTCCAAACATGAAAACCAAGGTCTTGAAGGAAAACGAAGTTGTCACGAGTGAGTTATCTTATACTTGTTCATCTAATATCTCTAGTGATAATCATAGTTGATAGAGGACTAGAATGGTACATGAAGAGCTTAAAGTGGAGCCAAATCTTAGAATACAAGTTTATGTAATTTGGGCCTAAATTGGGCTTTTGTTGAGCTTTTTATGTTTTTAATGATGTTTATTTTTAATTTGGGCCTTTTTAGTTGTTTGGGTTTTTAGTAATGGGCCTTGGTAAGCCTTTTAGGTTCATATTATAAATAGGCCAAATGTTAACTTTGTAAGGAGTTTTGACTCTCATTTGGAATGAAGCTTTGATGCTTTTGTGAGAGGAAACTCTCTCTAGGTTCTTAGGAACTACCCTTGATTCTTATCTTTGAATTTCCATATTCAAAGTGGCGAATCCTCCTCAACTTATCAATCCCTAGGGATTGTGGAGTTGTTCTTTCCATTTCTTGTCTTTCTGCTTTATATTTTCTTCACCTTTTGAGTTTTTTCATAATTTCCTTGATGCTGAATTTGATATCCGGAAAAGGGGTTTTTATCATTTGGTAATCAGAGCTAGATTTAGCATCATTTTCGTACTGTTCATCGGCAGCGCATGCACTGTTCATCGTGGCGTCGACACTGTTCATCGGTTCTGTTGGCGGTTTTGTTCATCGCGACCACTGTTCATCGACGCGGAGCACTGTTCATCGGCCCTGTTCACCACGCGTACTGCTAATCGTTGCACTGTTCACCGGCGCGGCACTGTTCACCGGCGCGATACTGTTCATTCCGATCGTGGCACTGTTCATATCGCGGTACTGTTCATGTTCCGGTACTGTTCATTTGATTTGTGATTTTTATTGTTTTGATCCATATTTTTTGGATTGTGTTGTGTTTAATTTGAGTCCAAATCTGCACATTGAAATTCTGAGATTTGAATTTGGGGAAGAACATTCATAGTGTTCATGTGTGTTCTTGAGAGTCCTTGGCAAATCCTTGTGTTTGATCTATGAAAATTTGAATTAAGTGAGTTTGGGTGTTTTTCGTAAATATTAAAAAATTTGAGGACTTGTTAGCAAAAGAAAAGGACGTAAAGATAAAAAAAAAAGAAAATATTGGAGCAAAAGTGCAAAAAGAAAAAGTTTAGGGGCCCAAGTGCAATTATGAAAAGTTTGGGGGCCAAAGTGTAAAAAAATTCAAAAAAAAAAAAAATTATACCATTAGAAATAAAAAAAATCTTTCCTATAAGAAGTCCTTCTACACCATTGCTTAATTCTTTTTTTTTCATACACTTTTATGCCATTTTAGCTCTCTTGAATACACTAGTTCTTCACAAAGTTGAAAAATTTGAGTTTCTTAGTTTTGTGTTGCTCTTATTCTTGTGTCTTCTAGTCTTGTCTTTGCTTGGCATTCTATTTTGAGTTGTCCCTTTCATTTCTTTTAGCTTTTATTGCTTGTCTTCTAAATTTCCTTGGTTTTGTCTTAGAGTTTTCTTATTTTGGACTCTTGAGTTGAGTTTGGATTTGTTACATCTTTCACTTTGAATACAAATTCTTGATTTGTGATTGATAGTGCTTCTTAAGGACTAAAGAGGAGTTTGAGTGGAAAAAGGCAAGTGTGCACATTATAGAAAAGCCTTCAAAAGAGAGAAACACGAGTGGATTTGAGTGAAACACTTAGTGAGTGGTGAGGTCCATATTTCTATTATTTGTGCTAATCATTTTTGTGTAGGTATGTATTGTTCTTCTTATCATAGAAGTGATGGAGGTTATGGGGAAGATGAAGGAGAAAGGAGGCTTAGGAGACATGGAGGAGATAATGAGGGAGAAAATAAAATAAAGGATAGTATGGAAGAGGAGAAACTTAAAATTCCTAGTTTTCAAGGGAAGAATGATCCGGAAGCATACATTGAGTGGGAGATGAAAGTTGACCAAGTCTTTTCATGCCATGACTATAGTGAGGAGAAGAAAATTAGGAAGGTTACCTTGAAGTTTGTAGGGAGTGCACTTGCATGGTGGAAGTATAAGGAGGAAGGAAGAGAGAGGATAAGGATGCCTAAGATAGCAACTTGGCAAGAAATGAAGGATTTGATGAGGAAGACATTCTTACCACCTTCCTATGAGAGAGATGCTTATGATAAGCTACAAAGTCTCACACAAGGTAGCAAGAGTGTTGATGAATACTACAAAGAGATGAAAATGACTATGAGGAGAGCCAATGCACAAGAACCTAAAACTGCCATGGCAAGGTTCTTACGTGGGCTTAATAGAGACATTCAATACATAGTGAAGTTACAACACTATGAGAGCTTGGAGGATCTAGTGCACCAAGCCAACAAAGTGGAGAGACAACTTGAGAGGAAGCATTCCTACAAGAAGACCTATCACTATGACTCTTCTAGTGGTAAGGACAAGTCCAAGAAGGAGGGATCTTCCTCACCTAAGCAACAAGCTTCAAAGTCTCCAAGTGGTAAACATGTTCCTAACCCTAGCACTTCTTCTACTTCTAAGAGTGGTACAATTAAATGTTTTAAATGCTTGGGTAAAGGCCATATTGCATTGCATTGTCCAAACATGAAAACCAAGGTCTTGAAGGTAAATGAAGTTGTCACGAGTGAGTTACCTTATACTTGTTCATCTAATATCTCTAGTGATAATCATAGTGCATGTGGTACCAAACCTCTAGATAGAGAATTAATGATGTGTAAGAGGTTGTTGGGAATTCAATGTGAGGGTAGGGATGAAATTCAAAAGGAGAACATATTTCATACTAGATGCTTGGTTCTAGGGAATGTGTGTTCTTTGATTATTGATGGGGATAGTTGTATTAATGTGGCTAGCACTAGGTTGGTTAGCAAACTTAATTTTCAAACCACCCCACACCCTACACCTTATTGCTTGAAATTGCCATGTGAAGGTGAGTTGGTTGTAGACCAACAAGTGTTGGTGCCCTTTACCATTGGAACATATAAAGATGTTGTGTTGTGTGATGTAGTTCCCATAGAAACATGTCATATCTTGTTAGGTAAACCTTGGCAAATTGAAAGAAATGTGAAGCACCATGGAAAGACCCACAAGATTTCTTTTACACATGAAGGACATAAGGTCAAACTTGCATCACTTTCACCTAAGGAAGCAAGTGAGGATCAAATTAAGTTGAGAAAGAAAATAGAACAAGAGAGAAAAGAGGTGAAAGAAAAAGAAATAAAAGAGAAAGAGATGAGAGCAAAAGAAAATGAGTTAAAAGAAAAAGAGATGAGAGAAAAGAAAATAACTGAAAAAGAGAGTGAAAAAGAGAGAGCAAAAGATAAAGAGGAATATGATTGTTCTTGTTTTCATTCTAATCCTTTCCTTGTTTGTGATGATTCTTTGCTCAAGGAATTTGAAGAGCTTCAAAAGGATGAATGCAAAACTTTGTTTGAAAGTGATGTCTCTCTTGTGAAAGAAATTGAAGAGAAGTTCTCAAAGGGGGAGTGCAAAACTCTAATTCCTTCTCCTAAATTGGATTGTGAATTTAATTCTTCTTGTAAATTTGATTGTGCACCTTACCATAATTCTTTTGTTTTGATGCCTAGAGAAGAATTGTACATCAAGGATCAATGGGCAAGACAATTTGGAGAAGAAGTGGAGACATATGAGGACCAATGCAACCATAGAGATAAGAAAATTTTGACTTACACCATCTCTAAACCTTGTGATTTAATTGATGTGTGCCATGTGTTAACCCAAAATGTTTGTGAATTGAATGTTGCTTTTGGTATGCATGATATTGTTTTAGGTGATGGTGCCAAGTTCTTGAAATTTGATATTAATGCACATCATTTGGACTTGTATGATCATGTTGAGTCTTCCTCTATGTGTGTTGTTGTTTATGGGAAAATTGAAAATGATGATTTCTATAGGCATAAAGAGCATAGGTTTAAAGATGCTGCATTTTGTGTGCCTAAATGTTCATTTCATGATTCATTAATTGGAGCAACTCATAGTGAGAGCTTAGTAATGTATGGTACACTCAAGTGTCTTGATAGATGGATTGTGCATAAAATGGATAAATCTAATTTTTCCATTCTTGGTTTGAAAATGTCATTGTTTGCTCATAATTTTCATTGGATTGACTTGTCTTTGAAATTTGTGATTAAGCATTTCATTTTAGTGTTAATTGATGGTTTCTTTAGGCTTGTATTTGGTCCGGGAGGATTGATATATAAGCACATAGATAATAAGAGATTTTCCTTTTTAAGGAATCCAAGTCTCAATAGAAATAGGATTTTCGTTTTTAATATTTTCTCAAAACTAAAACATGTTGTTTTGTGTTGTTTTTATGATGTAGGTACCTTGGCTCTAAATTCGAGGTCAAATTTCCTTCAAGAAGGAGGGAATGATAGAGGACTAGAATGGTAC
This sequence comes from Pueraria montana var. lobata, assembly GCA_026413185.1. Taxonomy (NCBI): domain Eukaryota; kingdom Viridiplantae; phylum Streptophyta; class Magnoliopsida; order Fabales; family Fabaceae; genus Pueraria; species Pueraria montana. The sequence goes on along the minus strand of CM048653.1, from coordinate 25,532,537 downwards.
ATGAAGAGCTTCAAGTGGAGCCAAATCTTAGAATAGAAGTTTATGTAATTTGGGCATAAATTGGGCTTTTGTTGAGCTTTTTATGTTTTTAATGATGTTTATTTTTAATTTGGGCCTTTTTAGTTGTTTGGGCTTTTAGTAATAGGCCTTGGTAAGCCTTTTAGGCTCATATTATAAATAGGCCAAATGTTAACTTTGTAATCAGTTTTGACTCTCATTTGGAATGAAGCTTTGATGCTTTTGTGAGAGGAAACTCTCTAGGTTCTTAGGAACTACCCTTGATTCTTATCTTTGAATTTCCATATTCAAAGTGGCGAATCCTCCTCAACTTATCAATCCCTAGGGATTGTGGCGTTGTTCTTTCCATTTCTTGTCTTTCCGCTTTAAATTTTCTTCACCTTTTGAGTTTCCGTAATTTCCGTTGATGCTGAATTTGAGATCCGGAAAGGGGTTTTTACTCTAGTGATAATCATAGTGCATATGGTACCAAACCTCTAGATAGAGAATTAATGATGTGTAAGAGGTTGTTGGGAATTCAATGTGAGGGTAGAGATGAAATTCAAAAGGAGAACATATTTCATACTAGATGCTTGGTTCTAGGGAATGTGTGTTCTTTGATAGATGGGGATAGTGGTATTAATGTGGCTAGCACTAGGTTGGTTAGCAAACTTAATTTTCAAACCACCACACACCTTACACCTTATTGCTTGAAATTGTCATGTGAAGGTGAGTTGGTTGTAGACCAACAAGTGTCGGTGCCCTTTACCATTGGAACATATAAAGATGTTGTGTTGTGTGATGTAGCTCCCATAGAAACATGTCATATCTTGTTAGGTAAACCTTGGCAAATTGAAAGAAAAGTGAAGCACCATGGAAAGACCCACAAGATTTCTTTTACACATGAAGGACATAAGGTTAAACTTGCATCACTTTCACCTAAGGAAGCAAGTGAGGATCAAATTAAGTTGAGAAAGAAAATAGAACAAGAGAGAAAAGAGGTGAAAGAAAAAGAAATAAAAGAGAAAGAGATGAGAGCAAAAGAAAATGAGTTAAAAGAAAAAGAGATGAGAGAAAAGAAAATAACTGAAAAAGAGAGTGAAAAAGAGAGAGCAAAAGATAAAGAGGAATATGATTGTTCTTGTTTTCATTCTAATCCTTTCCTTGTTTGTGATGATTCTTTGCTCAAGGAATTTGAAGAGCTTCAAAAGGATGAATGCAAAACTTTGTTTGAAAGTGATGTCTCTCTTGTGAAAGAAATTGAAGAAGAGTCCTCAAAGGGGGAGTGCAAAACTCTAATTCCTTCTCCTAAATTGGATTGTGAATTTAATTCTTCTTGTAAATTTGATTGTGTACCTTACCATAATTCTTTTGTTTTGATGCCTAGAGAAGAATTGTACATCAAGGATCAATGGGCAAGACAATTTCGAGAAGTGGAGACATATGAGGATCAATGCAACCATAGAGAGAAGAAAATTTTGACTTACACCATCTCTAAACCTTGTGATTTAATTGATGTGTGCCATGTGTTAACCCAAAATGTTTGTGAATTGAATGTTGCTTTTGGTATGTATGATTTTGTTTTAGGTGATGGTGCCAAGTTCTTGAAATTTGATATTAATGCACATCATTTGGACTTGTATGATCATGTTGAGTCTTCCTCTATGTGTGTTGTTGTTTATGGGAAAATTGAAAATGATGATTTCTATAGGCATAAAGAGCATAGGTTTAAAGATGCTGCATTTTGTGTGCCTAAATGTTTATTTCATGATTCATTAATTGGAGCAACTCATAGTGAGAGTTTAGTAATGTATGGTACACTCAAGTGTCTTGATAGATGGATTGTGCATAAAATGGATAAATCTAAATTTTCCATTCTTGGTTTGAAAATGTCATTGTTTGCTCATAATTTTCATTGGATTGACTTGTCTTTGAAATTTGTGATTAAGCATTTCATTTTAGTGTTAATTGATGGTTTCTTTAGGCTTGTATTTGATCCGGGAGGATTGATATATAAGCACATAGATAATAAGAGATTTTCCTTCTTAAGGAATCCAAGTCTCAATAGAAATAGGATTTTCTTTTTTAATATTTTCTCAAAACTAAAACATGTTGTTTTGTGTTATTTTTATGATGTAGGTACCTTGGCTCTAAATTCGAGGTCGAATTTCCTTCAAGAAGGAGGGAATGATAGAGGACTAGAATGGTACATGAAGAGCTTAAAGTGGAGCCAAATCTTAGAATAGAAGTTTATGTAATTTGGGCCTAAATTGGGCTTTTGTTGAGCTTTTTATGTTTTTAATGATGTTTATTTTTAATTTGGGCCTTTTTTAGTTGTTTGGACTTTTAGTAATGGGCCTTGGTAAGCCTTTTAGGTTCATATTATTAATAGGCCAAAAGTTAACTTTGTACGGAGTTTTTTGACTCTCATTTGGAATGAAGCTTTGATGCTTTTGTGAGAAAACTCTCTAGGTTCTTAGGAACTACCCTTGATTCTTATCTTTGAATTTCCATATTCAAAGTGGCGAATCCTCCTCAACTTATCAATCCCTAGGGATTGTGGCGTTGTTCTTTCCATTTCTTGTCTTTCCGCTTTAAATTTTCTTCACCTTTTGAGTTTCCGTAATTTCTGTTGATGCTGAATTTGAGATCCGGAAAGGGGTTTTTATCATGAACAAAAAAGGGTAGGTTTTAATATCTTTTGGCCTTCAAATGCCTAATGAAGCCACTACCTTGACAACCCATTCCATTATTCACACCTTGAACCATCTCTTAAGGAAAATCTTTGAACATTAAAACTTGTGACACAAAGTCACGAGTAAATTTAAAAAAAAAAAATCACTTGTCACCAAATCAATAACAAATTTATCCTTTAATTAAAAAAATGAACTTGAATCAAAAGTCATGCATATCATTTGCTATGGGATATAGATAAAACAACATAAACTAATAACATCATATAGATAAAATATTAAAAGAAAAAATGAGTAGAAATATTATCTCCATAGAAAAGAAAAAGATGTTGAAAAAGTTTTGGTCAACGATGGTTGACAAAGGCAACTCCAGCGAAGGTCACAGTGCTACGTTATCCATCTTCCATGTGTTGTGATATGTTGAAGATATGACCATATCTTCTTTATCCTTCATATGGAATATGTGATACTGTGAAAAGCCCTTATTTCTGCCAAATTTCTATTCTCGTTATGCATTAGCCCTAACCCTAGCTTTTGAGACTTACTTCTCTGCTTTTCTCTGCCCTAAAATTTTTATTCTTGTTGCTCTTCGCTGCTCTTCGAAATTTGCAATTGTGGCCTTCATACACTATTTCACGTAATCATCCCTACTGTAATTACTTTTTCATTCTGATGGGTAAGACCTTGCATTTGTGTGTTGATGAGTTTAAACGTGAGACCTATTTTGTGTGTTGGGTTGAAAAAGAACATGGGCCAACACAAATGAGCCATTTATTTCGTAATCCAATCAATTTTGTGTGTTCACGCTTTAAATAGTTAAAAATCATTGAGGTCAGTTTTGTGGAAGTGCACTTATAGATTGACACGTGTCAAAAACTCCCATTTGTATTCCCTTAGTACACATTTTCAATATTTTATAAATAATAAAATAAATATTTTGTTCTCAATTGCAAGTTTTGCAATATAGTAGTTAGGTTTAATTCTTATTTATTAGATATGTTAATAATATTTTTCATAAATTCAATATGTTATCATAATTGTAGATAATTTTTGTTTTACAAATACAAGTTGATGCGTAAAATATGTTCGCTTAAGGGCAAGCGTACCCTACACGTAGTAACAGTGGACCTAAGTCTGGATATCATACCCAAATGACTAGAGGAGTTCCCAAAATAATTTAATTTTATAATAACTAAACAATTTAAATTGAACGTCAACTTGAGAAGGATTTGGTATCAGATACTCTGCAGAAAAAGACAGGAATAAGCAAGCAGTGTTTAATTAGGAACAAATTTAGATAGACAACCCAAGACTGTGACTTTACTTGTACCCGTTTCCCCTCAGTTCATATTTTAAGAAAAACTTCAAATGATTCTATAATTACCAATTCTCTTAAATTATTAATCAGCCTATGGCCAAGGTCTAACAAAACTATTTTCTCTAAATTAATTCTCAATTTATCATAGATAAATTAATTTAGAGAAAATGATTAAGCACAAAGAGATTGATTAAAAAGAATTAATCTATTGGAAATTAACATAACCAGTTTGGTCATTTAGGCTATATTAATTCAATTCCTTTATGGATCGATTAATCACAAACAGATGATCACTGATATGTGACTGACTAATAAGAGTGTAGAGTGATCAGTTCTAATTATCAATAACAACAATAAAGGAATATAATTAACTGAATGCATCAAGGAATTTCATTAAAACAGAACCAAGGGTTAAGGTACAATTACATCACAGCCTGGGCTTTGATGAGAAAATTAGTCATTCATGATCATAACAATAGATAATCTCAATAAAATGCATAGAAATTACAAGGGGATCAGAACCTTACAATAATGAACCCCAATGTGATCTCTTCCCCTTAGCTAAGAGTTCCTTACACAGACACTACATTACTCAGGACCTCTCAATTTGGAAACAGAACAAAAGATGCCCAAACGCTCACTTCCAATTTTCTATTTACAATACAAAAAGTGTAACTGTCATGTGGAAGTTAGCACGACCGTGCTCCCAGAGCACGGTCGTGCTCTTTGAGCGGGCAAAATTCAAAATTCAAATATCTGCTTCAGCACAGCCGTGCTCTTCAGAGCACGGCCATTCTCGGAAAAGGTTGACGTTGAAGGCTCCTTTTGAGCAAATTAAAGTATGGTCGTGCTCTGAGGAGCGCGACTGTTCTTGAAAAATGGTGACACTGATAACTCCTCTTGTGCAAATCAGAGCACAGTCTCAAGCATAGCTATGCTCACTTAGCATGGTCTTGAGCACGACCATGCTCAAGGAGCACGACTGTGCTCTTCTGGATATGCCCAAATATTCTTCAAGTCATCCTTTTTAGGCCCTTTTCATGTTTATTCTCTTAGGGATCTTCCTGTTACACACTTAGCATAAAAAGTGAGTTTTGCCAAAATAATTTACATAAAATAAAGCATTTCAAGGCCCAAACTCGTGTCCAATTACGTACAAAATATGGTTTATCAACCTCCCCACACTTGAACATTGCTTGCCCTCAAGCAATTATTCTGACTCCCAAATTAAACTTATTTTTCCAAAAATCAAGAAATCATTTATCAGGCCCCTAAAATTATTAAAGTACACAAAAGTTAAAATACACAAGTTGATAGAGGACTAGAATGGTACATGAAGAGCTTAAAGTGGAGCCAAATCTTAGAATAGAAGTTTTTGTAATTTGGGCATAAATTGGGCTTTTGTTGAGCTTTTTATGTTTTTAATGATGTTTATTTTTAACTTTTGGCCTATTTATAATATGAACCTAAAAGGCTTACCAAGGCCCAAAAGACAAGAAATGGAAAGAACAACGCCACAATCCCTAGGGATTGATAAGTTGAGGAGGATTCGCCACTTTGAATATGGAAAATCAAAGATAAGAATCAAGGGTAGTTCCTAAGAACCTAGAGAGTTTTCTCTCACAAAAGCATCAAAGCTTCATTCCAAATGAGAGTCAAAAAACTCCTTACCCCTTTCCGGATCTCAAATTCAGCATCAACGGAAATTACGGAAACTCAAAATGTGAAGAAAATTTAAAGCGGAAAGACAAGAAATGGAAAGAACAACGCCACAATCCCTAGGGATTGATAAGTTGAGGAGGATTCGCCACTTTGAATATGGAAATTCAAAGATAAGAATCAAGGGTAGTTCCTAAGAACCTAGAGAGTTTTCTCTCACAAAAGCATCAAAGCTTCATTCCAAATGAGAGTAAAAAAATTCCTTACAAAGTTAACTTTTGGCCTATTTATAATATGAACCTAAAAGGCTTACCAAGGCCCATTACTAAAAGTCCAAACAACTAAAAAAGGCCCAAATTAAAAATAAACATCATTAAAAACATAAAAAGCTCAACAAAAGCCCAATTTAGGCCCAAATTACATAAACTTCTATTCTAAGATTTGGCTCCACTTTAAGCTCTTCATGTACCATTCTAGTCCTCTATCACAAGTGGACAATGCAATCCAAAACCAAAGACAGTTCCTCAAAGAAATCCATTAGGCTTTTAACTATGCCTAAATGTTCAATTTCCAACGAGCATTAGTTTACTCATCTATCCATCTCTCAGTGTTTCAGGGACATAGGAAATTCACTCAAGTCATACTTAAGAAAGCACAATCACAAACCTATTGATCAATCAACTCAACTCAAGCGATTTTCCAGCAAACAGAAAAGTGAGGCATCACATGGTGTAATGGAGCTAGGCTGCAGTGTAAGGTGGGAAAAAGAAAGAACAAGATATTCACAATTGGTGACTTACTGACTTACAACAGCAGAGGAGTAAGTACCATTTTCTTGTCTAAAAATTTCCCAAAGATGTTTTTTTAGTCCAAGCTTCTACTTCTTTTTATCTACTCTTTTTTTGTTTCTTTGCTTTTTGCTTTGCTTTTTTTTTTTTTAAGGCTTTTTGACTGCCTTATTTTAATTGCAAAACATAGAAGAAGAAGAAGCACAACTGGGATAATTTCTTTCCTTCACCTCAAATTTTCACTAATTGCTCCCTTATCTTTCAGGTCACCAAGCATACAAATTTACAAGATTTAACAGAGCAGGGTGCCAAAGAAATTTTCAACTTAAGGCTCAAAGAGGGCAACTAGGTGATTAATTGAAGCAAAAATTCTGAATTTAAAAAAATAGCCTAAAAATTGCCTTAACAATTCCACAAACCATAAAATCATTTAAGGATATGCATTTCAAAATAAGTCCTAGAACATGCCAACTTAAGCGGACAAAAAATCACATACTGAAAGAAATTATGGCTCAAGACTCACATTTATGTGGTTAAGCTCAAGGGAAACTATTCATTCAGGGATTTTCAACTAATGTTTCACCTCCTTAGAGGGAATCCCATGGTCTCATATGCAAGTCCTATTTATTTCTATTTTTCTCCATTTATTTTTTTTCTCTTTTTTTAATTTTTTTTCTCTCTTTCTTTTTTTTAGGGGCTCCTAAAAAATAAATTTCTCAAATTTTACGAAAATAAAAATATACACAGAGTCATATATAATTGCAATGGATATCAAACATTTTATGTACCAGAATACTCAGAAGTTGGGGTGAAAGCATGTCATACCTGGGTGATGCCCCTCTCCACACTTAAGAAAGTGCATGGTCCCCAATGCATAGAACATAAAACTAAAACATACTGAATGCAAAACTGAAAGGAAGAAAATATAAAAAGGATACTACTGGCTCAAAGGCCAGTAAGTTCACAAGTTGCCTCCTGGAGAGTGCTTGTTTAACGTCACGAGCCTGACTCAACCTCAAGGGCTAGATCAACCCTTGAACAAGGAGATGTCTTTTTCCCGTCGGATCCTCCATCCCCACACTTGGGTAAGACTTAGCCTCAATCATCTCCATCTTTTCAGTAGCTTGCACCAAATTCCATGAAGAGGTAGAGGAGGAGCTCTTTGAAGAATGAAACACTCTAAACTCTTCCTCCTCATCACCTAGCCTCCAAGTCAATTTTCCCTGCCTAACATCAATCAGTGCCCCTCCTGTGTAGAGGAAGGGTTGGCCCAAAATAATTGGGATTTCTTCGTCCTCTTCTATATCAAAAATTACAAAGTCAGCAGGGAAAATGAATTTGCCAACCTTAACCAGTAGGTTCTCCACTACCCCCACGCGGGTAGGTTAGGCTTTTATCTGCAAGCTGGATAAAAATGTTAATAGGCTGAGGTTCTTGCAACCCTAGCTTCTTAAACACAAAATAAGGCATCAAATTAATACTAGCACCTAAATCACACAATGCATTATCAAAGAACGAGTTGCCTATAGTGCAGGGAATTGAAAAACTCCCTGGGTCCTTAAGCTTGGGAGGCAGTTTCTTTAAAACCATAACAGAATATTCCTCGTTGAGACCAATTAATGCAAAGTCTTCCAATTTCTTTTTATTTGAATAATTTCCTTTAAAAACTTGGCATACTTTGGCATTTCAGAAATTGCCTCAGCAAAAGGAATGTTCACATGCAATTTCTTAAACATTTCAACAAACTTAGATAACTGTTTATCCTTCTTTTCATCTCTCACTCTCTGAGGAAAAGGAACACTTACCTGACGAGATGTCAATACCTCATTTTTATTCCCTTGTCTTTTTCTAGGCTCTCTTCAATAAGAACCTCCTCTTTTGGAACTATAGCTGGCTCTTCCTTCTTCTTCAGCTCCTCCTTAGTGTTCTTACTCCTGGTCATCACAACATTCACCTGCTCCTTCTTAGGATTAGCTTCAGTTTGAGAAGGAAGGGTACTAGGAGTTCTTTGAGACATCAAAGTTGTCAGATTAGAAATCTGAGTCTCAAGAGACTTCATACGGTCATCAGTTTTGGCCATGTACTGCATCATAGCATCTTGCAGTGATGGCCTTCTCTCTTCCTGCCTTGGTCTTTGGTTCTGCATATATGGAGGCCTATACAAATTTTGATTCTGCTCTTTCCTAGGACCTTGGTCCTTTTGCTCTCTCCAAGAAAGGTAGGGATGTTCCCTCCACCCTTCGTTGTATGTGTTAGAGTAAGGATCATATCCTATGCTGTTACCTCCCGCATAGTTCACCTCCTCCATTGCCTTGGCAAAGGCACTGCTCATAGGACACTCTCTCCCTTCATGAATTTCCCCACACTTATTACAAATAGGGCGTGGGAGAGCTACACTCAGTAGTTGCACTTGTGCTTTCATCAAGGTCTCCATCTGCTTAGACAACATATCTAGCTTCTGATCAATGCTTGGATTTGAGGAAGAGGACTCCACTTGATTCACTGGCCTCTTCAAAATTCGCTTATCTCCAATGTTGTTGTAGGCATTAGAGGCCATGTCTTCAATAATCCTAGTAGCTTCTGAAGCCGGCTTATTCATCAACGATCCCCCACAAGCAGCATCAAGGCTTGTCCGATTATGTATGGACATACCTCCATAAAAAATCTGAATAAGCCTCTGAGGTGGGTAACCATGATGAGGACAACTTCTGAGCAATCCCTGAAATCTTTCCCAGGGTTCTGATAGACTCTCTTACTCTTTCTAAGCAAAATTCCTTATTTCCCTCTGTATCTGATCTGTCTTCACCACAGAAAAGAATTTTCTCAGGAATTTATTTGTGCACATTTCCCAAGTAGTGATATGCTCTGGTAATGAGCAAAGCCAGTCTAATGCTTTCCTTAAGAACCTCTGTAAGTGCATGACAGGATCTTCAGAAGGCAATCCGTTGAACTGGTTGTCCTCCACCATATGCAGAAATCTAGGCTTCAGCTCCCACATTCACATTTCCCAAGTCTGGTAGTAATATATTGTTGCTATCCCTACTTGAGGAGTGAGATAGTGCAACAGTGTTTGTTCTGGTGGATCGACAATCCAACCACCATTGCCACCATTTCGTTCGGCCATTTTCCTCCTTCTTTGTTCAGCTCTATTCCTGCGAGCAAGTTTCTCAATCTTAGGTATGTTCTGAAGTGTTGGCCTCTGAGATCAAGTGAGCATAAACTGTCAACACAAGAAAAAAATAACACGCAACTGTCCAAGGAAATTAAAATAAAATAAAATAAATTTAAATTTAACAATCTTGGGAAATAAAAACAAAAATTAAAATTAAAAGAAATAAAATAAAAAATCAACAAAAACAAAAACTATGAACACTATAAAAAAAATGTTCAGTTTTCACAAAATCAATTATCCATGAACTACACAACTAGTTCCCGGCAATGACACCATAAACATGATGCGTAAAATATGTTCACTTAAGGGCAAGCGTACCCTATGTGTAGTAACAGTGGACCTAAGTCCGGATATCGTACCTAAAGGACTAGAGGAGTTCCCAAAATAATTTAATTTTATAATAACTAAACAATTTAAATTGAACGTCAACTTGAGAAGGATTTGGTATCGGATACTCTATAGAAAAAGATAGGAATAAGCAAGCAGTGTTTAATCAGGAGAAAATTCAGATAGACAACCCAAGACTGTGACTTTACTCCCTTTTTCCCTCAATTCATATTTTAAGAAAAACTTCAAATGATTCTATAATTACCAATTCTCTTAAATTATTAATCAGCATATGGCCAAGGTTTGACAAAACTATTTTCTCTAAATTAATTCTCAATTGATCATAGATAAATTAATTTAGAGAAAATGATTAAGCACAAAGAGATTGATTAAAAAGAATGAATCTATTGGAAATTAACATAACCAGTTTTGTCATTTAGGCTATATTAATTCAATCACTTTACAGATTGATTAATCACAAATAGATGATAACTAAAATGTGATTAATAAGAGTATAGAGTGATCAGTTCTAATTATCAATAACAACAGTAAAGGAATATAATTAACTGAATGCATCAAGGAATTTCATTAAAACAGAACCAAGGGTTAAGGTACAATTACATCACAGCCTGGGCTTTGAGAAAATTATCCACTCATGATCAGACAACAACAAATAATCTCAATAAAAGGCATAGAAATTACAAAGAGATCAGAACCTTACAGTAATGAACCCCAATGATGATCTCTATCCTTCCCCTCAGCTAAGAGTTCCTTACACATACACTATCTTACTCAGGACCTCTCAATTTGGAAACAGAACAAAAGATGCCCAAACCCTCACTTCCAATTTTCTATTTATAATAAAAAAAAGTGTAACTGTCACGCGGAAGTTAGCACGGTCATGCTCTGGGGAGCACGGTCGTACTCTTTGAGCGGGAAAAATTCAAAATTCAAAATTCAAAAAATATCTACTTCTCGGAAAAGGTTGACGTTGAAGGCTCCTTTTGTGCAAATTAGAACATGGTCGTGCTCTGAGGAGCACGACCGTTCTTGGAAAATGGTGACGCTGATAATTCCTCTTGTGCAAATTAGAGCACAGTCTCAAGCATGGCGGTGCTCACTTAGCATGGTCTCGTGATAGAGGACTAGAATGGTACATGAAGAGCTTAAAAGTGGAGCCAAATCTTAGAATAGAAGTTTATGTAATTTGGGCCTAAATTGGGTTTTCGTTGAGCTTTTTATGTTTTTAATGATGTTTATTTTTAATTTGGGCCTTTTTTAGTTGTTTGGGCTTTTAGTAATGGGCCTTGGTAAGCCTTTTAGGTTCATATTATAAATAGGCCAAATGTTAACTTTGTAAGGAGTTTTGACTCTCATTTGGAATTAAGCCTTGATGCTTTTGTGAGAGGAAACTCTCTAGGTTCTTAGGAACTACCCTTGATTCTTATCTTTGAATTTCCATATTCAAAGTGGCGAATCCTCCTCAACTTATCAATCTTTAGGGATTGTGGCGTTGTTCTTTCCATTTCTTGTCATTCCGCTTTAAATTTTCTTCACCTTTTGAGTTTCTATAATTTCCGTTGATGCTGAATTTGAGATCCGGAAAGGGGTTTTCATCATTTGCTCTGATACCAAATGATGAAAACCCGTTTCTGGATCTCAAATTCAGCATCAACGAAAATTACGGAAACTCAAAAGGTGAAGAAAATTTAAAGCGGAAAGACAAGAAATGGAAAGATCAACGCCACAATCCCTAGGGATTGATAAGTTGAGGAGGATTCGCCACTTTGAATATGGAAATTCAAAGATAAGAATCAAGGGTAGTTCCTAAGAACCTAGAGAGTTTCCTCTCACAAAAGCATCAAAGCTTCATTCCAAATGAGAGTCAAAACTGATTACAAAGTTAACATTTGGCCTATTTATAATATGAACCTAAAAGGCTTACCAAGGCCCATTACTAAAAGTCCAAACAACTAAAAAGGCCCAAATTAAAAATAAACATCATTAAAAACATAAAAAGCTCAACAAAAGCCCAATTTAGGCCCAAATTACATAAACTTCTATTCTAAGATTTGGCTCCACTTTTAAGCTCTTCATGTACCATTCTAGTCCTCTATCATTCCCTCCTTCTTGAAGGAAATTCGACCTCGAATTTAGAGCCAAGGTACCTACATCATAAAAACAACACAAAACAACATGTTTTAGTTTTGAGAAAATATTAAAAAAGAAAATCCTATTTCTATTAAGACTTGGATTCCTTAAAAAGGAAAATCTCTTATTATCTATGTGCTTATATATATCAATCCTCCCGGATCAAATACAAGCCTAAAGAAACCATCAATTAACACTAAAATGAAATGCTTAATCACAAATTTCAAAGACAAGTCAATCCAATGAAAATTATGAGCAAACAATGACATTTTCAAACCAAGAATGGAAAATTCAAATTTATCCATTTTATGCACAATCCATCTATCAAGACACTTGAGTGTACCATACATTACTAAACTCTCACTATGAGTTGCTCCAATTAATCAATCATGAAATGAACATTTAGGCACACAAAATGCAGCATCTTTATGCCTATAGAAATCATCATTTTCAATTTTCCCATAAACAACACACATAGAGGAAGACTCAACATGATCATACAAGTCCAAATGATGTGCATTAATATCACATTTCAAGAACTTAGCATCATCACCTAAAACAATATCATGCATACCAAAAGCAACATTCAATTCACAAACATTTCGGGTTAACACATGGCACACGTCAATTAAATCACAAGGTTTAGAGATGGTGTAAGTCAAAATTTTCTTCTCTCTATGGTTGCATTGGTCCTCATATGTCTCCACTTCTTCTCCAAATTGTCTTGCCCATTGATCCTTGATGTACAATTCTTCTCTAGGCATCAAAACAAAAGAATTATGGTAAGGTGCACAATCAAATTTACAAGAAGAATTAAATTCACAATCCAATTTAGGAGAAGGAATTAGAGTTTTGCACTCCCCCTTTGAGGACTCCTTTTCAATTTCTTTCACAAGAGAGACATCACTTTCAAACAAAGTTTTGCATTCATCCTTTTGAAGCTCTTCAAATTCCTTGAGCAAAAAATCATCACAAACAAGGAAAGGATTAGAATGAAAACAAGAGGTTTGGTACCACATGCACATCATAATGGACCCAAACTAAAAGGAAATGTCACTAAAAATATAAAGGTCCAACAAAGGCCCAAATTAGGCCCAAATTACATAAACTTCTATTCTAAGATTTGGCTCCACTTTAAGCTCTTCATGTACCATTCTAGTCCTCTATCATTCCCTCCTTCTTGAAGGAAATTCGACCTCGAATTTAGAGCCAAGGTACCTACATCATAAAAACAACACAAAACAACATGTTTTAATTTTGAGAACATATTGAAAAAAAAAATTCCTATTTCTATTGAGACTTGAATTCCTTAAATAGGAAAATCTCTTATTATCTATGTGCTTATATTTCAATCCTCCTGGATCAAATACAAGCCTAAAGAAACCATCAATTAACACTAAAATGAAATGCTTAATCACAAATTTCATAGACAAGTCAATCCAATGAAAATTATGAGCAAACAATGACATTTTCAAACCAAGAATGGAAAATTTAGATTTATCCATTTTATGCACAATCCATCTACCAAGACACTTGAGTGTACCATACATTACTAAACTCTCACTATGAGTTCCTCCAATTAATGAATCATGAAATGAACATTTAGGCACACAAAATGCAGCATCTTTAAACCTATGCTCTTTATGCCTACAGAAATCATCATTTTCAATTTTCCCACAAATAACAACACACATAGAGGAAGAATCAACATGATCATACAAGTCCAAATGATGTGCATTAATATCAAATTTCAAGAACTTGGCACCATCACCAAAACAATATCATGCATACCAAAAGCAACATTCAATTCACAAACATTTTGGGTTAACACATGGTACACATCAATTAAATCACAAGGTTTAGATATTGTAAGCCAAAATTTTTTTCTCTCTATGGTTGCATTGGTCCTCGTATGCCTCCACTTCTTCTCCAAATTGTCTTGTCCATTGATCCTTGATGTGCAATTCTTCCTTAGGCATCAAAACAAAAGAATTTATATGGTTAGGAGCACAATCAAGTTGACAAGAAGAATTGAATTCACAATCCAATTTAGGAGAAGGAATTAGAGTTTTGCACTCGCCCTTTGAGGACTCCTCTTCAATTTCTTTCACAAGAGAGCCATCACTTTCAAACAAAGTTTTGCATTCATCCTTTTGAAGCTCTTGAAATTCCTTGAGCAAAGAATCATCACAAACAAGGAAAGGATTAGAATGAAAACAAGAACAATGATATTCTTCTTTATCTTTTGCTCTCTCTTTTTCACTCTCTTTTTCAATTATTTTCTTTTCTCTCATCCCTTTTTCTTTTAACTCATTTTCTTTTGCTCTCATCTCTTTCTCTTTTATTTCTTTTTCTTTCACATCTTTTCTCTCTTGTTCTATTTTCTTTCTCAACTTAATTTGATCCTCACTTGCTTCCTTAGGTGAAAGTGATGCAAGTTTGACCTTATGTCCTTCATGTACAAAAGAAATCTTGTTGGTCTTCCCATGATGCTTCACATTTCTTTCAATTTGCCAAGGTTTACCTAACAAGATATGACATGTTTCTATGGGAGCTACATCACACAACACAACATCTTTATATGTTCCAATGGTAAAGGGCACCAACACTTGTTGGTCTACAACCAACTCACCTTCACATGGCAATTTCAAACAATAAGGTGTAGGGTGTGGGGTGGTTTGAAAATTAAGTTTGCTAACCAACCTAGTGCTAGCCACATTAATACAACTATCCCCATCAATAATCAAAGAACACACATTCCCTAGAACCAAGCATCTAGTATGAAATATGTTCTCCTTTTGAATTTCATCCTTACCCTCACATTGAATTCCCAACAACCTCTTACACATCATTAATTCTCTATCTAGAGGTTTGGTACCACATGCACTATGATTATCACTAGACATATTAGATGAACAAGTATAAGATAACTCACTCGTGACAACTTCATTTTCCTTCAAGACCTTGGTTTTCATGTTTGGACAATGCAATGCAATATGGCCTTTACCCAAGAATTTAAAACATTTAATTGTACCACTCTTAGAAGTAGAAGAAGTGCTAGGGTTAGGAACATGTTTACCACTTGGAGACTTTGAAGCTTGTTGCTTTGGTGAGGAAGATCCCTCCTTCTTGGACTTGTCCTTACCACTAGAAGAGTCATAGTGATAGGTCTTCTTGTAGGAATGCTTCCTCTCAAGTTGTCTCTCCACTTTGTTGGCTTGGTGCACTAGATCCTCCAAGCTCTCATAGTGTTGTAACTTCACTATGTATTGAATGTCTCTATTAAGCCCACGTAAGAACCTTGCCATGGCGGTTTTAGGTTCTTGTGCATTGGCTCTCCTCATAGTCATTTTCATCTCTTTGTAGTATTCATCAACACTCTTGCTACCTTGTGTGAGACTTTGTAGCTTATCATAAGCATCTCTCTCATAGGAAGGTGGTAAGAATGTCTTCCTCATCAAATCCTTCATTTCTTGCCAAGTTGCTATCTTAGGCATCCTTATCCTCTCTCTTCCATCCTCCTTATACTTCCACCATGCAAGTGCACTCCCTACATACTTCAAGGTAACCTTCCTAATTTTCTTCTCCTCACTATAGTCATGGCATGAAAAGACTTGGTCAACTTTCATCTCCCACTCAATGTATGCTTCTGGATCATTCTTCCCTTGAAAACTAGGAATTTTAAGTTTCTCCTCTTCCATACTATCCTTTATTTTATTTTCTCCCTCATTATCTCCTCCATGTCTCCTAAGCCTCCTTTCTCCTTCATCTTCTCCATAACCTCCATCAATTCTATGGTAAGAAGAACAATAAATACCTACACAAAAATGATTAGCACAAATAATAGAAATATGGACCTCACCACTCACTAAGTGTTTCACTCAAATCCACTCGTGTTTCTCTCTTTTGAAGGCTTTTTCTATAATGTGCACACTTGCCTTTTTCCACTCAAACTCCTCTTTAGTTCTTAAGAAGCACTCTCAATCACAAATCAAGAATTTGTATTCAAAGTGAAAGATGTAACAAATCCAAACTCAACTCAAGAGTCCAAAATAAGAAAACTCTAAGACAAAACCAAGGAAATTTAGAAGACAAGCAATAAAAGCTAAAAGAAATGAAAGGACAACTCAAAATAGAATGTCAAGGAAAGACAAGACTAGAAGACTCAAGAATAAGAGCAACACAAAACTAAGAAACTCAATTTTTCAACTTTGTGAAGAACTAGTGTATTCAAGAGAGCTAAAATGGCATAAAAGTGTATGAAAAAGAAAGAATTAAGCAATGGTGTAGAAGGACTTCTTATAGGGCAGATTTTTTTCTTTCCAATGGTATAATTTTTTTTTACACTTTGGCCCCCAAACTTTTCATAATTGCACTTGGGCCCCTATATTTTTTTGTATTTTCACTTTTGCCCCAATATTTTCTTTTTTTAACTTTAAGTCCTTTTCTTTTGCTAATAAGTCCTCAAACTTTTTAATATTTATGAAAAACACCCAAACTCACTTAATTCAAATTTTTATGGATCAAACACAAGGGTTTTGCCAAAGGCTTTCAAGAACACACATGAACACTATGAATGTTCTTCCCCAAATTCAAATCTCAGAATTTCAATGTGCAGATTTGGACTCAAATTAAACACAACACAATCCAAAAAATATGGATCAAAATAATAAAAATCACAAATCAAATGAACAGTACCGAAACATGAACAGTACCGCGATATGAACAGTGCCACAATCGGGATGAACAGTATCATGCCGATGAACAGTGCCACGATTAGCAGTACGTGCGGTGGACAGTGCCGGTGAACAGTGCTCCGTGTCGATGAACAGTGGTCACGATGAACAGAACCGATGAACAGTACACCTGTGATGAACAGTGCCAACGCCACGATGAACAGTGCGCCACCGATGAACAGTACGAAAATGATGCTAAATCTAGCTCTGATTACCAAATGATGAAAACCCGTTTCCGGATCTCAAATTCAGCATCAACGGAACTTACGGAAACTCAAAGGTGAAGAAAATTTAAAGCGGAAAAACAAGAAATTGAAAGAACAACGCCACAATCCCTAGGGATTGATAAGTTGAGGAGGATTCGCCACTTTGAATATGGAAATTCAAAGATAAGAATCAAGGGTAGTTCCTAAGAACCTAGAGAGTTTCCTCTCACAAAAGCATCAAAGCTTCATTCCAAATGAGAGTCAAAACTGATTACAAAGTTAACATTTGGCCTATTTATAATATGAACCTAAAAGGCTTACCAAGGCCCATTACTAAAAGTCCAAACAACTAAAAAGGCCCAAATTAAAAATAAACATCATTAAAAACATAAAAAGCTCAACAAAAGCCCAATTTAGGCCCAAATTACATAAACTTCTATTCTAAGATTTGGCTCCACTTTTAGGCTCTTCATGTACCATTCTAGTCCTCTATCATCTCGAGCACGCCGTGCTCCTGGAGATGCCAAAATATTCTCAAGTCATCCTTTTTAGGCCTTTTTCATGTTTATTCTCTTAGGGTCTTCTTGTTACACACTTAGCATAAAAACATGAGTTTTGCCAAAATAATTTACATAAAATAAAGCATTTCAAGGCCAAAACTCGTGTCCAATTATGTACAAAATATGGTTTATCACAAGTGTAAAATATATTTATGTTCAATTTATTTTATTTTTTATTAGCTTGTTATTATATATAAAATAAAGGAAAATAACTTAAAAATGTTTTAAATTCTATTTAAAATATAAACTTAATTAAAGGTAAATTTGAAAAGTAGAATAAAAATAAAAATGTGGAGAGTGTAAATAGTATCGATGACCGATGACTCCATCCTTTTCTTGTTCTGGACTTTTTAAAACATCTTTTATAAGTTTATTCAAAGACTCCCTTATATTTGTTATTCAATTGAAGAAAAATTTGGACATGTTTTTGTTTTACTTAAAGAAAGTGTGCAATTTTCCAAGGTGACGTACACATCTGTATTAGATGTAATTAACGTCATAAGTAATTCAGAATCTATAAAAAGAAGTAACAAGAATTGCTCAATGCAAAAACCATTTTAACTTTCAAAATCATTTTCTTTGATTTGCCTCTCATAGCCATCTCCAATGAAAATAAACAAAGTTTTATGTCTTTCAATGCTACTCTTCATCCTCATAAACTTGAGCATCACTATCACTTTGGTGACTGGCCATTGTCTTAGCCTTCAACAATCTTTGTTGCTCAATTTGAAGAACAACCTTATACTCAACCCTGCCAAGTCCAAAAAACTTGTTCATTGGAACCAAAGTGATGATTGCTGTCACTGGAATGGTGTAGCTTGCTATGAAGGACATGTTATTGCTCTTGACTTGAGCCAAGAATCAATCTCTGGAGGGATTGAAAATTCAAGTAGTCTCTTCAACCTGCAATACTTGCAGAGTTTGAACTTGGCTCATAATGAATTCCACTCTGGGATTCCCTCTGAGTTTCAAAAGCTTAAGAATTTGAGGTACTTGAATTTGTCACATGCTGGCTTTGTGGGGCAAATTCCTATTGAGATCTCTTACTTGACAAAGTTGGTAACTCTTGATTTGTGTACCTCACAACATGGTTTAAAACTTGAGAAGCCAAGTGTTGCAATGTTTGTGCACAACTTCTTAGAACTCACAGAACTATACCTGGATGGGGTAGCAATATCAGTGAAGGGAAAGGAGTGGGGTCATGCTTTGTCTTCACTACAGAATCTGCGAACTTTGAGCATGTCATCTTGTAATCTCTCGGGTCCCTTTGATTCTTCACTTGCAAAGCTTCAGTCTCTCTTAATATTTAGGGTGAACAATAATAATATAGCAAGCTCAGTGCCAGAGTACTTTGGGAGTTTTTCCAATTTAACCAACTTGCAACTTAGTGGCTGTGAGTTGAATGGAATCTTTCCAAAAAGTATCTTCCAAATACCATCACTGCAGGTGCTTGATGTATCTGATAATCTGGATCTTCATGGTTCTTGATGAAAACCCCTTTCCGGATCACAAAATTTAGCATCAAAGGAAACAACGGAAATCAAAAAGGTGAAGAAAATATAAAGCGGAAAGACAAGAAATGGGATATGACGCCACAATCGAAGCTCGATTGATAAGTCTAGGAGAATTCGCCACAAAGAAAGTGTTTCTTTGATAAGAATCTACAGGTTCATCCAAGAACCAAGAGAGAACTCTCTCAACTTAGCACAAAGCTAATTTTCTAAAATGATCAAAAGCCCTTACAAATGTGTTCAAAGGCCTATTTATACTAACACTAATAAAAAGGCCCAAATAACTAAAAAGGCCCAACACAAGTCATAATGGACCCAAACTAAAAGGAAATGTCACTAAAAATATAAAAGGTCCAACAAAGGCCCAAATTAGGCCCAAATTACATAAACTTCTATTCTAAGATTTGGCTCCACTTTAAGCTCTTCATGTACCATTCTAGTCCTCTATCATTCCCTCCTTCTTGAAGGAAATTCGACCTCGAATTTAGAGCCAAGGTACCTACATCATAAAAACAACACAAAACAACATGTTTTAATTTTGAGAACATATTGAAAAAAAAATTCCTATTTCTATTGAGACTTGAATTCCTTAAATAGGAAAATCTCTTATTATCTATGTGCTTATATTTCAATCCTCCTGGATCAAATACAAGCCTAAAGAAACCATCAATTAACACTAAAATGAAATGCTTAATCACAAATTTCATAGACAAGTCAATCCAATGAAAATTATGAGCAAACAATGACATTTTCAAACCAAGAATGGAAAATTTAGATTTATCCATTTTATGCACAATCCATCTACCAAGACACTTGAGTGTACCATACATTACTAAACTCTCACTATGAGTTCCTCCAATTAATGAATCATGAAATGAACATTTAGGCACACAAAATGCAGCATCTTTAAACCTATGCTCTTTATGCCTACAGAAATCATCATTTTCAATTTTCCCACAAATAACAACACACATAGAGGAAGACTCAACATGATCATACAAGTCCAAATGATGTGCATTAATATCAAATTTCAAGAACTTGGCACCATCACCAAAACAATATCATGCATACCAAAAGCAACATTCAATTCACAAACATTTTGGGTTAACACATGGTACACATCAATTAAATCACAAGGTTTAGATATTGTAAGCCAAAATTTTTTTCTCTCTATGGTTGCATTGGTCCTCGTATGCCTCCACTTCTTCTCCAAATTGTCTTGTCCATTGATCCTTGATGTGCAATTCTTCCTTAGGCATCAAAACAAAAGAATTTATATGGTTAGGAGCACAATCAAGTTGACAAGAAGAATTGAATTCACAATCCAATTTAGGAGAAGGAATTAGAGTTTTGCACTCGCCCTTTGAGGACTCCTCTTCAATTTCTTTCACAAGAGAGCCATCACTTTCAAACAAAGTTTTGCATTCATCCTTTTGAAGCTCTTGAAATTCCTTGAGCAAAGAATCATCACAAACAAGGAAAGGATTAGAATGAAAACAAGAACAATGATATTCTTCTTTATCTTTTGCTCTCTCTTTTTCACTCTCTTTTTCAATTATTTTCTTTTCTCTCATCCCTTTTTCTTTTAACTCATTTTCTTTTGCTCTCATCTCTTTCTCTTTTATTTCTTTTTCTTTCACATCTTTTCTCTCTTGTTCTATTTTCTTTCTCAACTTAATTTGATCCTCACTTGCTTCCTTAGGTGAAAGTGATGCAAGTTTGACCTTATGTCCTTCATGTACAAAAGAAATCTTGTTGGTCTTCCCATGATGCTTCACATTTCTTTCAATTTGCCAAGGTTTACCTAACAAGATATGACATGTTTCTATGGGAGCTACATCACACAACACAACATCTTTATATGTTCCAATGGTAAAGGGCACCAACACTTGTTGGTCTACAACCAACTCACCTTCACATGGTAATTTCAAGCAATAAGGTGTAGGGTGTGGGGTGGTTTGAAAATTAAGTTTGCTAACCAACCTAGTGCTAGCCACATTAATACAACTATCCGCATCAATAATCAAAGAACACACATTCCCTAGAACCAAACATCTAGTATGAAATATGTTCTCCTTTTGAATTTCATCCCTACCCTCACATTGAATTTCAAACAACCTCTTACACATAATTAATTCTCTATCTAGAGGTTTGGTACCGCATGCACTATGATTATCACCAGAGATATTAGATGAACAAGTATAAGATAACTCACTAGTGACAACCTCATTTTCCTTCAAGGCCATGGTTTTCATGTTTGGACAATGCAATGCAATATGGCCTTTACCCAAGCATTTAAAACATTTAATTGTACCACTCTTAGAAGTAGAAGAAGTGCTAGGGTTAGGAACATGTTTACCACTTGGAGACTTTGAAGCTTGTTGCTTAGGTGAGGAAGATCCCTCCTTCTTGGACTTGTCCTTACCACTAGAAGAGTCATAGTGATAGGTCTTCTTGTAGAAATGCTTCCTCTCAAGTTGTCTCTCCACTTTGTTGGCTTGGTGCACTAGATCCTCCAAGCTCTCATAGTGTTGTAACTTCACTATGTCTTGAATGTCTCTATTAAGCCCACGTAAGAACCTTGTCATGGCGGTTTTAGGTTCTTGTGCATTGGCTCTCCTCATAGTCATTTTCATCTCTTTGTAGTATTCATCAACACTCTTGCTACCTTGTGTGAGACTTTGTAGCTTATCATAAGCATCTCTCTCATAGGAAGGTGGTAAGAATGTCTTCCTCATCAAATCCTTCATTTCTTGCCAAGTTGCTATCTTAGGCATCCTTATCCTCTCTCTTCCATCCTCCTTATACTTCCACCATGCAAGTGCACTCCCTTAAAACTTCAAGGTAACCTTCCTAATTTTCGTCTACTCACTATAGTCATGGCATGAAAAGACTTGGTCAACTTTTATCTCCCACTCAATGTATGCTTCCGGATCATTCTTCCCTTGAAAACTAGGAATTTTAAGTTTCTCATCTTCCATACTATCCTTTATTTTATTTTCTCCATCATTATCTCCTCCATATCTCCCTCTCCCATGTCTCCTAAGCCTCCTTTCTCCTTCATCTTCCCCATAACCTCCATCAATTCTATGGTAAGAAGAACAATACATACCTACACAAAAATGATTAGCATAAATAATAGAAATATGGACCTCATCACTCACTAAGTGTTTCACTCAAAATCACTCGTATTTCTCTCTTTTGAGGCTTTTTCTATAAAGTGCACACTTGCCTTTTTCCACTCTTGTTCCTCTTTAGTTCTTGAAAAGAACCTCCAAATTTCAATAACAAAGAATTTTCAATGTGAAAGATGTCACAAATCCAAACTTGACTCAAGAGTCCAAAACAAGAAAACTCTAAGACAAAACCAAGGAAATTTAGAAGACAAGCAATAAAAGCTAAAAGAAATGAAAGGGACAACTCAAAATAGAATGCCAACCAAAGACAAGACTGGAAGACACAAGAATAAGAGCAACACAAAACTAAGAAACTCAAATTTTCAACTTGTGAAGAACTAGTGTATTCAAGAGAGCTAAAATGGCATAAAAGTGTATGAAAAAGAAAGAATTAAGCAATGGTGTAGAATGACTTCTTATAGGGCAGACTTTTTTCTTTCCAATGGTATAATTTTTTTTTTTGAATTTTTTTTACA
This sequence comes from Pueraria montana var. lobata, assembly GCA_026413185.1. Classification (NCBI taxonomy): domain Eukaryota; kingdom Viridiplantae; phylum Streptophyta; class Magnoliopsida; order Fabales; family Fabaceae; genus Pueraria; species Pueraria montana. Next base: position 25,509,767 of record CM048653.1, on the reverse strand, counting down.
CTTTGGCCCCCAAACTTTTCATAATTACACTGGGCCCCTAAACTTTTTCTTTTTGCACTTTTGCCCCAATATTTTCTTTTTTTATCTTTAAATCCTTTTCTTTTGCTAATAAGTCCTCAAACTTTTTAATATTTATGAAAAACACCCAAACTCACTTAATTCAAATTTTTATAGATCAAACACAAGGATTTTGCCAAAGACTCTCAAGAACACACATGAACACTATGAATGTTCTTCCCCAAATTCAAATTTCAGAATTTCAATTCTGCAGATTTTGACTCAAATTAAACACAAGGCAAGATAAAAAAATATGGATTGAAACAATAAAAGTCACAAATCAATGAACAGTACCCCCCATTGGAACAGTGCACGATCGGAACAGTAACGCCTATTAAACAGTGCCTATCGGTGAACAGTATCTCGTGATGAACAGTGCACGATCTGTGAACAGTGCTGCGATGAACAATGCACGCTCGGGGAACATTGTCGCCGATGAACAGTGCGTCGACGCCGATGAACAGTGCGAAATTGATGCTAAATCCAGCTTTGATAACCAAATGATGAAAACCTCTTTCCGGATCACAAAATTTAACATCAAAGGAAACAACAAAAATAAAAAAGGTGAAGAAAATATAAAACGGAAAGACAAGAAATGGGATATGACGCCACAATCGAAGCTCGATTGATAAGTCTAGGAGGATTCGCCACAAAGAAAGTGTTTCTTTGATAAGAATCTAAAGGTTCATCCAAGAACCAAGAGAGAATTCTCTCAACTTAGCACAAAACTAATTTTCTAAAATGATCAAAAACCCTTACAAATGTGTTCAAAAGCCTATTTATACTAACACTAATAAAAAGGCCCAAATAACTAAAAAGGCCCAATACAAGTCATAATTGACCCAAACTAAAAAGGAAATGTCACTAAAAATATAAAAGGTCCAATAAAGGCCCAAATTAGGCCCAAATTACATAAACTTCTATTCTAAGATTTGACTCCACTTTAAGCTCTTCATGTACCATTCTAGTACCTTCACTTTAAGCTCTTCCGCCACTTGTTGTGTAAGACTCGTTACTTTCATTTGTGTCTTTTCCACTTCTAACAGGTACTAACATGAGAATGTTTAAAACATAGCACTCTACTTATTACACGTGGCAACTAATTTTAGCATGTGTTTGCTTTTGCGTTGAGAGAGATTAGACTAGCGTCAAGATTGAAGCTATTACAGTGGCTTCCACATTTTTTCTTCATTTGGACGTGAATTTAAGTGGAAACCTATACCCGTCGCAAACAAATCGAAACACAAGCTTAGCCATTCAACTGTTGAATTAATACTAAAACATTATAAAATCATTATAAACGGTTATGTTATGAATAAAAAGAATCATTTTAAATGGTTACAAAACTAATGAAATATATATATATATATATATATATATATATATATATATATATATATATATATATATATATATATATATTTTATCGGGCTCCTCTAATGTATTAGGTAAAGTGCAGATATCTCACTCCTCTATGATAATGAGAAGTCCATATCATTACACCTAATATAAAATTGCCATGTGATATTTTTTTTTTCTGGGTCAGAAATGATGGTGTCTTTCAACCCACTGGGTACGTGGTTGTCACTTACCCATGAAAATTTTGCACACGGAAGGATAATGAGAAGTTCATATCATTAGACCTACTATAAAATTGCCATGTGAAAATTTTTTTCCTGGGTCAGAGATTACGGGGTCTTTCAATCCACTGGATGCATCGTTGTTGCTGGCCTATGAAAATTTTACATACGGAAGGAATCGAACACGAGTTTTCCAGCTAAATAAATCATTCCTCAATATGTAAACAAACAGAGTCTTACACCACTGGCTAACCCTATGAGTTTGTCATATTTTATTTATAATAAAATAAAATATATAATTAAAATTACAATAAAAGCGACAGCAGCATCCTCTTCAGTCTTCCCGTCTCACCGCTGTCTGAGAAAAGGTACACGACCCACTCGCCACTGATTGGCTTCCAAATCCTTCAGATCCGCTTGGGATTGTCTTCGTTTCAATGTCAAAATTATCGTCTACTGGCCAACTTATTCGTCTCCTCATAAGATTTCGTCAACTGATTGGTTCTGACTTTTTTTTTTTTTAAAGGTTAGGACTTTAAAAACAAAATGAAAATAAGAAATATATAAAAATTCTAAAAGTCAAACGAAACAAAATTAATATTTGCATTAAAAAAAATAAGATCATGCTAATAAAAGAATTGTTATTAATTTAAGATTTCATTAGATGTTATCAAAACAACTTGTTTTAACTTAATCAAAAGTCTCAAGTGTATAATTTATAGTTATATTAAAACTGATGCACTCAGAGACAAAGCCAGATTTGCCTATTAGGCCAGATTTGCCTATTAGGGGGTTAACGAAATATATATATTCAGTAAATATATATGGATTAATTTTTATACAAAATATTCATAATTTGATAATTCAAAACTTTAATTATTTTATAAAGGAATCATAATTTAAGATAGGAAACAAACAAAACAAAAAAAAAAAACTTGTTAATTATTTTATTTTTGTTTAAGGATTTTCAATTCATAAATCATAACCGTACCTCTTGCACTCTCATTTTGGGAGTTCATAATAAAGAAATATAGGTACCCATTTTCAATTCATAATATACTAAAGGGTAAAATATGTTTTTGGTCCCTCATTTTTCCATGATTTCTGTTTTTAGTCCCTCAAAAATTGTTTCATTTTGGTTTTAGTCCCTGACATTAATTTTATCTGTTAAGTGATGTCGTAGTGAGCAGAATTTATGCCTGAAAATTTTTTATCTAAGTTTCTAGCAGTTTTTAACTGCTGAAATTTTTTGGCAGACTAAAACCGTCAAAAATGTTAAAAAATAAAATAAAAATTAAAACCTTGAACACCAAATTTTCTGAAATTACAAGAAAATATTACAAAAGTAAACATTTTTTACAGCCAAAAAATTTGTAGCTGTTAAAAGTCACCAGAAACTTAATCAGGAAATTTTCAGACACACAGTTTATGTCCGCCATGTCATCACTTAACCGTTGAAATTAACGTTAGGGACTAAAAACATAACAAAACAATTTATGAAGGACTAAAAACAAAACAGAACAATTTTTGAGGGACTAAAAACAGAGAAAAAAATTTATGAGGTACTAAAAACAGAAATCATGGAAAAATGAGGGACCAAAAACATATTTTACCCTATACTAAATATAGTGTATTTCCATATTCAATTAATATACATGTAAATTGATAAAAAAAAAATTAATATACTAATTAATTGAGAACGGTGTATATATAATAATACAAGAAGAAGAAAAAGGAAAGTAAAAAAAAAAATTCAATTTTACAAAAAGTACATGTGATAATGTGTCTTTTTATGATCAACGTTTGTCTTGTTCCTTGTAATAACCAATATATATATATATATATATATATATATATATATATATATATATATATATATATATATTGTTATGGTGTTCGTTGCGAGGTACCAAAGATTCTAGCTTCGAAGCAGAGAGATGAGTGGAACATAGAAAATGTGAGAGAAGATCAGGGGAAAATGTTATGTTCGAATCTGTGTTTGTTATAAAATGAGTGTCCTATTTACATCCAGTTGTGTATCTCATATTTATAGTGATTGCTAACGAGTTTCTACTGGCACGTGTCAGATTCTTACTGGGCACCCTCTGTTTGCGTTGGGACTCCTAATTTCCTGACTAAGTCGAGTACGATGACTTTGCCGTTTGAAGGGTTTCATGCCTTAAGTCGGGTCTCATTTCCTTTTCTGGTTATAGCCAATATTAATCCTGGAACAGTTGCCCCCGAAACCGATGTTGCTTCATAGAAGCAACTTCGGCTTTACAAGTAGACTGAACATTAACCTTGGAACAGTTGCTCCCGAGCCGATGTTGCTTCATAAAAGCAACGTCGGCTTTACAAGTAGAATGAACATTAACCTCGGAACAGTTGCCCCCAAGCCGATGTTGCTTAGTAGAGGCAACATTGGCTTTACAAGTAATCGACTTATAATCATTGTTGTTTTGCCACGTGTCATCCTCCAATTTTTGCAACCGTTGCATTTCTTGCTTATTAAGTTTCAGCGTGATTTTTTGAGGTAACTACTCCTAACTACAATAATTTCAAATTCTTGAATTTCTAAATTGCATAAATGTCCATTTTGAGGTATTTAAAGACTCCTTTGTCATATAATTTTGTAGGTTTTATTTCTTCATTCGCTATTGTTCGTATTCCTGTCGCTTCGAGTACTTTGCCTTCTAGGAATTTTCTCTTTCGTACCAACTTCTCGCACTTTTCAGGTATTTCTTCACTACCCTCTTTATCTCTCTATCTTCAACTCTTTCTTCTTTGTAGTGTAGTCTTTTATTTTTGTACTTGGATTTTCTATCGTTCAAGCCTCTGGTCGCGGCCAATCAGGTCACTCTAGTGACCGTAGAAACCCTTCTGTGAATGCTTCTAGAAACCCAATGATGTTGTTTCCTATAACGTTAAGCGCAGAAATGTTTGGATGGTTAGGGATGATGAGGACGCTGGCGAAATAGCTATTGAATTGCATCCTTGTCGATAATTAACACAAGAGGATGTAGTTGTTTCTTCTTCTGGTCAACATGATTCTAAAATCCCAGAGCCTATTCGAGGGGTGGGCAAGCGTGTCCCTCGTGTTGAGCGTCCCATGACGGCGAAGCCAAATGAAGAAAGTATCCCTAGTGAGAGAGTAGTCGCTTTTGTTAACTTCTTAAAGAAATTAGGGCAACCTCATTTGTATGAGGATGGTTTAGAGTTTGCTATGGCCTCAGCCCTTTATTCTCAATACATGGAGTTTGCGGAAGTGCCCTCTTCTGCATTTCCTGCTAAACATGTTGATAAAACCCCCGGTGCTAAATTTGAAATGTAGGGAACACACTAGAAGGGGGGTTGAATAGTATGTTAGATAAAACTTTAAATCTTTTTCGCAAATGTGGAGATATCTTAGGGTCGGATTTTACAAGGAACTTGTAAAATGTTGAAACTGTGAGACCGTCCAATCGTTGAAAATCATAGTTATGTTGAAACTGTGTTTTAATAGATCATTCAATAACTAAAATAGTTTTCACAAAGAGATTTAGAAAGCAATAACTTGTGCGTCCAATGTGCATGAAATAAACACAAGAGAAAGACAAGATAAGCTACTTTAGATAGAGTAAAAATACTTGGTTTTTATACCGGTTCACTCAAACTGGGCTACGTCCAGTTCTCCTTCAAAAACCTTTTGAAGGGTTCCACTAATCAAACACCGATTACAAACAAGTATTCTACCCTACCACATCTGGCTACACAAGTATTCTCTAAGTCACTTCTAGCACACCTTTTAATCTCCCCCTGAGATTAAAAACACCCAAGTATTCTTTGATCACTAAGCCACTCCTAGCTTTCCAAACAACAATTTGAATGAAAGTAATTAAAAAACTCTCACAAAGAGGATATTACAAAGTAAAGCAAATTGCAACAAAACTTTGCTAAGCAAAGAAGTTTCTCTTTTTGCACAGATGTAGATCGTCCAGAGATTTGAGCAGAGTTTCAGCACTTAGAAAATTTTGATCACTTCGTTGTTTCTCGTCAATTGCTTATGTGTACTTGCTTATCTGTTTATAGGCTTGAAAAAGTATTCGTTGTAGGGATTTGAGCCGTGAAATAATTTGTTCTCTCACAATCATATGATCATTACCACGTGTCAGCCTGGGGTGGAGAGAGAGAGGGGACAAAGGTACAGTCCTTTTCTAAGCGCGCCTCCACTATATGTACGGAGAAGATTCTTCTTCCAGAGTTGTGCTTTTCTGTCTCCTGTCTCAGTAAACTTTTCGAAATTCAAATGTTTAGTCATTTAAAAAAGACGAGGGAACAAAGGAATATAACTTTTCATTATGCAATCATCCTCAAAAAGGTTAAGTGTACGAACAAGTGAAAGAGTGGATGCTTCATAACTATATAGAAATTTGTGTAAGTTATTTAGCTCCTTTTGGACGCTCAAAAGAACACAATGTATAGTACACTGGTTTTCACAATATGTTTGGATGCTTGTTAGTTAACAGCGTGTTGGACGTCAGATAGTTCTTTATAAAACAAGTTCCATTTGTTCATTTGGACGATATAGAAAATAATGTATATGGAGTTTGAGTATAGAGGGTACAATACCACAAAAGTATTGGACGGTGTGTTTCCTGTAATACTCTAACATTGCTCATTAGAACCAAAGATTGAGGGGTCAGACATCATCCAATGTCTTAGGTTCTAACAATCTCCCCCTTTTTGATAGAGGACTAGAATGGTACATGAAGAGCTTAAAGTGGAGCCAAATCTTAGAATAGAAGTTTATGTAATTTGGGCCTAAATTGGGCTTTTGTTGAGCTTTTTATGTTTTTAATGATGTTTATTTTTAATTTGGGCCTTTTTTTTTTTTTAGTTGTTTGGGCTTTTAGTAATGGGCCTTGGTAAGCCTTTTAGGTTCATATTATAAATAGGCCAAATGTTAACTTTGTAATCAGTTTTGACTCTCATTTGGAATGAAGCTTTGATGCTTTTGTGAGAGGAAACTCTCTAGGTTCTTAGGAACTACCCTTGATTCTTATCTTTGAATTTCCATATTCAAAGTGGCGAATCCTCCTCAACTTATCAATCCCTAGGGATTGTGGCGTTGTTCTTTCCATTTCTTGTCTTTCCGCTTTAATTTTTCTTCACCTTTTGAGTTTCCGTAATTTCCGTTGATGCTGAATTTGAGATCCGGAAAGGGGTTTTCATCACAAGTAGAGCCAAAATCAATTGAGGAAGCCTTACTTGATGAACATTGGTGAATAGGCAATGCAAGAAGAATTGAATCAATTCAAAAGAAATGCAGTTTGGGATCTTGTGCCAAGAACTAATGCTCAACAAGTAATTGGTACTAGATGGGTTTTTCGTAACAAAATGGTTGAATCCGGTTTTATAACAAAAAACAAAGACCGTTTAGTAGCCAAAGGCTATAGTCAAGAAGACGGGATTGATTGTGATGAAACTTATGCCCTTACTACAAGACTTGAGGCCATAAGACTTCTTGCTTTTGCTTCCTTAATGGATTTTAAGCTTTTCCAAATGGATGTCAAAAGTGCTTTTTTAAATGGATATATTAAGGAGGAAGTCTATGTCACTTAACCCCTAGTATTGTTGATTGTGATTTTCCTAATCATGTGTACAAACTGAAAAAGGCACTATATGGATTGAAACAAGCACCAAGGTCTTGGTATGAAAGATTAAGTAACTTCTTAATTAAGCACAAGTTTACAAGAGGCAAAGTTCATACAACCTTGTTTATTAAGAAAACTTAAAAAGACATTATATTAGTCCAAATATATGTAGATGATATTATATTTGGTGCTACTAATGATGTCTTATGTGAAGAATTTGCTAAGACCATGCAGGGTGAGTTCGAAATGTCCATGATGGGAGAATTATCCTACTTCCTTGGACTTCAAATAAAACAGTTAAAAAATGGAATCTTTATCAACCAATCCAAGTATTGCATTGATCTACTGATGAGAACTCCTTTACGGATCACAAATTCAGCATCTCAAATGATAAAAATTCAAGGATAAAAATTTGGGAACAAAAAGGAAAAGCGGATTGAGGTATAGAAGATGGAAAGAATGACGCCACAATCCCTAAGGATTGATAAGTCGAGGAAGATTCGCCACTTTGAATACGGAAAATCAAAGATAAGAATCAAGGGTAGTTCCTAAGAACCTAAAGAGTTTCCTCTCACAAAAGCCTAAAGCTTGATTCCAAATAAGAGTCAAAACTGATTACAGAAATCACATTTGGCCCTATTTATAACTATTGGCCTAAAGGGTTACCAAGGCCCATTACTAATAAGCCCAATAACTAAAAAGGCCTAAAATTAAAAATAAACATCATTAAAACATAAAAAGGCCCAACAAAGGTCCACGTTAAGCCCAAATTACATAAAATTCTATTTTAATATTTGGCTCCACTTTAAGCTCCTCTTGTAGCTTTTCAGTCCTCTATCATCTACTCAAAAGATTTGGTATGGAAAGTTCCAAGGAGTCAAATACACCTATGGCTACCTCATGTTATCTTGATCCGGATGAGAAAGGAAAACAAGTAGATGAAAAAAGGTATAGAGGTATGATTGGCTCTCTACTCTATCTAACTGCTAGTCGTCCTGACATCATGCATAGTGTTTATGTGTGCTAGATTTCAAGCTAATCCTAAGGAATCATGCCTAGCTGTTGTTAAGAGAATTCTTAAATACATAAAAGGAACTATACATGTTGGCTTATGGTATCCTAAGGGTGCATCTATTAGCTTAGTTGGGTACTTCGACTCAGATTTTTCTGGATGTAAGGTAGATAGGAAGAGTACTAGTGGTACATGTCATTTGCTTAGGAGTGCTTTAGTTTCTTGGCACTCTAAGAAATAAGCTTGTGTGGCATTTATCTACAGTTAAGGCTGAATATATTGCCGCTGGGAGTTGTTGTGCACAAATCCTTTGGATGAAACAACAACCAGAAGATTATGGCATCTTAGATCACATTCCTCTGAGATGTGATAACACTAGTGCCTTTAACTTGACTAAAAATCCTGTCATTCATTCTAGAACTAAGCATATAGAGATTAGACACCACTTCATTAGAGATCATGTTCTAAAAGGTGAGTGTGAGATTGAGTTTATAGACACTCTCAACCAATTAGCTGACATTTTCACAAAACCTCTGCCCAGAGATAGGTTCTACACCATTAGAAGTGAACTAGGCATACTAGATGGAAGCAACATTGCATAACTAGCATATGCATACTTGTATATGTTGTCTTTAAATTTATGCCTTAGTTGTTCTTTTCTTTATTTCTAGTATGTTTCTTTGTGTTTGTATTCATAAATATTGTTAAAAATTTGTATGTGTTTAGTGTTAGGATGGTTGTACATGTTACGAAATGTGTTTGTGTGAGTCATGTATGTGCTCTGTTCACACATAATCGATTATCTCACAAATAATCGATTATTTCGTGCCGAGTCTTGAGTTGAAAAACTCATCCTCGTGCAAATAATCAATTATCTAGCATCTGATGGGAACATCAGTTTCACAGATAATCGATTATTTCATAAATAATCGATTATTTGGAACTCTAAGAGTTACATGCTTGCGCAAATAATCGATTATCTTAAGTAATAATCGATTATTTGTAGCAGAATCTGTTTCGGGAGTTTTCTCTGCATAAGATAATCGATTTCCTAATCGATTATTTCCAGCTTTTTGAATTTTTGGGTGCTAACTCTTCGTTTCGCGTGAAAGGATTAAAACCCAACCTCAGAACCACTCGTTTCCCACGGTTTTAACTCCTTACATACCTCCCCAACCAACCTAAACACTCTATAAAACACCCAAACCCCATCTTAATCCTTACAACACTCAAACCCACTTCTCTAAACTCTCTCTCAGCCTTCAATCCTCTCATACCATGTCTTCCTCCAACCCCAACAAGAGACCTAAAAGGGCTGCTGCTGAGGCTTCCAAGAGAAAAGGAAAGGAGAAGGAAGTTAGTCCCTTTGTAAACCTTGAAGGGTGGTCATCAAACCCTGATGATATGTCAGTTTTCAAGAGTTGTTGGAGAAGCAAGGTCTCAAGACCTTTGTGGAAATGGAAGATAAACACTACCCTGATCTTGTTAGAGCTTTCTTTGTTGCTGCTAGAGATGGAGAGATTCATTCCACTGTTAAGGGAGTGAATATTGTGCTGAATGAGGCAGTTTGGATTGATATTGCTGGATTCCCTTTGGAAGGATTAAGGGTTACAGGTGGACTGAAAGACTTTGGCAAGGTCAAAGTCTACAAGGATTGCTTAAGGAATCTTGGAAGCTCAACTTCCTTTAAGCAATTCAAGACAGGTGGCATGAAGATGGATAAAAGGTTGCTGCCTATGTCATCGGGTGGGTGCTTGCACCAAGAGGAGGCAACCATGCTCAGTTGTCTATTGATGATTTACTACTGATCCATGCTCTGAAGAAAGGCATCCAAGTTGATTAGAGTGCTGTGATTGTGGACAACATACTTAAGGCAAGGAGGCTGGCTGAGTATCCTATACCTTATGTTGTGTTCATCTCTAAGGTCATAGAGCACCATGGAGTGGACTTCAAGGATGAGAAGTACAAGATCCTCCAGAGCTCAAGCAAGATTGATGATTCTGCTCTTCATCACATGTGCCTTATTGAGAAGGATGAACACTGGTTCTACAAAGATGAAGCCCTTGAGCCTGAAGTAGAAGAAATTGAAGCTGAAGGAGCAAGTGAAGAGAAGCCCCTCTCTCCCTTTGAGAGAACTTTGCTAATGAAGTTGACCAAATGTATAATTGGCAAAGGGAGCAGAGTGAGTCTCACAATGAGACCTTGGAAAGCATCAATGAGAGGCTGGAAAATATTGAGGCTAGGCTTAGGAAGCATCACATTGGTGATGATAGTGATGAAGACTATGAGCCTTAGTCTTAGGATGTCCTCTATTTTTCCTTGGTTTTGTTGGTTCAACATTGGTTTCTTATGTTTCTATTTTGATGATTCTATGTTTTTGTCTTTTGATTAAGTTTGTTGATGTTTATTATGAGTCCTTTTGATTAATGTTTGTAAGCCAAGTTATGTGCATCACTCTTATCATATTGGCTATATATCTATATCAATGAATGAAGTACTTTTTGTTTCATGACTTGTTTCTATTTCTACTCTTATATCAATTTATCATATACTATACTTGTTTCTTTTTTATATGCCCAAAGGGGGAGAAAGTGTATAATGTTTTGAAACAGGAAATTAAAGTCTTGAATTAAAAATAGCAAAAGTACAAACTCTTGACTCAACATTCTAACACAAAGTGAAGACTAAGAGGAACATCATGAGGAACTAAGAACAACATCATATGGAGCTTAGTCATCATCAAAAAGGGGGAGAATATAATGAATGAAGACCCCTGTGCTGATGTAATTGTGTACTATTATAGTTTTGATGATGTTTTTGTAATAAGTTTTTACTTACTCCATATATAGTGAGAACACTAGTATTTTAGGATGTATGTTATAGCTTTCTATGTGTGAATGTGTGTGTATCATGCATAAAGGCTAGCTATACTTCTATTCTCTCATGTTTGCGTTGATTGATCATTGATTCATTTTATATTTTGGTTAAGGATTGAATCTGGGCGAAAATCTTTTTGAAAACTATAAGTTTTCAATCCAAGAACGAAATAATAGATTATCAGAACAATTTAACCGATTATCTCGAGGCTCTATTTTATAAGATTTGGATTAGGTTCACAGATAATCGATTATCCACTTGAAATAATCGATTATTTGTCCTTGAAAGAAAAATGAGTCATTCATAGTTAATCGATTATTTGGTGAAATAATCAACTATTTCGTTCATCAGTGTTTCCAGATGATGGCATGAACAAAATAATTAATTATCCTTAGTAATAATCGATTATCTCCGTTCTGAGGTTTATAAAAATGAAATTTCGAAAGCTCTCAACTGTGACACCCATTTTTCTCAAATCACTTTGTTATTTTCATTTGAGAGAACTTAGAAACTAAGTGTCATCATCTCTGAGATTCATGAATCACATTTCTTCTTATCTTCAAGAAATCAATGGATCTTGATCAAGCTACATGAAGGGAAATTGAAAGCAAGTTAGGAAGTGCATCAACTTCTTATATCTTCACTCTAGGTGATTTCTTTCCTTTAACTTTGCTTTGTAATTCGTGCAGGGTAGGATTCCTTGTTGCATTGCATGTAGATAGGTGTTCTACATAGTTAGTTTTTCTTGATAGGTTTTTCAATAAGGTCTTTGCATATAGTGTGCATGTGCATGTGAGTTTGTGTGTATACAAATTCTGATAGTGGTTAAGGTCCAAGCTCGGGTTGCTTTGGATAACACTGGATGTAGATTTTAGGTTGAAATCGAACCGGTATAGATCTTGTGTCATTCTTTTCTTTCCCTTATCTTTTTAATATCTTGATCTATATTACTAGTATTGTATTTTGATCCTTTCGTTAAAACTGATTTTGGAAATAAGAGATAAGTAAACATAATTGAATCGTACACTCTCATCTTCTTATGGATACAAAATCATTCGATCTTGCGAAAAGATTTTATTAAGAAAATTCGTTTTCAAGAAAGTTTTAAAGAATCCAATTCACCCCCCTCTTGGATTTCCTGTTATACGAGCCATTTTATCTAACATGTAACAGATTACAATGTATCTTAGTTATCTGGGAAAAGCTAAAATACGAAGTGCAATCGATTACCACATGGGTTAATAAATTACATAAGGGATTTTAGAATTTAAGTCTTGTTTTTGAAAGAATTTGGCAAGTTTCTGTTTTAATCGATTACGTCTCGGTTTAATCGATTACTATTGTCACTTAAAGTTGTTTCAGAAGGAAGATAAGCTCAAATTAACCGATTACATTGTTACGTAACAGATTAAATCGAACCCAAATCACTAAAGAAGATCATTAAGAACAATTTAACATGTTACATTGTTATGTAACAGATTAAATTGGTTATTGCCTAAAGCCCAGGTGCCTCAAGAACATTTTAGCAGATTACGTGACCTATGTTATAGATTAAATCTGTTATATCTTAAAAGTTTTATAAATAGAAGCACCTCTCTCTCTCATTAACAATGCTTTTCTGAGATAAAAAGTTTACTACTCATTGAGAGAAGAGCATCAAAGAGGTTTCTAGGCTACTTGATCTTTATCATCAAAAGATTAAAGATTCTCAAAAAAGAATATCAATGGCGTAAAGACTTGGTTGGTTCTTGAAAAGCTTAATTGTTTTTAATCTTCACTACAGGTGAAATCGTTCTAAAACCTTAATCATTTTCGAAGTTAATTGATTTATGAAATAGGGGTTTTTCATATTCTAATAGTAGGGTTCTATTAGAAGGTGTTCCTTTCTTCTCTTGTAGGGTTCAAGTTTAGAAAGTTATTTGAATTTCTTATGTGTGCAGTGTGCTTGTATCTTGAGACTCAAATAGTGAAAGGTCTAACAAGGGTTGTTGGATCAACTGGATGTAGGTCCAAATTGGACTGAACCAGTATAAATTCTTGTGTATCTTTCTTTCATCTCTATTTCATATCTCATTCAAGTTTTCAAGGTTGATCATCTAAATTTTCCTAATCAACAAAACTTTCTTGGAATAACTCTGATTTAAATCTCTTTTCAATAACTTTTTAGAATATTTGGATTTTTTAAAGGAAGGTGAATATTTGTTTTTAGAAAAAGAGGTTTTGAAATAAAAAGTTTTGAAAGATCTATTCACCTCCCTCTAGATCTACTGCTCGATCCTACATTATTCCCTCATCTTTTCACATTGACACTTCATTTGAAAATTCGAAAAAGTGTACTATAGGAGACAAAAAAGCTTCTCTCTGCAAAAAGAACCTTTTCGTACAAGTAGTGGAGGCGCGCTTAGTACTGTTGTCCCTTTCTCTCTCCACCCCAAGCTGACACGTGGTAACAGTCAAATGATTGTGAGAGAACGGATAAATCCCAAGGCTCAAATCCCACAACAGATACATTTTTCTCTGAAGCCTATACATAGAGGAGCAAGCACACAGAAGAAGAAGAAGAGATTGAATGAAGTGTGAAGTTTTTCTAAGTACTGAAACGCTGCCAAAATCATTGGACGATCTACACTTAACCTCAAAAGAGTCATTTTCTTAGCTTTGCTAAGTTGAGTTGTAATCTATTACACTTTGTAATATCCTCTCTGTGAGAGTTATTTGATTCATTGTATTCAAACTGTTGTTTGGAAAGCCAAAGGTCTTCAGAGGAAGCACTGACTTCATCATGTAGATAGGGCTTCAATAATCTTTTTTAGACTTCATGTGTTGCACAGTTGAGACATCCATTCTGAGCTTGTTCTGAACTCACTAGAATGCTTGTTTTCAATCTGCTTTTAATATCATCTGAAACACTTGGCTGATTGTTAGCTTGCATAGATTCATTCTTCAATTTGCAAACTCTAATGGTTTGTCATAATTAAAACACTAAGGGTTCTAGATTCAACACTCTTGGCTAACAAAGTTTTAGATATGGTAATGGCCAATTGCAAGCTGCAATACAAGCTGAAGAGGATGCTGAGAAGGCTAAGGTTGAAGTGGAATTGAAAGCCAAGGCAGATGCTGATGCTGCTCAAAAGGCTAAAGACAATGCTGAAAAGGAGAAGGCTACACTGGCAAAGAAGGCAAATGATAAGCTGATCAAACGCGCCAAAGCTGAAGCTACTGCTAAGGAATTGGAAGCTGCTAAGGCAGTTGAAGTGTCCAAAGGAGTAGAACAAACAGAGGTTGCCCAGAATACACAGTTGGTGATTTCTTCACAACCTGCACCAACTGTTGTAGCAACGTCCACCGAGTCTCCTATACAAGCTGCACCTCTTAATGTTGTTGCCCCTCCCTTACACTCATAGTTAAGCAAGTCCAAGCTATGATTGATGCATCCATCCATGCTCAACTTCTACAACATCAACAGTTAATGACTCAACAAGTAGCTAGCCAACTCACTCTTATGAGTTTTGCATTCACTGCTCAACTCACCAGCTCACTTGGTCCTATTATGAATGCCTTGCAACAAGTTCTGCCACAGCTACCACCTGCACCACCTCAGCAACCATAACCTGAACAACCACCACCAGAAGATCCACCTCAACAGCCTTGAATGACAATGATGTCCATCATCATTCTATCTTCAAACCCATATTTTGTTGATGACAAAAGGGGGAGAAGAGGAATTTTGATTGCTTTTTGCTCTGATTTGCTCTGATAAACACTTATGTACTTACTCTATCTATGGTTGTTATCCTTTAATATATGAGGTGTTGATCATATCTTGCACTCTGTTATTGTTTTATTACCTTTATACTTTGATACCTTATCTTTCATGTTAAGTCTTTAAAGTCTTTTTTATCTCTGATACATTCTCTTGGAATAAAAACATATGAAAAATGTTGGACTCAAGGGGAGTACTTAGATTTTTTTCATCATCTATACCCTGCAACATATTTTCTGGCATTGCATAATCATTATCTTTGTTTCCACTATGATACCTTATATATGATTATGTTATGTCTTAATCAAAATTTAGCTTTGTTTGTCATCATCAAAAAATGATAAAACCTCCTTCCGGATCTCAAATTCAACATCAACGGAAATTACGGAAACTCAAAAGGTGAAGAAAATATAAAGCGGAAAGACAAGAAATGGAAAGAACAACGCCACAATCCCTAGGGATTGATAAGTTGAGGAGGATTCGCCACTTTGAATATGGAAATTCAAAGATAAGAATCAAGGATAGTTCCTAAGAACCTAGAGAGTTTCCTCTCACAAAAGCATCAAAGCTTCATTCCAAATGAGAGTCAAAACTGATTACAAAGTTAACATTTGGCCTATTTATAATATGAACCTAAAAGGCTTACCAAGGCCCATTACTAAAAGCCCAAACAACTAAAAAAAAAGGCCCAAATTAAAAATAAACATCATTAAAAACATAAAAAGCTCAACAAAAGCCCAATTTAGGCCCAAATTACATAAACTTCTATTCTAAGATTTGGCTCCACTTTAAGCTCTTCATGCACCATTCTAGTCCTCTATCATTCCCTTCTTCTTGAAGGAAATTCGACCTCAAATTTAGAGCCAAGGTACCTACATCATAAAAACAATACAAAACAACATGTTTTAGTTTTGAGAAAATATTAAAAAAAGAAAATCCTATTCCTATTGAGACTTGGATTCCTTAAAATGGAAAATATCTTATTATCTATGTGCATATATATCAATCCTCCTGGATCAAATACAAGCCTAAAGAAACCATCAATTAACACTAAAATGAAATGCTTAATCACAAATTTCAAAGACAATTCAATCCAATGAAAATTATGAGCAAACAATGACATTTTCAAACCAAGAATGGAAAATTTAGATTTATCCATTTTATGCACAATCCATCTATCAAGACACTTGAGTGTACCATACATTACTAAACTCTCACTATGAGTTGCTCCAATTAATGAATCATGAAATGAACATTTAGGCACACAAAATGCAACATCTTTAAACCTATGCTCTTTATGCCTATAGAAATCATCATTTTCAATTTTCCCATAAACAACAACGCACATAGAGGAAGACTCAACATAATCATACAAGTCCAAATGATGTGCATTAATATCAAATTTCAAGAACTTGGCACCATCACCTAAAACAATATCATGCATACCAAAAGCAACATTCAATTCACAAACATTTTGGGTTAACACTTGGCACACATCAATTAAATCACAAGGTTTAGAGATGGTGTAAGTCAAAATTTTCTTCTCTCTATGGTTGCATTGGTCCTCCTCATATGTCTCCACTTCTTCTCCAAATTGTCTTGCCCATTGATCCTTGATGTACAATTCTTCTCTAGGCATCAAAACAAAAGAATTATGGTAAGGTGCACAATCAAATTTACAAGAAGAATTAAATTCACAATCCAATTTAGGAGAAGGAATTAGAGTTTTGCACTCCCTCTTTGAGGACTGCTCTTCAATTTCTTTCACAAGAGAGACATCACTTTCAAACAAAGTTTTGCATTCATCCTTTTGAAGCTCTTCAAATTCCTTGAGCAAAGAATCATCACAAAAAAGGAAAGGATTAGAATGAAAACAAGAACAATCATATTCCTCTTTATCTTTTGCTCTCTCTTTTTCACTCTCTTTTTCAGTTATTTTCTTTTCTCTCATCTCTTTTTCTTTTAACTCATTTTCTTTTGCTCTCATCTCTTTCTCTTTTATTTCTTTTTCTTTCACCTCTTTTCTCTCTTGTTCTATTTTCTTTCTCAACTTAATTTGATCCTCACTTGCTTCCTTAGGTGAAATTGATGCAAGTTTGACCTTATGTCCTTCATGCGTAAAAGAAATCTTGTGGGTCTTTCCATGGTGCTTCACATTTCTTTCAATTTGCCAAGGTTTACCTAACAAGATATGACATGTTTCTATGGGAGCTACATCACACAACACAACATCTTTATATGTTCCAATGGTAAAGGGCACCAACACTTGTTGGTCTACAACCAACTCACCTTCACATTGCAATTTCAAGCAATAAGGTGAAGGGTGTGGGGTGGTTTGAAAATTAAGTTTGCTAACCAACCTAGTGCTAGCCACATTAATACAACTATCCCCATCAATAATCAAAGAACACACATTCCCTAGAACCAAACATCTAGTATGAAATGTGTTCTCCTTTTGAATTTCATCCCTACCCTCACATTGAATTCCCAACAACCTCTTACACATCATTAATTCTCTATCTAGAGGTTTGGTACCACATGCACTATGATTATCACTAGACATATTAGATGAACAAGTATAAGATAACTCACTCGTGACAACTTCATTTTCCTTCAAGACCTTGGTTTTCATGTTTGGACAATGCAATGCAATATGGCCTTTACCCAAGCATTTAAAACATTTAATTGTACCACTCTTAGAAGTAGAAGAAGTGCTAGGGTTAGGAACATGTTTACCACTTGGAGACTTTGAAGCTTGTTGCTTAGGTGAGGAAGATCCCTCCTTCTTGGACTTGTCCTTACCACTAGAAGAGTCATAGTGATAGGTCTTCTTGTAGGAATGCTTCCTCTCAAGTTGTCTCTCCACTTTGTTGGCTTGGTGCACTAGATCCTCCAAGCTCTCATAGTGTTGTAACTTCACTATGTATTGAATGTCTCTATTAAGCCCACGTAAGAACCTTGCCATGGCGGTTTTAGGTTCTTGTGCATTGGCTCTCCTCATAGTCATTTTCATCTCTTTGTAGTATTCATCAACACTCTTGCTACCTTGTGTGAGTTTTTGTAGCTTATCATAAGCATCTCTCTCATAGGAAGGTGGTAAGAATGTCTTCCTCATCAAATCCTTCATTTCTTGCCAAGTTGCTATCTTAGGCATCCTTATCCTCTCTCTTCCATCCTCCTTATACTTCCACCATGCAAGTGCACTCCCTACAAACTTCAAGGTAACCTTCCTAATTTTCTTCTCCTCACTATAGTCATGGCATGAAAAGACTTGGTCAACTTTCATCTCCCACTCAATGTATGCTTCCGGATCATTCTTCCCTTGAAAACTAGGAATTTTAAGTTTCTCCTCTTCCATACTATCCTTTATTTTATTTTCTCCCTCATTATCTCCTCCATGTCTCCTAAGCCTCCTTTCTCCTTCATCTTCCCCATAACCTCCATCAATTCTATGGTAAGAAGAACAATACATACCTACACAAAAATGATTAGCACAAATAATAGAAATATGAACCTCACCTCTCACTAAGTGTTTCACTCAAATCCACTCGTGTTTCTCTCTTTTGAAGGCTTTTTCTATAATGTGCACACTTGCCTTTTTCCACTCAAACTTCTCTCTCCTTAAGAAGCACTCTCAAGCACAAATCAAGAATTTGTATTCAAAGTGAAAGATGTAACAAATCCAAACTTCAAGAGTCCAAAATAAGAAAACTCTAAGACAAAACCAAGGAAATTTAGAAGACAAGCAATAAAAGCTAAAAGAAATGAAAGGACAACTCAAAATAGAATGTCAAGGAAAGACAAGACTAGAAGACACAGGAATAAGAGCAACACAAACTAAGAAAGTCAAATTTTCAGCTTTTTGAAGAACTAGTGTATTCAAGAGAGCTAAAATGGCATAAAAGTGTATGAAAAAGAAAGAATTAAGCAATGGTGTAGAAGAACTTCTTATAGGGCAGATTTTTTTCTTTCCAATGGTTTTTTTTTTTTTTTGACTTTTTTTTACACTTTGGCCCCTAAACTTTTCATAATTGCACTTGGGCCCCTAAACCTTTTCTTTTTGCACTTTTGCCCCAATATTTTCTTTTTTTATCTTTAAGTCCTTTTCTTTTGCTAATAAGTCCTCAAACTTTTTAATATTTACGAAAAACACCCAAACTCACTTAATTCAAATTTTTATGAATCAAACACAAGGGTTTGCCATGTCTCTCAAGAACACACATGAACAATGATGAACATCAAGAACACATGTCCAGACTTTGATTCAAATGAAACAACAAAATAAACTCCACAAAAATATGCAAGAAATAAAAAAGATGGATGCCAATAGAAATTCAACACAAATTTGAATCAGATTTCAGAAATCACATGAACAGCGAATCGATGAACAGTACCCCCACATAAACAGTGCCAATCGGAACAGTGCCACGATATGGAACAGAAACTGCGATCGATGAACAGTACGAGATCAGAACAGTATCGCCGGAGAACAGCACTGTGATCGGAACAGTGTTGTTGATGAACAGTGCTCGATTGGTGGGACAGTGTTGCCGATGAACAGTGCACGCGATCGGGGGAACAGTGCAGTGATCAGCAATACACTGTGAACAGTACTCCAGTCGACGAACACTGGAGGAGCCTTGGATTTGAGGACAAATCCATTTCAAGAAGGAGGGAGTGATGAGGACACAACTAAGGGCAAGGACCATGAAGCACTTGAAGGGCCCATGACCAGAGGCAGACTTAAAAAGGCCCAACACGTCATAGAGACAAGGCTGGTCATTTGTATAGCTGCCATTGATGATGACTGAAGGCCCATGTCCCCATAATTTTTATTTTATTATTTAATTATTGCAATTTTTATTTTTATTATTTAATTATTGCAATTAAATACATAAATTGGTGGTTGTGGACTATATGTATTTTCGTCAAAAATGAATGAGGGACTTTTGGCAGTTTTCAAAATACGTGAGTATTATGAGAGTTTCTCTCAAGGTTCCTGTTGAACCAAATTCCGACTTATCAAGGTTGATTCCTTGTGGCGTCACCGTGACTTATCTTCCATCTCTGGAAGTGGCGTCCCTCCCCGTCGGCAACCCTGTACCAAGCGGTCCGTCCCGTAAGGATCACGTCAGTAAACTTAGCAAGAGTTTTCTTAAGATATGCATTTTCAGCTTTAAGACCATTGCAACTCTCACATTCTACCTTTCGAGATGAGGAGGATGATGATCATGCTTGATCAACATTTATATGAACAAGTTCTAAGTTATCATGCTTTAGCTTAAGATAATCAAAATCCTTTTTAAGAATGCCAAGTTGAGACTCATACTCTTTAACTTTGTTCTTAAGCTTATTGTTAGAAATAGCTACCTTTTGTGCCTCTTCATGAATTTCCTTAAATGCTTGATACAATTCATCATATGGTAAGATTTAAGTTTCATGATCACTTACATTGGTCTCTTCATCTTGAACAGCCATTAGGCAAAGGTTGGCCTTCTCTTATTCACTTGAGGAGCTTGCTTCACTATCACCCCAAGCAATGTAGGCTCTCCTCTTCTTACTTGGCTTCTTTTGCTTCTTCCCTCCCCCTTGTTGTTTCTTTAGGTAAATTGGGCAATCCGCCTTGATGTGACCTTGCTTACCACATTCAAAATAAGTATATGTGGTTGGTGCAGAATCAGTTTTCTTGGTGCCCTTTTTCTGAAAGGTTCTCTTGTGGACCTTTCTTCCTCATGAATTTGGTAAACTTCTTGACAAGTAAATTCAGATTTTCATTTTTTGAATTTTCATATTGCTCTCTTCACTTTCTTCATGTGATGTTATAGTTGTCTTGAGAGCCAATCCCTTTCTTTTCTTGTCAATTTCTTCTTCCTCTTTGAGTCTACCAAGCTCCAATTCATGTTCTCTTAGCTTTCCAAAAATTGTAGCCACATTCATAGATATCCTTGGATTCTGATATAGCTGTAACCTTGGGTTGCCAAGTTCTATTGAGACTCTTTAGAACTTTGATGTTGAGCTCTTCTCTATCAATCTCTTTGCCAAGAGCCATCAAGTCATTTACAATGTGTGTAAATCTGTTTTGCACATCTGAGATACTTTCTCCCGGCAACATCCTGAACATCTCATATTCTTGTATGACAGTATTCTTCCTTGATCTCTTGACCTCCATGGTTCCTTCATGAGTGACCTCCAAGCTATCCCAAATTTCTTTGGCACTAGTACACTGCAAAACACGAAAAGACTCATCGAGAGTCAAAGCAGACGAAAGTATATTTTTAGCTCTAACATCATATTGAGCACGTTTATTTTCAGCATTTGTCCAATTAATATATTCTTTTTCAACAGTTTTATCATCAACTACATAAGTGGGAATAAAGGGACCAGTAGCAACAGCTTCTCATACACCTCTATCAACGGATTCAACAAAGATTTTCATTCGGATCATCCAAAAAGCATAGTTTTCACTAGCAAAAAGAGGGGTCGGTTTATGGAAGCGCCTTCAGCGAAGGTTTGGTGATGCCTAACCATTTTAAGGATCAAAAACAATTTGAAGGACTATCAAAACAAGCTCTGATCACCAAGTGTTAGATAAAATGGCTTGTATCACAGGAAATCTAAGAGGGGGCGTGAATTGGATTCTTTAAAATTTTCTTGAAAATGAATTTTCTTAATAAAATATTTTCACAAGACCGAATGGTTTTGTATCCGTAAGAAGATGAGAGTGTACGATTCAGTAGTGTTTACTTATCTCTTATTTCCAAAATCGGTTTTAATGAAAAGATCAAAATACAATACTAGTAAAATAGATCAAGATATTAAAAGATAAGGGAAAAGAAAGAATGACACAAGATCTATACTGGTTCGATTTCAACCTGAAATCTA
Organism: Pueraria montana var. lobata; assembly: GCA_026413185.1. NCBI lineage: Eukaryota > Viridiplantae > Streptophyta > Magnoliopsida > Fabales > Fabaceae > Pueraria > Pueraria montana. Next base: position 25,487,963 of record CM048653.1, on the reverse strand, counting down.
CATCCAGTGTTATAACCAGAGCTTAGACCTTATCCACTATCAGAATTTGTATACACACAAACTCACATGCACATGCACACCATATGCAAAGACCTTCTTGAAAAACCAATTAAGAAAAACTAACTTTGTAAAACACCTATCTACATGCAATGCAACAGGGAAACCTACCCTGCACGAATTACAAAGCAAAGTTAAAGGAAAGAAATCACCTAGAATGAAGATATCAAAAGTTGATGCATTTCCTGACGTGATCCTTACGGGGCGGACCGCTTGGTACAGGGTTGCCGATGGGGAGGGACGCCACTTCCAGAGATGGAAGATAAGTCACGCTGACGCCACAAGGAATCAACCTTGATAAGTCAGAATTTGGTTCAACAGGAACCTTGAGAGAAACTCTCAGAATACTCACGTATTTTGAAAACTGCCAAAAAGTCCCTCATTCATTTTTGACGAAAATACATATAGTTCACCATGGGGACATAACTGCCAATAATTAAATAATAAAATAAAAATTGCAATAATTAAATAATAAAATAAAAATTATGGGGACATGGGCCTTCAGTCATCATCAATGGCAGCTATACAAATGACCAGCCTTGTCTCTTCGACGTGTTGGGCCTTTTTAAGTCTGCCTCTGGTCATGGGCCCTTCAAGTGCTTCATGGTCCTTGCCCTTAGTTGTGTCCTCATCACTCCCTCCTTCTTGAAAAGGATTTGTCCTCAAATCAAAGGCTCCTCCATCTGCATCAATAAGAGATAAATCAGACACATTGAAAGTGGCACTTACATTATACTCACTAGGCAAGTCAATCTTGTAGGTATTGTCGTTGATCTTCTCCAACACTTGGAATGGTCCGTCTCCTCTAGGTTGAAGCTTGGACTTCCTGTGTTCAGGGAACCTCTCCTTCCTCAGGTGTACCCAAACCCAATCACCTGGTTCAAGCACCACTTTCTTCCTGCTTTTGTTGGCTTGCCTTGCATAGCTCTCATTTTTCTTTTCAATTTGAGCCTTCACTTGCTCATGCAGCTTCTTCACATACTCAGCTTTAGCCTGTGCGTCCTTATGCTTAAACATAGCAATGTTAGGCATAGGCAACAAATCAAGAGGAGTCAAAGGATTAAATCCATACACTATCTCAAATGGTGAACAATTAGTTGTGCTATGGACAGCCCGATTATAAGCAAACTCAACATGAGGCAAACATGCTTCCCAAGACTTAAGATTTTTCTTTAAAACAGTCCTAAGCAGTGTGCCTAAAGTCCTATTGACTACCTCAGTTTGACCATCAGTTTGTGGGTGACAAGTAGTAGAAAACAACAATTTAGTACCAATCTTACCCCACAAGGTCCTCCAAAAGTGACTAAGGAATTTTGCATCCCAATCACTGACAATGTTCCTCGGTAATCCATGAAGCCGCACTATTTCTTTGAAAAACAAATCAGCCACATGACAAGCGTCATCCACTTTCTTGCAAGGTATGAAGTGTGCCATCTTAGAAAACCTGTCAACAACAACAAACACAGAATCCTTTCCATTCTTGGTTTTGGGCAGCCCCAAAACAAAGTCCATAGAAATGTCAGTCCAAGGATATTCAGGAACAGGCAAAGGAGTATACAATCCATGAGGCTTAACCTGAGATTTAGCCTTTTTACACACAATGCAATGATCACAAAACTTATGCACATCATGTCTCATATGAGGCCAAAAGAAATGCTCTTGCAGAATTTCCAGGGTCTTTTGAACCCCAAAGTGACCCATCAAACCCCCCTCATGTGATTCACTCACAAGCAACTCTCTAATGGAACACTTAGGCACACACAATTTATTTGCTTTAAACAAGAATCCATTATGCCTATAGTATCCATTTTCAGAAAACTTTTCACATGCAGCAAAAATTTCAGCAAAGTCCACATCATGCTCATACATGTCTTTCAAAGACTCTAGACCAAACAGTTTAGTTTCAAGCATAGCAAGTAAAGCATGTCTCCTAGACAGCGCGTCAGCCACTACATTCCCTTTCCCCTTTTTATGTTTGATGACATATGGAAATTGCTCTAAAAACTCTACCCACTTAGCATGCCTCTTATTAAGCTTTCCTTGTCCTTTTAAGTACTTTAAGGACTCGTGATCACTATGGATGACAAACTCTTTGGGTAACAGGTAATGCTGCCAAGTTTTTAAAGCTCTAACCAAAGCATACAATTCCTTATCATAAGTTGAATAGTTAAGGGCAGCGGCTCCTAACTTTTCACTAAAATAAGCAATTGGATGACCCTCTTGCAACAAAACAGCCCCAATGCCCACATTTGACGCATCACACTCAATTTCAAATGATTTTGCAAAATTAGGCATAGCAAGAATGGGTGCATTAGTTAACCTACGCTTGAGGGCAGCAAAGGCCTCTTCTTGTTTCTCACCCCATTTGAAACCCACATTCTTCTTAACAACTTCAGTTAGAGGTGCAGCCAATGTACTAAAATCCTTAACAAATCTCCTATAGAAACTTGCTAAACCATGAAATCCCCTCACCTCACTCACGGTCTTAGGTGTTGGCCATTCTTGGATGGCCTTAACCTTTTCCACATCCACCCGTACTCCCTCAGCACTAACAACAAAACCCAGAAACACCACATGATCAGTACAAAAGGAGCACTTTTCTAGGTTGGCATACAATTGTTCTTTCCTAAGCACACTCAAAACAGATTGCAAATGTTCAGCATGCAAATCAAGACTAGTGCTATAGATAAGAATATCATCAAAGTACACCACCACAAATTTTCCAATAAACTCCCTTAAAACATGGTTCATCAATCTCATGAAAGTACTAGGTGCATTAGTCAAACCAAATGGCATAACCATCCACTCATACAAACCGTATTTTGTTTTAAAGGCAGTTTTCCATTCATCTCCCTCTCTAATCCTAATCTGATTATAGCCACTTTTCAAATCAATTTTAGAAAACACACATGCACCATACAGTTCATCGAGAAGATCATCTAACCTGGGGATTGGATGCCTATACTTGATGGTGATGTTGTTTATGGCTCTACAATCAGAACACATCCTCCATGAGCCGTCCTTCTTGGGCACTAGAATGACAGGTACAGCGCACGGACTCATACTATCTCTCACCCAACCTTTGCTCAGGAGTTCGGACACTTGCCTTTCGATCTCCTTAGTTTCTTGTGGGTTGCTCCTATAAGCTGGCCGATTGGGCAAGCACGCTCCTGGAATGAGATCAATGTGATGCTCAATTCCCCTCAATGGTGGCAAACCATCCGGTACACTTGCTGGAAACACATCATCAAAATCCTGCAAAAGAGACTCAATACCAGAAGGCAATTTAAATTCATCAAATTGGTTAGCATACAACATCTGACTTTGACAAAACAATAAATAGAGGGGTTGCCTTGCGCAAAGCACCCTCCTTACCTCCCTTTTTGTTGCTAAACAAAGCTGTTTGCCCTCAAGTGTTTCACTCTTTTTGTTTTCTCTCTTTTCCCTCTCAAGTGTTTCACTCTTTTTCTTTCCTCTCTTTTCCTTCTCAAGTGTTTCACTCTTTTTCCTCTCAAGTGTCTCACTCTTTTTCTTTTCTCTCATTTTTATCTGATCCTCACAAACCTCTCTAGGAGATAACGGTTTGAGAACAATTTTCTTGTTATCTTGCTTGAAAGAGATTTTGTTGGTGAAGCCATCATGCACTGCCTTGGTGTCATACTGCCACGGTCTTCCTAACAGCACATGGGTCGCTTCCATTGGAACCACATCACACAGCACTCTATCATTATATCTTCCAATGGTGAGACACACCTCAACCTGTTGAGTCACTTTTACCTCTTCATCTTCACTAAGCCACTGAAGTTTGTATGGCCTAGGATGGGGTTTAGTTTCCAAATTCAGTTTGGACACTAACCTGGAACTTGCAACATTGGTACAGCTTCCTCCATCAACAATTAAAGAGCACAGCTTACCATTAATGACACACCTGGTGTGGAAAATATTTTCTCTTTGGTTGTCATCCAGTGGCTGCATCTGATTTCCCATCAGCCTTCTCACCATCAGCATATCACCCTGCATAGCTTCCTCCTCATACTCTTCTTCTTCCACTTCTTCTTCACTGATTTCAGACTCACTAGTGATTTCTCCATAAGCCTTCATGATCATGGTCCTCCTGGTTGGACATTCAGAAGCAATATGTCCTCTGCCTAAGCATTTGAAGCATTTTATGTTTCTGGTTCCAGTATTGGATGAGGAAGTGGAAGTGTTATGTTTGGTTCCACCAGCACTGGACGCTGCTGACTTTCCATGTGGGGATGTTGCTGCTGGGCTGGACGAATTACCTCCCTCCTTCTTGGATCTGTTGGCCCAGTTCTGGTTGTAAGTAATGGGTGAGTTCCTCCTTGCTGCACTTTTTCTTTTAATTTGCTGTTCAACTCGTAGTGCCTTATGTAGCAAGTCATCCAACTCCACATACTCCTGTAATTCAACAACATCTCTGATTTCAGGGTTTAGACCATTCAGAAAACGAGCCATTGTATCTTCAGATTCCTCTTCGATGTTGGCCCTCACTAACGCCATTTCCATCTCTTTATAGTACTCTTCCACAGTTAAATTCCCTTGGGACAGCCTTTGGAGTTTCTGTCGCATGGTTCTGTTATAGCTAGTGGGCACATACCTTTTTCTCATCACCCTTTTCATCTCAGTCCATGTATCTACCTCTCGCCCTTCCTCTCTCAGCATTTCTCTCTGGTTTTTATGCCACCAAACAAGGGCATAGTCGGAGAATTCAGCTGCTGCTAGCTTGACTTTCTGTTCTTCAGTGTAGTCATTGCAGGCAAATACATGTTCAATCTTCATCTCCCAGTCCAGGTAGGCATCTGGATCACTCCTGCCTTTGAAGGGAGGAACATTGAGCTTTACTCCCTCAACCCGGTTTTGCCTCGGTCCGTCATTACCGCCATTATTACCTCTGTTCCCACCTGTAATTCGTCTAACATTCTGATTCGGTTGGTTCTCCAATAATTCTAGTCGTCCAAAGATCTCCTCATTGTTACGGTCCAGCAAACGTTGCATCTGTGCATTCATCGCGTCCAGTAACATACGCTGAGCTCCGTCCAACTGATGATACTCATCACCACCACCACCTGCTCCTGCCATAATTCAACAGAAAAGTTTGCAGTAAAAAATTATTAAGGTTTCAGGACCTCACCACACTCTACTTACGTGTTTCTCTCTTAGATGGTAGTACACTCGTGTTTGATGCTCTCAATAGGCTTTTGTGTAATGTATTCCCTCTTGCCTTTTACCACTCGTGTTCCCTCTTAAGTTCCTGGATGGACCAAATTGGACTCACAAGAAGGTTGCAACAATGATTAGACGCACGAAGAAGTGATGCTCCAGAACTTAACACAATTAACAGAAACACAATTAACAGTGACTACCCTAAACTAAACTGCACGCAGACTTGGGCAAAGACATAAACAGAAGTTCAAAGACATAAACAGAACATAAACAGAACAAATAGGTAGGATTGAAAACAAGGAAACGACGCAATTAACAGAGAAGAAGAAGACACAGAAATAGCAAAATTGACATGCAAACTTCAAATGACCATAACTTTTGCTACAGACGTTCGTTTGAGGCCCACTATATGTCAAAATGCTCAGAATTGAGAGGAGAATCCTTGGGCAAATCCCCCGAAGGGGATTTGGTTCCATAATTTTCCCAAAAAACGCCTCTGACTGCCTTAATTTTGTGTTCAAAGATCAAACACCCAAATTTCTTCCAAACTTTTTTTTTTGCAACTGATTTTTTTTTTTTAATAGTCGTCCAGATATTAGGATTCGTTCAATAGGCAAACAGCATTAGGCAATTTGACAATTTAGCAATTTGGCAATTAGCCAATTTTACCCAAACAGAATTCGAACAGGCTGAAACAATTCGACAGGCACAAACAGAACACGATGACAACACGAAAAAGAAAATACAATGATGACAGGACGAGGACGAAAACGAAAATTAAGAAGACAATACGAAAACGAGAACAGAAGACAAAAAATTGAAACAGAACAGAAACGTACAGATTACGAACAGAATAGCAACGACAGCAATGAAAAAAAACGAAATTGAACAATCAACGAAATAAACGAAATTGACAATCAACGAAAATGACAACAGAACCTGTATCAAGAACCTGGCTCTGATACCAGATGACGTGATCCTTACGGGGCGGACCGCTTGGTACAGGGTTGCCGACGGGGAGGGACGCCACTTCCAGAGATGGAAGATAAGTCACGCTGACGCCACAAGGAATCAACCTTGATAAGTCAGAATTTGGTTCAACAGGAACCTTGAGAGAAACTCTCAGAATACTCACGTATTTTGAAAACTGCCAAAAAGTCCCTCATTCATTTTTGACGAAAATACTTATAGTTCAACATGGGGACATAACTGCCAATAATTAAATAATAAAATAAAAATTGCAATAATTAAATAATAAAATAAAAATTATGGGGACATGGGCCTTCAGTCATCATCAATGGCAGCTATACAAATGACCAGCCTTGTCTCTTCGACGTGTTGGGCCTTTTTAAGTCTGCCTCTGGTCATGGGCCCTTCAAGTGCTTCATGGTCCTTGCCCTTAGTTGTGTCCTCATCATTTCCTAACTTGCTTTCAATTTCCCTTCATGTAGCTTGATCAAGATCCATTGATTTCTTGAAGATGAGAAGAAATGTGATTCAATGAATCTCAGAGATGATGACACTTAGTTTTTAAGTTCTCTCAAATGAAAATAACGAAGTGATTTGAGAAAAATGGGTGTCACAGTTGAGAGCTTTCGAAATTTCATTTTTATAAACCTCAGAATAGAGATAATCGATTATTACTAAGGATAATCGATTATTTTGTTCATGCCATCATCTGGAAACATTGATGAACGAAAATAGTCAATTATTTCAACAAATAATCGATTAACTGCGAATGGCTCATTTTTCTTTCAGGGTCAAATAATCGATTATTTCAAGTGGATAATCGATTATCTGCTAATCTAATCCAAATCTTATAAAACAGAGCCTCGAGATAATCGGTTAAATTGTTCTGATAATCGATTATTTTGTTCTTGGATTGAAAACTTATAATTTTCAAAAAGATTTTCACCCAGATTCAATCCTTAACCAAAATATAAAACGAATAAATGATCAATCAACGCAAACATGAGAGAATAGAAGTATAGCTAGCCTATATGCATGATACACACACATTCACACATAGAAAGCTATAACATACATCCTAAAATACTAGTGTTCTCACTATATATGGAGTAAGTAAAAACTTATTACAAAAACATCATCAAAACTATAATAGTACACAATTACATCAGCACATGGGTCTTCATTCATTACATTACGTACTAGATGTAATCGATTACTTTAGTGAGTTTGTCAAAAATCAATATAAAATGACTTGTCTTAGACTTTTTGGTTATCACTAGGCATCAACTAATATCTAATCACACATATGCCTAAGTCTATAACAATCAATACAATGCCACATCCTTTCATGTTTGGCATATTTAAAATTAAAACCAAAATATTAAAAGAGAAAACTATCTAGTCTTCATGTCAACAATCTCCCTTGTTTTGGGTTTGGTTGTGCCAAACACCTTTTTGTGCATTGTACCTGTTCTTGTCAAGTTCACTTGTCCCGAGATTGGTTAAACAAATATGTAAACAATGTAATCACATAGATACCAATCTATAGCAATTCTAAGATCAGAATACAAGCAAAAGCATAATCAAATATACTCCCCCTTTTGGCAAATTAAAGCCAAAAAGGCTATGATCAAATAGAATCACATAACCAAGTAATCACAGATCATATGGAAGTAACCAATGCATATACTGAGTCATAAAAGGAGTCCAAAATATCAGAATTCAAAGACAATTACAGTCATTGAAAATTATAAGTACCAAAGTCCATAATGAAAAGCAAAAAAAATAGTGTTTTAAAAACATATGAAAACAAAATATTAAAAGATTGATTGAGGCAGCCACACATCTAGTCTTCAGGAAAGGGTACATTCAGTTCATCAAGCCTTGCTGAGATGTTCTTAAAATTATCCTTAAGTTCTTGATAGTCTTCCTTGTGAACTCGCATCAATTCATCTAGTTTGGCCAGTACAGCTTCCTCAAATGGTGTCATGGGCTTTTCTTCATCAACTGCAGCACCTTGAGAATGTTGAGGAGCTACTTCCTAAAGTCCTTCATCATCACCAACATGCATTGGTGCATCTTCTTTGACCACCCATCCATTTTCAGTGACAACCAAGCTCATTTGCTTTAGCGCCTTTGTCTTGACTTGATATATATCCCTAGTGAAATCAGTCACTTCTGCTCTTGTATCCACCTTGAAGTGATCAATTACTCTTGAGATAAACATAACATATGGACATTTATAATCAATGAGTCTCCTAGTCTTTAGCATGTTCTCAACAATGACAAAAATCCAATTTACCTTAATTTTATTTTTCAAAGCAAAAATGATCATAGATCATCATCAGTCAGTTGAGCATGATTGCTCCCCCTGGGTGTAAAAACCATGAAATCACATATCCCAACATTCTATCTTCCATCTTAAGAGGCCAGTTCCAAATCTCTTCTTAAGAGGTTCTCTTGGATTCCTCATATATTCCACATAAGTATTGACCTTGCTATACTCTATTCCCATTTTCTTAAATTCTTCCACATTCGATTTAATTTCCCCAAGTTGAATACCACCTATAGTACTAAAAATAGAAGTAGACAGTTCAATCTTAACACCTTTCATAGTAGAACATAGAACCCCAAATTCATTCACATAGGCACAGGTATAGAAGACCCTTACCAAATCAGGGTAGTAGGTGCCATAAAGCTGAGTGAAGAAGCTGAGGCCCTGTTCTTCAAGAATAGTGGGGAAGGAGAAGTTCTGTTCCTTGAGCCATTCTAAGGACATATACTTGGGAATCGCTAAGTCCTTGCCCGCAAATGTCTGAAGGTATGAAGCTTCCTGATGTTCATCACTGAACCATGGATTCATTCGAGGTTGGGGTTGTGGAGGAGGAGAGGGTGGAATAGGTTGCTTTCCTTTGCTGGTTCCACCTTTTTTGCTTGAAGAGGCTTTCCTCTTGGTCTTTGGAGGAGGAGTAGCATTCTTCTTGGCAATGCTCTTAATCCTCTTGGGTCTTTGAGAATCAACCATGGAGATTGTTTGAGGTTGTGGAAAGGTTAGGTTTTTGTGATAGAGAGGGTCGAAATGTGCTCTGTATTTAAGAATACTCAATGGGTTTGAAGGAGAGGTGAAAGGGTATGCTTCAAAGTCACGTCTGTTGGGGTTTAAAATGTTTCAGAGTTTGTGTAATCGATTACGGTCCAGGTGTAATCGGTTACAAATTTCCAGAATTAGACATGTGGTTCCTCATATCAGTGTAATCGGTTATGAATATGTTGTAATCAATTAAAACAGTAAGAAAATATGCAATTTTAAGCTTCTAATGCACAAAAAAACTGTGTAATCAGTTATCTCAAAGGGTAATCGATTAAAATAGTAAGAAACATAATTTTTCTTCAAATCAATGTTTATGCAATTTTCAACTATGTAATCGGTTATCCCGAAGGGTAATCGATTAGATTATGTAGCTTTTGTTAAGACATGTATAAAACGAGTTTTTATGAGTTTAAAAAGCTATGTTTCACACATAGTCATATAAAAACAATACACAAAAGCAATCAATCACACAAGCAAATAATGAAATCAATCAAAACAAAAAGAAAATGGTATTCTCTAATATTGGCTTAAGTAAGATTTGACTCACTTAGTAAGCCAAGCTCATTTCTTAAATGGTAAAATCTATCACTTGCTAGTGGTTTGGTGGAGATATCAGCTAGTTGAGAGTTTGTCTCAACAAACTCTATGTCACAATCACCTTTTTGAATGTGATCTCTTATGAAGTGGTGCTTAATCTCAATGTGTTTAGTTCTAGAATGTACAATAGGATTCTTAGTGAGGTTTATGGCACTAGTGTTATCACATCTAAGAGGTATGTGATCTAAGTGGAGACCAAAATCAGATAATTGTTGTTTGAGCCACAAAGATTGGGCACAACAACTTCCAGCCTCAATGTATTCAGCCTCTGCAGCAGATAAGGCAACACATGCTTGTTTCTTACTATGCCAAGATACTAAGCCATTGCCAAATAAATGACAAGTTCCACTAGTACTCTTCCTATCTAGTTTACATCCTGCAAAATCAGAATTTGAGTATCCTATAAGAATAGGTTCAGCACCTTTAGGATACCATAGGCCCACAACTAAAGTTCCTTTTAGATATTTCATAATTCTTTTTAGAGCAGTGTAGTGAGATTCTTTAGGATTAGACTGATATCTAGCACATATGCAAACACTAAACATAATGTCTGGTCTACTAGCAGTCAAGTAAAGTAAAGAACCAATTATACCTCTGTACTTTGTTTGATCTACAGATTTACCTTTGACATCAGTATCAAGGTAACAATTTGTAGCCATTGGTGTAGCTGAATCTTTGCTATTTTCCATTTCAAACTTCTTTAGTAGCTCTTTGCAGCACTTTGTTTGATGGAGAAATGTACCTTGCTTTGATTGCTTGATTTGTAATCCTAAGAAGAAGTTTAGTTCACCCATCATAGACATTTCAAATCCCCCCTGCATACTTTTCACAAATTCCTCACATAAAAGATTGTTAGTAGCACAAAATATATATCATCAACATAGACTTGTACTAACAACATGTCTTTGGAGGTTCTTTTTATCAAAAGAGTTTTATCAACTTTTTCTCTTTCAAACTTTTGATCAAGGAGAAAGTTGCTCAATCTTTCATACCATTGTCTAGGGGCTTGCTTTAGCCCATACAAAGCCTTTTTGAGCTTGTACACATGGTTTTGAAATTTATGATCAATAAAACCAGGAGGTTGAGATACATAAACTTCTTCTTCAATAAATCCATTTAGAAAAGCACTTTTCACATCCATTTGAAATAATTTAAAGTTCATAATGCATGCAAAGGCAGGACGTAATCTTACAGCTTCTAGTCTAGCAACAAGAGCGTAGGTTTCATCATAATCAATTCCTTCTTGTTGATTATATCCTTTAGCAACAAGCCTAGCTTTATTTTTGGTTATAAAGCCTGATTCATCTAGCTTATTCCTAAACACCCATTTTGTACCTATTATGTTCAGATTTCTATTCATTGGAATGAGTTTCCAAACATTGTTGCTCTTGAATTGATTTAGTTCCTCATGCATAGCCATAACCCAAAATTCATCAAGTAAGGCTTCTTCTACCGTTTTAGGTTCAATTTGAGAAACAAAAGCAACATGTTCACAAAACATATTGAAAGAGGTTCTTGTAGATGCTCCCTTCTCTATATTTCCAATGATGTTGTCCATGGATACATCTCTAGGAATCCTCCATTCCTTAGGTAGAGAGTGTTCCTCATGTTGATCTTCCCTTGTTGATGAGTCTTCCCTTATTTTTATTTCAGCTTAAGGGGGTTCTTCAATTGTACCTACATCATCATCATCACAAGGTACCTTTCCCTCCTTTTGGGGGTTAGATTCATCAAAGACAACATGTATAGATTCTTCAACAGTAACAGTCCTTTTATTATAGATTCTATAAGCTTTACTAGAGAGAGAATATCCAAGAAATATTGCTTCATCCGCTTTAGCATCAAACTTGCCAAGAGATTCTTTGCCATTGTTTAGCACAAAGCATTTGCAACCAAAAACTTTGAGATGTGATATGTTAGGCTTTCTTCCTCTATATAGTTCATAAGGGGTTATTTTCAAAAGATGTCTAATTAAGACTCTATTAAGAACATAGAGTCCAGTGCTCACTTCTTCTGCCCAAAAATACTTTCCTAAATCATTTTCATTCAACATAGTTCTTGCTAGTTCTTCAAGAGATCTATTTTTCCTTTCTACAACTCCATTTTGTTGTGGAGTTCTAGGAGCAGAAAATTTGTGATCTATGCCATTTTCTTTACAAAAATTTTCAAAATCCTCATTTTGGAATTCCCCTCCATGATCACTTCTCAAGGCTTTGATTTTCAGTTCTTTTTCATTTTGAATCTTTTTGGCCAGTTTTGCAAAAGCTTTAAAAGCATTACTCTTTAAAGAAAGAAACAATGTCCATGTATATCTTGAGAAATCATCCACAATTACTAATGCATAATAGCTACCACCTAGACTCATAGTTCTAGAGGGACCCAATATGTCCATGTGCAGAAGTTCAAGGGGTTTAGAAGTTGAAACAACTTTCTTTTCTTTAAAAGATACCCTTGTTTGTTTGCCCTTCTGATGACATACATCACATAATTTTTCCTTTTCAAACTTGAGTTTAGGTAAGCCATAAACCAACTCTTTAGAAATCAATATATTTAAATGAGACATGTGTATGTGTGCAATCCTTCTATGCCATAGCCAAGTTAAATCATCTTTACTAGTGCATGTTTCATGAGGTAAGGATGCATGTTCAATGTTCAGCATATAAATGTTATGAACTTTCTTACCTACAAACTTAACATTATCATGGCTATCAAATATCATACAACATGATTCATTAAAAGATACTTTAAATCCTTTGTCATACAATTGGCTTATACTAAGAAGATTATGTTTTAATCCATCCATATAGAGTACATTTTCAATTATAGTGGAAAGAGAATTACCAACATCTCCTACACCAAGTATCCTCCCTTTGTTGTTATCACCATAGGTCACAAATCCTCCTAGCTTCGCAGTCAACTGGATAAACCTTGATTTATCCCCACTCATGTGTCTTGAGCAACCACTGTCTAAGTACCATAGAGACTTTTTGGCTCTCAAACACACCTACAAAACAGATTAAACAGAGGATAATAAGCCCGTGCAACGTACGGGCTAAAACACTAGTTATTAGTTATATTAATGATAATTTGTGATTTAATAACGTAATTTTTTTTACCTATTATATTTATAGACAAAAAGGATAAAAACAATGACAGGGCATTAAACAAAAGGGGTAGCGACTTGATGAGAGTGGTTCTATGCATGGTGGCTTTGTGCCTTCGGTGGGCTCTGTGTAAGCGAGGGGAGCAGGGTAGGGCGCACGATTGTGTCTTGTGATGGGGAATATAAAAAATAAAAATTAATTTGTATGCCAATATACATAAAATATTAAAAAAATTTATGAATTTTTTCACTTCATTTAAGAAAATGTTCTTATTTTTTTTCCTTCTAAAATCATAGTAAATATTGTATAAAAAATTGACAAGAAAATTATAAAAATATTCATAACAAATTGCATGAAAAACCCACAAGAAAGATCCGCCCGCAAGAAAAATTTGTAACTTTGAAGTTATGTTGTATAAAGTATCCTATGTAGAATGATTATATAAAAGCTATTTTACAATATTCAAAATGATTAATATGATAAGAGGATAAATATGCTCAATACGATAGTATGAAATCAAGTTATTGTAATTTGATAAACATATTTTTAATATAAAAAACCTCATGTAAATTACACAAATATTTGTCCCTAGAACTCTGATATGTAATTTATCGTTTAGTTGGCAAGACTTTACATCGATCTTCTAGATGCCAAAATTTTCTACACGTTATTTTCCAATGGAAATTTGAGTCCAGTTCCCCAATCGTTTTCCTTTTTATCTTGATTGAGGAGAAAATTCAGACGCACTTTAACTAGGTATATTTTCGTCAAAAAAAAAAAAAAGGTATATTTTCGTCACGCGGCCAGCTTATCTATCTATCGGCAATATTTTCCAAAAGCATGGAATGCGGCATTATGATATATCTACAAAGTGGGACATATGAACATAAGCTTACAATAGAATGTCTAATTCAAGCAATTGTTCTGTGGCATGGTTGCACGTCAAGGAATTTTTTAATAATTTGATGTCTTAAAAATATTTTAAGTCCATGATAAATTAGTGAATTTTATTTTGAATCCCTAATAATTTTTTTTTTTTGCATTAAATCCTTAATAAATAAAAAAATTTATTTTTGATCCTTGTTATTTTGTTTTGGTCTTTTTAATATATCTATTTTTTCGTTTTTATCCCTAAAATATGTAGATAATTTGTTATAAGTCTCTATCAAATATTTTTCAAATGGACGAATATAAAATGAACAAAATATTATAAGGACTAAAATGAAAAATAAATATATTAGAAGGATTGAAACAAAATAACAAGGACCAAAAGCAAAAGTTTTGTTTTATTAGGGACTCAACGCAAAGAAAAAATTTATTAGGAATCCAAAACAAAATTCGCTAATTTATCGAGACCTAAAACATATTTAAGCATAATTTGACTTTTGGCGTCGAATTCTACATTCATGTTCTTTCTTTCTTTCGGTCTTTTTTTTTTCTTTTAGGTTCCTATTCATGTTCTTTAAAAGTATTGTTTGCGATCATAAATAAATATGAATAAAGCTATAAATACTATGATCAATTAAGCGACGAAACATACATATTCAGAAATGGAACTATATTGGGTTTGGATGAGTGCTGCCACTTTGTTTACATTCTATATTTTTGTAAACAAATTTGTAAGGAGGTTGAATGGGTGGTACTACGATCTGAAACTAATTAGAAAGAAACAACAATACCCACTACTACCTCCTGGTGATATGGGATGGCCTTTAATTGGCAATCTATTGGCCTTCATGAAAGATTACTTATCTGGTCGCCCTGATTTATTCATCACCAACCTTGTTTCCAAGTCTGTTTTGTTTACTTTCCCATGCTTTTTCCATTCCATTTGTATTATTATTATAAGAGGAATGCTAGCGACACTCTATCTCGATACTCTCTTTTATTGACTGAAATTTGTTGGAAATCATCAATTTTGGTGGGTCTCAATTCTAGATCAGGAGAGAGAATCATTAAATGATAAGTAAACCTACCAAAATTGATTGATGATTTGCAACAAATTTCAACCAATCACAAAGAAAGTGTTAGAAGTATAGTGTTGCTAATACTCATCTTATTATAAATAGTTAGTTAATTACTCTGACCTTGCTTATATATGTTTCAGATATGGACGAATTGGTATCTACAAGACTCATTTGTTTGGAAATCCAAGCATCATTATTTGTGATCCCGAGATGAGTAAGCGAGTGCTAACAGATGATGAGAACTTTAAGTTTGGTTACCCAAAATCCACCGCAAAGCTAGCACGAAATAGACTCTTCCATGATGTCTCTGGGCCTGAACACAAGCGTTATCGACGCCTACTTACTGCTCCCATCGTGGGACACCACGTGTTAGCAGTGTATATGGAACTTATTGAGGAGATTGTGCTAAATTCTTTAGAAGAAATGTCTAGTATGAAACACCCCATTGAGATTCTGAAAGAGATGAAGAAGATTTCCCTTAACGTCATCATTCACATCTTTTTGGGCTCTTACCATCAACACATCGTTACAAAGATAGGAGATTTGTTTACTGATATGAATAATGCCATGTTCTCTATCCCCATTGACGTGCGTGGCTTTCCTTTTCACAAAGCACTCAAGGTTCTTTCCTCCTCCTCATAATGTATAAAACTGGTATATAATTTTTTAGGTGTTTTTCTTGGATCAGAGTTCCATTTTTATCTCACTAATCAATATATGCTTCTTTTTTTTTAATTTTATTATGCAAATTAGCCAGATGAAATTTCAATCCTAATAAGCCCTAATCCAATAACAACACTAAAAAAGAGTAAAATACATTTTTGTTTCATTAAAATTACTAAAATTCGGTTTTAGTCCTAAATTTTTTTATCCGTTTTTTGTCCATCTAAATTTCAAATGTGTCACTTTGGATCCTTAAAGTGCTTTAGGTAATCAGGGTGAAAAATGATTTAGATAGTGCTTAAAACAAAAAATGTACATTTCAAAATTAGATAGACTAAAATTGGATAAAAATTTTAGAGAGACAAAAACCAAACTTTAGGAATTTTAAAAGGACAAAAAACAAATTTTACCCACACTAAAATATAAATATACTTAAGAAAATGCTTCTAATTTTTTTATGACTAATTTTTGTGTGTGTGTGTACAATCTATGATTTCATGTAAACTATCCAGATTTCTCATTAGTAGACGGACTCTAGCTAGTGGATTTAAGTCTATATTATTATTATTTATTATTATTATTATTATCGTTATTATTATTATTATTATTATTATTATTATTATTGAGTGCTATTTTCACAATTGTGTGGGTTTGGCATGGCATATTAGGCACGTGAAAGGCTGATCAACATAGTTCAATCTGTTGTGGACGAAAGGAAGTTGATGATAAAAAATGATCAAATGAGCGACAAAAAATATCTTATCGATGTTCTTTTGCACCTGAATGACCAGAATGGTCAGAAATTGGAGGATGGGGATATTATTGATTTATTGTTAGTGTTTTTGTTTGCTGGTGGCGAAAGCACAGCAACTGGAATGATGATGTCAGTTGCATATCTAACACAACATCCACATATCTTGAAGAAAGCCAAGGTAAATAATTATTGCTGAAAGCATTAGTAGAATCGATTACTCTTGACTTTATGAAAGGTATTGAATAATTTTGATGCAATGTGTCATCATAAATAATAATAATAATAATTATTATTATTATTATTATTATTGTTGTTGTTTTTTTTTTTTTTTAAAGGTTTGTTTGAAAGGTAAGAAATAATAGGAAAATAGAGAGGAGGAAGAAGAAATAGAGGAAAGATGGAGAATGAAGGATGGTTTATTTTCACGTTCAATCGGGTGAAAATGAATAGTAATGCCTGTCACACATTTTGTGCTAGTTTTATTTTTGTCGCTTAAACACCACAGGAAATTGTTTTTATATAACCATTTTTTTGACAATTTAAAACTACTGGAAACATATATCTTGTAATTTTTTTTTTCCTTTTCCTATTTCTTTCTTCTTTATTTTAGTCATATTTCTCTCAAACAAGAAACACACTCTTAAAATTTATTTTATTTCTCTCTTATTTTTATTTACTGTTTTTCTCTCTTCTTTATTTCCATCTACCCTATTTATTCCCTTTATTCCAAATAGATCGTTAATGAACTATCATTAAAATAAATTAACTATACTTTAAGTTGGCTTCTATGGTGGACAAGTGCTTATCAAATGGTTTATGGTGGACCATTGAAAATAGCTTTCATTAATCAATAATCCACTTTCTTATTATGGACTCTCAACACCATATCCTTGCTCCTTCCTCGCCAGCGCTGCTTCTCCGCCGTGCGCCCTCACCGGAAGCGAGTTTTTGCTGCGGCATCACCACATTTTTTTTTGCATCTTGTCCCTCTCCTTCTTCTCACATTCCTTATTCTCATTCCCTCTCTGGTGGCCCCTCCATGGCACCATTAGCATCAACTTCAACTCCGATGTCGACACTGTCACCTTATCTGATGGTTTTTTTGTTTGTGTGGAGAGATATATTTGTAAAAGAAGGAGGGAGATATATTATGTAGAGGAGCTAGATCAATATTTCATTCATGCTCATTACAAGTTTTATGGAAAACTTGCAAACCTTTGTACATCATCTTCATTACAAGTTTTTATGGAAAACTTGTAAACCCTCTCTTCATATGACCTCTCTCTTCAAGTTGGTGAGTTTTCTCATACCAATAATCTTAAAAGAGGAAACAAATTCTAAAATATTCTAAACAAATTCATAATCTTTTTAAATCTAAATAATATCCTAAAGATTTGAAACAAATAACAAATTCTTAAAAGATAAACTAAATTATTCTTTTCTAAACTAAAGATATCAGGCATATTCTCAACACTCCTCCTTGACTGAATATCTTTGGACATTCGATCTAAACTTCAAGTTTGAAATTTGGCTTTCCTCATCCTTTGGATGCTTGCTTTCTTCAAATTTTCTCCTCCTTCTGATGCTTGCTTTCTTCTTTTCTCTGATCACCAGGCCTCAGGAACCTAGCTCTGATACCACTAATGGTTTTTTGTTTGTGTGGAGAGAGATATTTGTAAAAGAATGAGGGGGATATATTATGTGGAGGAGCTAGATCCATATTTCATTCATGGTCATTACAAGTTTTTATGGAAAACTTGTAAACCCTTTCTTCATATGACCTCTCTCTTCAGGTTGGTGAGTTTTCTCATACCAAGAATATCTATTTATAGACCTAACATCCTAATCTTAAAAGAGGAAACAAATTCTAAAATATTCTAAACAAATTCATAATCTTTTTAAATATAAATAATATCTTAAAGATTTGAAACAAATAACAAATTCTTAAACGATAAACTAAATTATTCTTTTCTAAACTAAAGATATCAGGCATATTCTCAACATTATCGAGGAGACCAACTGCATCCTCCATGGAAAATATCCAAGAAGGAACCAAATGGAAATCAATGAGCACTGAAGGCATTATGCCATGATCTTCGAAACCCCATATGCTCTTCCAACACCGCATCAAATCCCATGTTCTCCAAAGCCACCCCATCAACCTCTTCTTCATCTTCCTCATGAATTAGATCCATGAACCTTCGGCGGTTTGTTACAAACGAAGTCGATGGTAGCAAAGGTGATGCAGCTCTTTTGGCTCCACGGAGATTGGAGCAGGTGGTGGGTCAACACGATAGTCGTTGAACTTGACGTCGATGTAGATTCGACGACGAGGGAGGCTGGTGTAGTAGAACTTGCCAGGGCCAAAGACACTGTTGTTTGAGAGGTGGCTAGGAACGGTGGCGATTGTGTTTGTTTGATTGGAATTAAAAACCAAGTCAATGAAAGAGGAGAAATAGGGAATCACAGAAAAAATGGTGGAGGGAGGAGTAGAGAAGAGGAAGGAGAAAAGAGGAAATAAAAAAGAGAGAGAGAAAAAAATAAGTAGCGGCGCCACACAGTGGAGAAGCAACGCCAGTGAGGAAGTAGCAAGGATATGGTGTTGAGAGTCCATAATAAGAAAGTGGATGATTGATTAATCTAAAGGTTATTTACAATGGCCCATGATAAACCATTTGAAGCAGTTGTCCACCGAAGTGGCCATCATACTTTAAAATAATAATTCAACATATTTAATATGCAGATTGTACAACACGCAAGTTAAAGGACTCGTAACAACTAAATTTATTTAATTAGGTTGGACGAAACAAATTAGTGGCACAAACACATGCAACAAAATAAGGAAATTTGACGCACAAAGGCACACAGCTGAAACAAAATGATGCACTAAAGACAAAAGGCACCGCTTCAGGTTCAAAGGAATTTGATGAACCAATCAAATTGAGGCACATAAATTTTGAAAAGCAACCAAACCTGGATAAAAGCAATTGACGCACCAGCACATGAATCAAAAGGCACCGCTTGCAATCAAAAGGCAATTCCCATTTTTTTTTTTTTTTTGACGTCCCAATCTGGAATTCAGTACCCAATTCATGTCATGCACCAATCAGAATTTGAGAATGGACATGAACAGTAGTTAAATTGACGCAACCAATTTCGGAAATCAGGATTGCGAATGAAAACCAGCCAGCTGATATGATTATGACGCTGAATCCTTGCTCTGATTACCAAATGATGAAAACCTCTTTACGGATCAAAATTCAACATCTCAATTTGGGTAAAAATTTAAGGATAAAATTTAGAAAGAAAAGGGAAAAATGGATTGAGATAAGAAATGGAAAGAACGACGCCACAATCCCTAAGGATTGATAAGTCGAGGAAGATTCGCCACTTTGAATATGGAAATTCAAATATAAGAATCAAAAGTAGTTCCTAAGAACCTAGAGAGTTTCCTCTCACAAAAGCATCAAAGCTTCATTCTAAATGAGAGTCAAAACTGATTACAAAGTTAACATTTGGCCCTATTTATAACTATGAACCTAAAGGCCCAAGGCCCATTAATAAACCAAATAACTAAAAAGGCCTAAATTAAAAATAAACATAATTAAAAACATAAAAGGCCAAATATAAAAGTCCAAATACATAAATTCCTATTCTAAAACTGGGCTCCATTTTAATATTCTCTTGTAGCTTTTTAGTCCTCTATCACAACATTTTTTTTCTTTTAAGGCTAAGGGTCACGCAACAAGAAGATTTTCTATTTGGCTCAAAGAGGGTGCAAGGGAAAAGGGTTTTTGGCTAGTGGCTTAAAACAACAAACAAGGCCTTGATCATTTCCAAGCTAGCATGCAAAACAAAGGACTCTAGAGACTCAAGCAAAATCATATGTGCGAAAATCAATGGTGCCATTCAGCATATATTATATTAAATTCCTCACAAAGGTAGGTCTCATCAAGGAAATACAATAGAAAACACAAGAACTCAGGAGTGCAACCACAATCATGCATTGGACCAAAAACTACTTTTCTCATGCTTTAATAAAAATAAGCAAGCAATCACTACAGGCCAAGTCACATAGCACATAACAAAGAATTAACATTTATTCTAAAAACATAAAGCAATAAAAACAAGAAAAATAAGGGCAAAGAAATACCAACCTTGGGAGGACTAGTCATCATAGTCCTCCCCCATCTCCCATCAGTGGCCCATCATCACCCCCTTGGTTAAGAATATGCTGGTCTCCAGCTCTCATTGGCCAAGCAACATGTGCCACAAACTCCACCTCAACACCCCAAACTTAAAGGGATGCCAAGTATGCAACAAGGGAAGAAAAAAAAATAAAGAAAGAGAGGGAGGTTTTTTTTTGGAAGCAATAACACAAATAATATGAAAACAAATGCAAAGAAGAGATAGAAAGCTGGGTTGCCTCCCAGTAAGTGCTTCTTTAATGTCACTAGCTTGACTGATGAGTGACCTCAAGGGTCACTGAGATGAACGGTCATGGTTAACCCCAACCCCTTGGGGATTCTCAGTGTCAAAAACATTGAATGTCACCTCTTCATTCTCCACTCCGAGCTTGAACTTTCCATCCCCCACCTCAATAACAGCATTGGCGATCTTCATGAAAGGTCGTCCCAAGATGATGGGAATATGTGAATCCTCCGCCATATCCATGACTACAAAATCGGCGGGAAATGTGAGTTTGTCAACCTTCACTAGCATGTTTTCCACCACCCCATGGGGGTATACAATGGAGCGATCAACAAGTTGTAATGTCATACGAGCTAGCTTTACTTCCACATCTCCAACTCTTTTTAGCATAGATAGGGGCATCAAGTTGATGCTCACCCCCAAATCAAGGAGTGCTTTGTCAACAGAAAGGTTCCCAATGGTGACGAGAATGGTGAAGCTCCCAAGATCCTGATAGCGCTACACCCCGCCTCCAACTCAAAGGTGTCCCCCTCAATGAACTTCTTCTTCCTTGTTAGGAAGTCCTTCAAGAACTTGGCATAGGTCGGCATTTTCTTTAAGTCCTCCAAGAATGGGATATTGATGAAGAGTTGTTTGAGAATGTCCAAGAACAGGGTAAATTGCCGCTCCTTATCAATCTTTATTGGAGTTTTAGGATAAGGGTGCTCTGTAGTGAGAAAGGCTCTGGCTTTTAGTTTTTCTTCTTTGGTACTCCGAGCTCTAGCCCACTTCATCTTTGAGTCCCCATCTGTGCTGTGAATTCCAACCTTTTTAACTTCAACTTCCTCTACTACTTCATCTTCTTTATTCACTGTATCACACTCTAACCCACTAATAGTAAAGATTACACTGCAGTTAGCCTTGGGATTGGTCTGAGTGTTGGCTGAAAAGCCACTTTTAGTGTGCTTTGCCAGTTCCACCACCTGTTTTGCAAGCTGTCCAACTTGAGTCTCTAAGTTTATGAGAGAGGCGTCAGTGCTCTTCTGATTAGAAATTGAGACTTGCATAAATTCTTTGAAAGTCTCTTCCAGCTTCATCGTGCGATCATAGAGGTTGGGCTTTTGTTGAAGAGGCTTATCAGACTGCCCATAATAATTTTGCCTTCCCATGTAGTTCACCTCTTCCTCTTGTGAGTTGGAAGCATACTGGCATTGCTCCACCGGATGATTACCTCCACAGTTTGCACAAATGAGCACTCGGCGATGAAATTCAGAAGAAGCAGCCTTCATCAATTGTTAAGGGAGATTGGCCATTTGTATCTTGAGTGCTTGCACCTGAGCCAGAATTGCATCCTGAGAATTTAGCTCCATTACTCCTCTGCGTGGAGCTCTATCATGTTGAGCTTCAAAATCACTAGCTTCCATATTTTCAATCAACTCTATGGCTTCTTCTAGTGACTTATTCTTGATCACTTCTCCACCAGCTGCAGCATCAAGCATCACCTTTGTTTGCCCCTTCAGATCCCCAAGGAAGATGTAGAGTTGATCAACCTGTCCAATCCCATAATTAGGGCACTTCATCAAAAGAGTCTTGTATCTTTCCCAAGTTTCATAGAGTGGCTCATCATTCCTTTGGCGAAAGCCCAATATGTCTGTCTTTGCTTGGCTTCTCTTCACTTTGGGGAAGAAACGATCTAAGAACTTTTTTTCAACTTCACTCCAAGTGGTAAGACTCTAAGATGGAAGATTATTGAGCCACTTCAATGCATTTCCTATGAGGGATAAACAGAACACCCTCATATACAGATTCTCTTCTTCATTCTGGGCCACCCCTATTTTGCTGCATAGATCATAGAATGTAGTCAAGTGATTGTAGTGGTCTTCGTTGTCTAGGCCGGCAAAGGTGTGAGCACCAATGAGAGTGAGTAGGCTC
The DNA here is from genome assembly GCA_026413185.1 of Pueraria montana var. lobata. Classification (NCBI taxonomy): domain Eukaryota; kingdom Viridiplantae; phylum Streptophyta; class Magnoliopsida; order Fabales; family Fabaceae; genus Pueraria; species Pueraria montana. Next base: position 25,465,235 of record CM048653.1, on the reverse strand, counting down.
GAATTTATCCGCCATGCGATTGTTAGCCCTCGGCCTAGCAATACTGGAGAAGTGACGCGGACCATTATTTGTGACACGGTCCGCCAAAGTTCTTCTGGGTGATGGTGGTGGTGGTTGTTCTACCATCTCCTGTTCGTCTACACTAGAAGAGTCTTCAGAAGGTAGGAAAGAGGAACTCTCCTCCAATGTCAACTGTTGTGCTATTTGCTTTGCTCTTTCAGTTTGACCACTAATCAACCTAGCAGTCTTCTCAATCTCTGGAATGAAACAGAGCTCTTTAGGACTGGTTTTGCTCCTTGTACCAAAAGTACCTGGCATGCACAAAATCACACAACTAGAGCAACTAGAAAGACAGTTAGCACCGGATGAGGAAAAAGAAAATAAAATAAAAATGCAAAAGAATGAAAGAATGTTTAAAGTCCACAAAACTACTAAAAATTTGCCCAATTACTGAGACACAAGTCCCCAGCAACGGCGCCAGAAACTTGTTAGTGATTTTGGCAAGTGTACCAAATCGTGCAAGTAACAAAGTGATGAGTAGAGTATCGTATCCACAAGGACTTGTACGACAATTGGGAAATTAATAGCAAGATTAAAAGGACTATGAAGATTAAGAATTAAAGTAACCAAAATTAAAAGCAAGTGCATAAAAGTAAAGAATTTAAAAGAAGAAAATTGGTTGAGAATTTTGTCGAACACTTGGTATGCGTAGAAAATTGGGTTGTTATCAATGGATGAAGTCGTCGGAGTTTAACTTCATTAGATGTTCCTAACTTGCAATCACTAACTATTCCTATTCAATCAAGATATGTTAACATCAACCTACAAAATTATTCAAGCCTTAATCCCTTAAGTGAAAGAACCTAAGTCCCTTGATTCTACTACCAATCCCTTGAATTAGTGTAACTAAGGTACTTGCATTAAGAAAAAGGTTTTAGCAATGACCAACCCTCTTTAGCCTATCCCTAGGCATAAAGACGATTGGTTGCCTTCTTCAGTTTGCAATTCAAAAGAGTTTCCCAATTACAATTGAAATTATAGGATCATGCAATTGGTTGATCAGGCCAAAAACAAGCATTAAGCATAGAAGAAGAACAATAACAATCTTTATTGAACAAGAATAAAATGTAATTACATGGAAGTAGTAGTCTAATTACATTAAACCCCAACGAGGATGGGAATTAGCTACTCATAGCCATGGGGGAAGAAGAAATTGAAGAAGAGACAATGGAAGATGAATCTCTAAGCATGTGGAATTGGCTCCCCAATGTTCTCCAAGACTGAATAATTCTGAATGTAGAAAAAGTTGTTCCCAAATCATAAAAATCTAATCTATTTAAAGACTTCATGATAGAGGACTAGGATGCTACAAAAAAGAGATTAAAGTGGAGTCAAATTTTAAAATAGGATTTTATGTAATTTGGGCCATTGTTGGACTTTTATATTTTTAGTAATGTTTCCTTTTAGTTTGGGTCCATTATGACTTGTGTTGGGCCTTTTTAGTTATTTGGGCCTTTTTATTAGTGTTAATATAAATAGGCCCTTAGAACACATTTGTAGGAGCTTTGATCATTTTTAGAAATTAGCATTGCGCTAAGTGAGAGAGTTCTCTCTTGGTTCTTGTGATGAACCTTTAGATTCTTATCAAAGAAATACTTTCTTTGTAGCAAATCCTCCTAGACTTATCAATCAAGCTCCGATTGTGGCGTCATATCCCATTTCTTGTCTTTCCGCTTTATATTTTCTTCACATTTTTGGTTTCCGTAACTTCCGTTGATGCTGAATTTGAGATCCGGAAAGGGATTTTTATCAATTGGTAATCAGAGCTGGATTTAGCATCAATTTCCGGTACTGTTCATCGGTGGGACTGTTCATCAATTTCCTGATTTGTGTGCATCTAGATTTTATTTCGATACTGTTCTTGTCCTCACCGCATGGTACTGTTCATTGATTTGTGATTTTTATTGTTTCGATCCATATTTTTGAGATTGCCTTATGTTTAATTTGAGTCAAAATCTGCAGATTAAAATTCTGAAATTTGAATTTGGGGAAGAACATTCATAGTGTTCATGTGTGTTCTTGAGAGTCTTTGGCAAACCCTTGTGTTTGATCCATAAAAAAATGAATTAAGTGAGTTTGGGTGTTTTTCGTAAATATTAAAAAGTTTGAGGGCTTATTAGCAAAAGAAAAGGACTTAAAGATAAAAAAAAATTGGGGCAAAAGTGAAAATACAAAAAAATATAGGGGCCCAAGTGCAATTATGAAAAGTTTGGGAGCCAAAGTGTAAAAAAAAATTATACCATTGGAAAGAATAAAATCTGCCCTATAAGAAGTCCTTCTACACCATTGCTTAATTCTTTCTTTTTCATACACTTTTATGCTATTTTAGCTCTCTTGAATACACTAGTTCTTCACAAGTTTTGTGTTGCTCTTATTCTTGTGTCTTCTAGTCTTGTCTTTGCTTGGCATTCTATTTTGAGTTGTCCTTTCTTATCTTTTAGCTTTTATTGCTTGTCTTTTAAGTTTCCTTGGAAGTCTTTGAGTTTTCATTTCATTGGCCTCTTAAGTCAAGTTTGGATTTGTGACATCTTTCACATTGAAAATTCTTTGTTATAGAAATTTGGAGGTTCCTTTCAAGAACTAAAGAGGAACTGATAGAACCCCTCACATGGATCCAAAATTTCAGCATCAATTTTCAGAAAATTAGAAATACAAAATTGAATCAAAAATTAAAAATGGAAAAGATTAGGGATGAAGAACAACGCCACAATTCAAGGTGAATTGATAAGTTGAAAGGAGGATTTGCCACTTGAATTTAGCAACTCAAGATAAGAATCATAAAAGTGCATTCAAGAACCTAGAGAGAGTTCTCACACACAAAGTGTCAATTTCTTACAAAAATGAGTCTTAGCCTTCTCCAAGTCAAAGCTAGGCTATTTATACCATGGGCCTAAAATAAAACACTAAAAAGGAAATAGGCTCAATAAGTCATAGTTTAGAACAACCCATAAAACTAAAACAAAGTCCAACTAAAAATGACACATAATATCCTATTCTATTATTTGGCTCAAATTAAGCCACTTCAAGTCCAAGCCATCCACTCCATGTTCCCCAAGTGTGTTGAGCTTTCTCTTGAGTTCCTCTTCAAGCTTCTTGGACCTTGATCTAGTCAAAGGGCCCATCACTACAAGCTCTTCCATAGGTGGTCCTCCATCATTCCCTCCTTCTTGAGAAGAATTTGTCCCCAAATTTGGATCACAAGTACCTACATCACAAGGAGACAAATCACTAACATTAAAACTAGTACTCACACCATAATCAAGAGGTAAATCAATTTGATAAGCATTATCATTTATGCGCTTCAACACTTTAAAAGGACCATCTCCTCTATCTTGAAGTTTAGATTTCCATTTTACAGGAAACCTATCCTTCCTCAAATGAACCCAAACCCAATCTCCGGGTTGAAACACCATCTTCTTTCTCCCTTTGTTGGCATATTTAGCATATTGTTCCACCTTCTTCTCAATGTGTGCCTTGACCTTTTCATGCAAACTCTTAACAACAGCAGCTTTAGAAAGCCCATCCCATCTCGGTTTGCCCATCCGTTTGAGGATGACAAGTAGTAGAGAAAAGAAGCTTAGTGCCATGCTTACTCCATAATGTCTTCCAAAAGTGGCTTAAGAACTTTGAATCCCTATCCGACACAATGCTTCTTGGTAGTCCATGAAGGCGCACCACTTCTTTGAAGAACAAGTCCGCTACCACACAAGCATCATCCACTTTATGGCAAGGAATGAAATGAGCCATCTTTGAGAACCTATCAACCACAACAAAAATAGAATCCTTCCCCTTCTTGGATCTTGGGAGACCAAGCACAAAATCCATAGAAATGTCAATCCAAGGAGAGTTAGGAATAGGTAATGGGGTATATAAACCATGATGCATGACCTTAGATTTGGCCTTTTTACACACTAAACACCTATCACAAAATTTATGCACATCATGCTTCATATGTGGCCAAAAGAAATGTTCATGCAAGATGTCCAATGTCTTAACAACCCCAAAATGACCCATCAAACCACCCTCATGAGCTTCTCTAATCAACAACTCACGCAAAGAACTCTTAGGCACACACAATCTTTTATCTTTAAATAGAAATCCATTATGCCTAAAGAATCCATTGTGAGCAACTTTCTCACACAATTTATACAAACTAGAGAAGTCATCATCACAAGCATACAACTCCTTCATGTGATCAAACCCAAGCATCTTAGTTTCAAGCATGGAGAGTAAAGAATACCTCCTAGAAAGAGCATCGGCTACCACATTAGCCTTGCCTTGCTAATGCTCGATCACATAAGGAAATTGTTCCAAAAATTCAACCCATTTTGCATGTCTCTTGTTCAGTTTGCCTTGGCCCTTCAAATGCTTAAGGGATTCATGATCACTATGTATCACAAACTCCTTAGGTAAAAGATAATGTTGCCAAGTGTGCAAAACTCTAACAAGTGCATACAATTTTTCAAATGAGCACCCTTCAATTTTTCAGTAAAATAAGCAATGGGATGCCCCTCTTGTAACAACACACCACCTATTCCCACATTAGATGCATCACATTCAATTTCAAAAGATTTGGAAAAATTAGGCAAAGCAAGAATAGGAGCATGTGTTAGTTTCTCTTTCAAGCTATTAAAAGCTTCCTCTTGTTCACTTCCCCATTTAAACCCCACATTTTTCTTTACAATTTCATTTAAAGGGGAAGCTAGTGTGCTAAAATCCTTTACAAATCTCCTATAGAAACTAGCCAACCCATGAAAACTCCTCACTTCACTCACATTTTTAGGTGTTGGCCAATCTCTAATAGCTTTGACCTTTTCCTCATCAACTTGCACGCCTTTAGAACTCACAACATAGCCAAGGAACACTACTTGATTAGTGCAAAATGTGCATTTGTCCCTATGAGCATACAAACTTTCCTTTCTAAGCACTTCCAACACTCTTTGAATATGCAACAAATGGTCATCAATTGTCTTGCTATATATCAAAATATCATCAAAATAGACAACCACAAAGTTGCCAATGAAATGTCTCAACACATGATTCATTAATCTCATGAAAGTGCTAGGTGCATTGGTTAGGCCAAAAGGCATAACCAACCACTCATACAACCCAAATTTTGTTTTGAAAGCGGTTTTCCACTCATCACCTTCTTTCATTCGAATCTGGTGGTAACCACTCTTCAAATCAATTTTAGAGAAATAATTAGAACCATGCAACTCATCTAATAAATCATCAAGTCTAGGAATAGGATGCCTATACCACACAGTAATGTTGTTGATGGCTCTACAGTCGGTGCACATTCTCCAAGTTCCATCCTTCTTTGGCACCAAAATGACGGGCATAGCACAAGGGCTCAAGCTCTCCCTCACCCATCCCTTCTCCATTAAATCCTCCACTTGTCTTTGGATCTCTTTTGTTTCCTCCGGATTGCTTCTATATGTTGGTCTATTGGGTAAAGAAGCTCCCGGAATAAGATCAATTTGATGCTCAATCCCTCTTAGAGGAGGTAATCCATGAGGAATGTCTTTGGGAAAAACATCCTCAAATTCCTTCAACAATTTTTCCACACCTAGAGGCAAAACAATTTCACTAGAAGACAAACACAAATGGTTAGGCAAAAGCAAATATAAGGATTGTCTAGCTAGCATCACTCTCTTTATATCTTTTTCTTGAATGAACAAACTTTCTTTTCTCTCAACTTTTTCTTCACTACCTTTCTTTTTACATCTTTGTTCATGTTTTTCTTTCTTTTCACTCTTTCTACTCTCTTTTTCTTTTTGGCTACTCTTTTTACTCTCTTTTTCTCTTTGGCTTTTCTCTCCAATTTTCTCTTTTCCTTCTTTCACTTTTCTCTCTTGCTCTCTTTTTAGCCTCATTTTGATTTGATCTTCACATACCTCTCTTGGAGACAAAGGTGAAAGAATCACCTTACGCCCCTTATGTACAAAAGTGAATTCATTGGACAAACCTTTATGTACAACTTCCCTATCATATTGCCAAGGTCTACCAAGCAAAATGTGACCAGCCTCCATAGGGACAACATCACACAAAACCTCATCAACATATTTACCAATGGAGAATATGAGCAAAACTTGTTTATCAACAATTAACTCTCCATTCTCACTCAACCATTGCAATTTGTAAGGTTTAGGGTGAGGGGTGGTTTTAAGCCCAAGCTTTTCTACCAACCTAGTACTAGCAACATTTGTGCAACTTCCCCCATCAATGATTAGAGAACAAACTTTCCCTTCTACTAAGCACCTAGAATGGAAAATGTTCTCCCTTTGGGTTTCATCCCTTTCCTTACATAGGCTTCCCATAAGCCTTCTCACCATCAAAAGATCCCCCTCTTCGGGTGAGTGATAGCCATCACTCTCACCTTCACTAGAGGAACTATGAGAACTCTTAGAGGATTCACTATCGACATCCCCATTGTCCAACACCACCATTGTCCTTTTGTTAGGACATTGTGAAGCAATGTGACCCTTCCCCAAGCATTTAAAGCATTTTATGGAACTAGTTTTAATGGAAGGAGAAGTCGTTTTACCACTAGAAGACTTTACATCTTGAGGTTTGGAAGAAGAACCCTCCTTTTTGGATTTGTCCTTCCAAGTTGAAGAGCCCAAGGAAGTCTTCTTGTAGGATTGCTTCCTCTTCAATTGTTGCTCCACTTTTATGGCTCTATGAATAAGCTCATCCATGCTATTGTAACTTTGAAGCTCTACAACATCTTGGATGTCTCTATTCAACCCATGTAAGAACCTAGCCATTGTAGCCTCTTGAGTTTCTTCAATTTCGGCTCTTATAAAAGAAATCTCCATCTCCTTGTAATATTCATCCACACTTCTATTCCCTTGATAAAGCCTTTGTAACTTGTTATGCATCTCTCTTCCATAGTGAGGAGGTACAAATCTTTCCCTCAAAATCCTCTTCATATCCCACCAAGTTGCCACTCTAGGTCTTCTCAATCTATCCACATCAACTTGAATTTGGTTCCACCACACAAGAGCATAACCTTCAAACTCTATACTTGCCAATCTCATCTTCTTTTCTTCACTATAGTTATGGCAATTGAAAATTTGATCAACCTTCATTTCCCAATCTAGGTACACCTCTGGTTCATAGGTACCTTGGAACTTTGGAATCTTCACCTTCACATCTTCCATACCATCTCTATGTCTCCTTCCTCTATACCTCCTATCTCTCTCATTTCCTTCATCACTTCCTTGTGAAGAAATGGGGGACCTATGAGGCCTCCTCCGCTCTATGCCTTCCACCCTTCCACTCAACTCTTGGGTACTTCTTTGCAAATCATCAAACCTTTCTCCCATCCTCCTCTCCATGTTTCTTTGCATCCTCTCCATTTGTTTAGTCATGGATGCCATTAATTTGGCGGTCTTGGGAGAAGGTGGTTCACTATCACTTCCGGATGCCATGGCTACAAAACAAAGGTTAGTGCAACAAATATAATAAAATTGGACCTCACCACTCACTAAGTGTTTACACTCCAAACACTCGTGTTTATCACTTTCAAGGCTTTTTCTATAATTTTCACTCTTGCCTTTTTCCACTCTAACCTCTCTTTAGTTCTTAAAAGCACTCTCAATCAACCAATCAAAAGTTTGTATCCAAGTGAAAGATGTAACAAATCCAAGCTCAACTCAAGAGTCCAAAATAAGAAAACTCTAAGACAAAACCAAGGAAATTTAGAAGACAAGCAATAAAAGCTAAAAGAAATGAAAGGGACAACTCAAAATAGAATGCCAAGCAAAGACAAGACTAGAAGACACAAGAATAAGAGCAACACAAAACTAAGAAACTCAAATTTTCAACTTGTGAAGAACTAGTGTATTCAAGAGAGCTAAAATGGCATAAAAGTGTATGAAAAAGAAAGAATTAAGCAAATGTGTAGAAGGACTTCTTATAGGGCAGACTTTTGTCTTTCCAATGGTATAATTTTTTTTTTTGAATTTTTTTTTACACTTTGGCCCCCAAACTTTTCATAATTACACTTGGGCCCCTAAACTTTTTCTTTTTGCACTTTTGCCCCAATATTTTCTTTTTTTTTATCTTTAAGTCCTTTTCTTTTGCTAATAAGTCCTCAAACTTTTTAATATTTATGAAAAATACCCAAACTCACTTAATCCAAATTTTTATAGATCAAACACAAGGGTTTTGCCAAAGACTCTCAAGAACACACATGAACACTATGAATGTTCTTCCCCAAATTCAAATTTCAGAATTTCAATCTGCAGATTTTGACTCAAATTAAATACAAGGCAATATTAAAAATATGGATTGAAACAATAAAAATCATAAATCAATGAACAGTACCGAATCGATGAACAGTAAGCAATCGTGAACAGTACCGCAAACATGAACAGCGTCGCGATCGGAATAGTGCGCGATCGGAACAGTAACGCCTATTAAACAGTGCCTATTGGTGAACAGTATCGCGATGAACAGTGTTTGCGATAAAGAATGCACGCATGATGAACAGTGTCGTCGATGAACAGTATCGCATATGAACAGTGCAACGACGCCGATGAACAGTGCGCCGCCGATGAACAGTGCAAAATTGATGCTAAATCCAGCTCTGATAACCAAATGATAGAACCCCTCACATGGATCCAAAATTTCAGCATCAATTTTCAGAAAATTAGAAATACAAAATTGAATCAAAAATTAAAAATGGAAAAGATTAGGGATGAAGAACAACGCCACAATTCAAGGTGAATTGATAAGTTGAAAGGAGGATTCGCCACTTGAATTTAGCAACTCAAGATAAGAATCATAAAAGTGCATTCAAGAACCTAGAGAGAGTTCTCACACACAAAGTGTCAATTTCTTACAAAAATGAGTCTTAGCCTTCTCCAAGTCAAAGCTAGGCTATTTATACCATGGGCCTAAAATAAAACACTAAAAAGGAAATAGGCCCAATAAGTCATAGTTTAGAACAGCCCATAAAACTAAAACAAAGTCCAACTAAAAATGACACATAATATCCTATTCTATTATTTGGCTCAAATTAAGCCACTTCAAGTCCAAGCCATCCACTCCATATTCCCCAAGTGTGTTGAGCTTTCTCTTGAGTTCCTCTTCAAGCTTCTTGGACCTTGATCTAGTCAAAGGGCCCATCACTTCAAGCTCTTCTATAGGTGGTCCTCCATCAGGAACAATAGTGGAAAAAGGTAAGTGTGTACATTATAGAAAAAGCCTCAAAAGAGATAAACACGAGTGGTTTTGAGTGAAATACTTAGTGAGTGGTGAGGTCCATATTTCTATTATTTGCTCTAACCATTTTTGTGTAGGTATGTATTATTCTTCTTATGATAGAAGTGATGGAGGATATATGGATGGAGGAGAAAAGAATCAAAAGAGAGATAGAGAGAGAAAGCATAAAGGGAGGTCATCTTCAAGGATTAAAACTAGTACTATGAAGTGCTCTATGTGTGAGGGATGGGGGCACATGACCTATCAAAGCCCAAATTGGGAGATAAAAGAAAAAGAGGAAGAAGAAAGCAAAAAGAGTGAAAAGAGCAAAAAGAGAGAAAAACATGAGAAAGTGAAAGAAGAGAAAAATGAGAAATACCTTTCTACTATTGATAAGAGTGATCCAATCTATAGGATTTGTAGGGGAATGGCAAAAGAGATAAGTAAGTCGAGAAAAGAAGAGAAGAGAAGAGAGAAAAGGAAATGAGAGAAAAAGAGTTTCAAGAAAAAGAAATAAAAGAGAAAAAGAGGTGAAAGAAAAAGAAATAAAAGAGAAAAAGAGGTGAAAGAAAAAGACATAAAAGAGAAAGAGATGATAAGAAAAGAAAATGAGTTAAAAGAAAAAGAGATGAGAGAAGAAAATAATTGAAGAAGAGAGTAAAAAAGAGAGCAAAAGATAAAGAGGAATATGATTGTTCTTGTTTTCATTCTAATCCTTTCCTTGTTTGTGATGATTCTTTGCTCAAGGAATTTGAAGAGCTTCAAAAGGATGAATGCAAAACTTTGTTTGAAAGTGATGTCTCTCTTGTGAAAGAAATTGAAGGAGTCCTCAAAGGGGGAATGCAAAATACTAATTCCTTCTCCTAGATTAGATTGTGAATTTAATTCTTCTTGTAAACTTGATTGTGCACCTAACCATATAAATTCTTCTGTTTTGATGCCTAAGGAAGATTGCACATCAAGGATTAATGGGCAAGACAATTTGGAGAAGAAGTGGAGGCATATGAGGACCAATGCAACCATAGAGAGAAGAAAATTTTGGCTTATACCATCTCTAAACCTTGTGATTTAATTGATATGTACCATGTGTTAATCCAAAATGATAGAGGACTAAAAAGCTACAAGAGGAGATTAAAATGAAGCTCATTCTTAGAAGAGGAGTTTATGTGTTTGGGCCTTTTGATGTTTTTAATGATGTTTATTTTTAATTTGGGCCTTTTTAATTTTTTGGGCCATTTTTATTAGTGTTAGTATAAATAGGCGCTTAGAACACATTTGTAAAGAGCTTTGATCATTTTTATAGAAATTAGCTTTGTGCTAAGTTGAGAGAGTTCTCTCTTGGTTCTTGTGATGAACCTTTAGATTCTTATAAAAAAAATACTTTCTTTGTGGTGAATCCTCCTAGACTTATCAATCGAGCTTCGATTGTGGCGTCATCCTCCATTTCTTGTCTTTCCGTTTTATATTTTCTTCACATTTTTGGTTTCCGTCATTTCCGTTGATGCTGAATTTGAGATATGGAAAGGGGTTTTTATCAATTGGTATTCAGAGCAGGTTCAGCATCAAATCGCATCAAAATTGATTTCAATCCGCACCTGAATTGGACTTCCATTTGTGTCAGTTTTGTGCGTTTATTTTGCTGCAATTAGTGTTAATTTCAGTCTCGCAAAAACAAGCAGCTGCTAGCGTCACAATCTATAATTGCTGGTTCAATTTATTGAATTGAGTGCATCAAATTGAAATTTCTCTTGGAACGTGTCAAGTTTAAGCGGTGCCTTTTTGTTGCATTTGAAGCGGTGTTGATCTGCACTCCAATTGTTTGTTGAAAGGTGCGTCACATTTCTGCCCATGAAATTTCCTTTCGGTGCCTTTTTGGTTCATTGTTATTGAGCTGCTTAATGTTTGCGTCACCTTTCATTATTTTGTGCCTTTAATTGCTATTGGCAGCAGCACTTTTGCTGTTCGGTGCCTTTATTTTATCTCCAGCAATTGATATGTTTGTGTCCAGTGTCAATTTCCTTTTGCATTTTGCGTCAATTTGATTCAAAATTGGTGTTGAAATTAATTTTTGGCACCTATTTTTTGCTGTTTGCATCATTTTTGTTGATTTTGCATCATTGTTTTGATTGAGTAAAAATTCTGCACTTTGTGTTCTTGAGTGTTCATCATTGTTCATGTGTGTTCTTGAGAGACTTGGCAAACCCTTGTGTTTGATCCATAAAAATTTGAATTAAGTGAGTTTTGGTGTTTTTTGTAAATATTAAAAACTTTGAGGACTTATTAGCAAAAGAAAAGGACTTAAAGATAAAAAAAAAAAATTGGGGCAAAAGTGAAAATACAAAAAAAAACTTAAAAGGCCCAAATTTAAAATAAAACATCATTAAAAACATCAAAATGCCCAATACAAAAGCCTAATAAAAGGCCCAAACACATAAACTCCTATTCTATGAATGAGCTCCATTTTAATCTCCTCTTGTAGCTTTTTAGTCCTATTCTTCAAGGATTAAAACTAGTACTATGAAGTGCAAAAAAAAATATAGGGGCCCAAGTGCAATTATGAAAAGTTTGGGGGCCAAAGTGTAAAAAAAAATTATACCATTGGAAAGAAAAAAATCTGCCGTATAAGAAGTCCTTCTACACCATTGCTTAATTCTTTCTTTTTCATACACTAGTTCTTCACGAAGTTGAAAATTTTGAGTTTCTTAGTTTGTGTTGCTCTTATTCTTGTGTCTTCTAGTCTTGTCTTTTCTTGGAATTCTATTTTGAGTTGTCCTTTCTTATCTTTTAGCTTTTATTGCTTGTCTTTTAAATTTCCTTGGTTTTTTGTCTTTGAGTTTTCATTTCATTGGACTCTTAAGTCAAGTTGGATTTGTGACATCTTTCACATAGAAAATTCTTTGTTAGAAATATTTGGAGGTTCTTTTCAAGAACTAAAGAGGAACAAGAGTGGAAAAAGGCAAGTGTGCACATTATAGAAAAAGCCTCAAAAGAGAGAAACACGAGTGATTTTGAGTGAAACACTTAGTGAGTGATGAGGTCCATATTTCTATTATTTGTGCTAATCATTTTTGTGTAGGTATGTATTGTTCTTCTTACCATAGAATTGATGGAGGTTATGGGGAAGATGAAGGAGAAAGGAGGCTTAGGAGACATGGGAGAGGAAGATATGGAGGAGATAATGAGGGAGAAAATAAAATAAAGGATAGTATGCAAGAAGAGAAACTTAAAACTCCTAATTTTCAAGGGAAGAATGATTCGGAAGCATACATTGAGTGGGAGATGAAAGTTGACCAGGTCTTTTCATGCCATGACTATAGTGAGGAGAAGAAAATTATGAAGGTTACCTTGAAGTTTGTAGGGAGTGCACTTGCATGGTGGAAGTATAAGGAGGATGGAAGAGAGAGGATAAGGATGCCTAAGATAGCAACTTGGCAAGAAATGAAGGATTTGATGAGGAAGACATTCTTACCACCTTCCTATGAGATAGATGCATCTGATAAGCTACAAAGTCTCACACAAGGTAGCAAGAGTGTTGATGAGTACTACAAAGAGATGAAAATGACTATGAGGAGAGCCAATGTGCAAGAGCCTAAAACTGCCATGGCAAGGTTCTTATGTGGGCTTAATAGAGACATTCAATACATAGTGAAGTTACAACACTATGAGAGCTTGGAGGATCTAGTGCACCAAGCCAACAAAGTGGAGAGACAACTTGAGAGGAAGCATTCCTACAAGAAAACCTATCACTATGACTCTTCTAGTGGTAAGGACAAGTCCAAGAAGGAGGGATCTTCCTCACCTAAGCAACAAGCTTCAAAGTCTCCAAGTGGTAAACATGTTCCTAACCCTAACACTTCTTCTACTTCTAAGAGTAGTACAATTAAATGCTTTAAATGCTTGGCTAAAGGCCATATTGCATTGCATTGTCCAAACATGAAAATCATGGTCTTGAAGGAAAATGAAGTTGTCACTAGTGAGTTATCTTATACTTGTTCATCTAATATCTCTAGTGATAATCATAGTGCATGTGGTACCAAACCTCTAAATAGAGAATTAATGATGTGTAAGAGGTTGTTTGAAATTCAATGTGAGGGTAGGGATGAAATTCAAAAGGAGAACATATTTCATACTAGATGCTTGGTTCAAGGGAATGTGTGTTCTTTGATTATTGAGGGGGAATAGTTGTATTAATGTGGCTAATAATGGGCCATGGTAAGCCGTTAGGTTCATAGTATAAATAGAGCCAAATGTTTCCTTTGTAACCAGTTTTGACTCTTATTTGGAATGAAGCTTTAGGCTTTTGTGAGAGGAAACCCTCTAGGTTCTTAGGAAGTGCCCTCGATTCTTATCTTTGAATTTCCGTATTCAAAGTGGCGAATCTTCCCCGACTTATCAATCCTTAGGGATTGTGGCGTCGTTCTTTCCATCTCTTGACCTCAATCCGCTTTTCCTTTTTGTTCCCAAATTTTTATCCTTTAATTTTTATCATTTGAGAAGCTGAATTTGTGATCCGTAGAGGGGTTTTCATCAGTTTAGAACAGGAATCCCAAACTTGTCCAAAATCAGAATCATTGACATCCAAATCCTTTATAAGCTCAAAACCAACTAACTTAGTTTGCAAGGAAGTAAGCAATGCATACCTTCTGGACAATGCATCAGCAACAATGATCAGATAAGGACACATCTCAATGAACTCCAACCACTTGGCTTGTCTCTTTTGAAGCTTGCCTTGAGTTTTCAAAAACTTCGAACTTTGATGGTCAGAATGGATTTTGAACTCTCTTGGCCACAAGTAGTGCTGCCAATTTTGCAAAGTTCTCACCAAAGCATACAACTCCTTGTCATAGGTAGGATAATTCAATGCTGCTCCATTAAGTTTCTCACTAAAATATGCAATTGGTTTAGAGTCCTGCATCAACACAGCCCCTATTCCAACACCAGAAGCATCACATTCAATTTCAAAAGCTTTATCAAAATTAGGCAAACAAAGCGTTAATGGTGTGAAGCCTTTGGGACTTGAGATGGATTTAATTTTCATGTAGTTTGATGGTTTCTTTAGGCTTGTATTTGATCCTGGAGGATTGATATATAAGCACATAGATAATAAGAGATTTGCCTTTTTACAGGGTTTAAGTCTCAATAGAGATAGGATTTATTTTTATTTTATTTTATTTTTATTCCATATTATCTCAAAATTAAAACATGTGTCTCTTGTTTTTGTGTTGTAGGTACCTTGGCTCCAAATTCGAGGTCGAATTTTCTTTCAAGAAGGAGGGAATGATAGATGACTAGAAAGCTGCAAGAAGAGCCCAAAACTGGAGCCAATTTTTAGAATAGGAGTTTATATAATTGGGTCTTTTGCAATTAGCCTTTTATGTTTTTTTATTATATTTCTTTTTAATTTGGGCCTTTTTAGTTATTTGGGCCTTTAATAATGGGCCATGGTAAGCCGTTAGGTTCATAGTATAAATAGAGCCAAATGTTTCCTTTGTAACCAGTTTTGACTCTTATTTGGAATGAAGCTTTAGGCTTTTGTGAGAGGAAACCCTCTAGGTTCTTAGGAAGTGCCCTCGATTCTTATCTTTGAATTTCCGTATTCAAAGTGGCGAATCTTCCCCGACTTATCAATCCTTAGGGATTGTGGCGTCGTTCTTTCCATCTCTTGACCTCAATCCGCTTTTCCTTTTTGTTCCCAAATTTTTATCCTTTAATTTTTATCATTTGAGAAGCTGAATTTGTGATCCGTAGAGGGGTTTTCATCAGTTTAGAACAGGAATCCCAAACTTGTCCAAAATCAGAATCATTGACATCCAAATCCTTTATAAGCTCAAAACCAACTAACTTAGTTTGCAAGGAAGTAAGCAATGCATACCTTCTGGACAATGCATCAGCAACAATGATCAGATAAGGAAACATCTCAATGAACTCCAACCACTTGGCTTGTCTCTTTTGAAGCTTGCCTTGAGTTTTCAAAAACTTCGAACTTTGATGGTCAGAATGGATTTTGAACTCTCTTGGCCACAAGTAGTGATAGAGGACTAAAAAGCTATAAGAGGATATTAAACTGGAGCTCAGTCTTAGAATAGGAGTTTATGTATTTTGACCTTTTATTGGGCTTTTATATTTGGTCTTTTTATGTTTTTAATTATGTTTATTTTTAATTTGGGTCTTTTTTAGTTATTTGGGCTTTTATTAATGGGCTTTGGGCCTTTAGGTTCATAGTTATAAATAGGGCCAAATGTGATTTCTGTAATTAGTTTTGACTCTTATTGGAATGAAGCTTTAGGCTTTTTGTGAGAGGAAACTCTCTAGGTTCTTAGGAACTGCCTTCGATTCTTATCTTTGAATTTCCGTATTCAAAGTGGCGAATCTTCTTCGACTTATCAGTCCATAGGGATTGTGGCGTCGTTCTTTCCATTTCTTGTCTCAATCCATTTTTCCCTTTTGTTTCTAAATTTTTCTGTTGAATTTCCACCCAATTGAGATGCTGAATTTTGATCCGTAAAGGGATTCTCATCATTTGGTATTCAGAGCAAGGATTCAGCATCATCCGTTAGAAATTGCGCATCCGAATTGGCTGATTCATGATCCGAATTTGGTTCGTCAATTTTGATGTTGTGTCCATCAAATTGAAGCTGATTGGTTCGTCAATTGTTTAAGCTGCTGCTGGGGCTGTTTTACGCTGATCTTGATAATTCCAAGCGGTGGAATTTGTTCTTTTGTGCCAATTGAGTTTCGGTGGTGTGTGCTACATGTCCGTCGGTTTCGTGGAGCATCCAATTGAAATTGTGGTGCTGCAATTAGCAATATTCCTCAAATTCCAATTCATGCGATTTGAGTTGAAATTGGTTGCGTCAATTACAGCTATTGTTCAGGCAAATTCTCGAATTCTGATTGGTGCATCACGTGAATTGGGTTTCCAGATTGGGACGTCAAAAAGAACAATTTGGGAATTTCCTTTTTACCAAGCAGTGCCATATTGTGCAAGCTGGTTCCTTGTTCGGTGGCATCAAATTGGATCCATAGTGACACCAATTTCACCTGCTAGCGTCACGATTGGTCAGTGCATGTTTATTTCTTGATAAAATTCTTGCTTTTGTGGTCAATTGGATTCATCGTCAATTTCAAGTGGTGCCTTTTATTTGGTAATTGCCTCAATTTTTTTTATTCAGAGTCGTGCTTATCCATTATTGGCTGTTTTGTGCATTAGCTTGTCTATATGCTGGTGCGTCACCTTATAATTCTTTGTGCCTCGGTTTCCTTTTCTTGAGTGCGTCAATTAGAATGGATTCGGTGATTATTTGGTGCCATTGTGTTGATGGCAGTGCTTCTTGTTTTTTGATTCTGATCAATTTATGCTACCTGTTCTGTCCAGCGTCAATTTCTTTGCTGTTTGTGCTTTAGGTTTTTTTTTTTTTTTTGGTTCGTTCAAGTATTCCAGGTTGTGTGTTCATAATTCTGCTGCAGTGTTCATCATGTTCATCTTGTGTTCTTGAGAGCCTTGGCAAAACCCTTATGTTTGATCCTTAGAAAATTATTTAGAGTGAGTTTGGGTGTTATTACAAATATAAAAAGTTGAAGGTTCATAAAAAAAAAAAAGCCAATTAGCAAAAAAAAAAAAAAAAAAAAAAAAGCAGAAAAAAAAAAGTTACAAGAAAATTGATATTTGAAAAAAAAAAAAAAAAACAAAAAGTCTGCCCTACAGAAAGTCTTTCTACACCTTGTCAAACTCTCTCATTTTGGGATTCTTGTTTTGTGTTGCTCTTATTCTTGAGTCTTCTTCGTCTTGTTTTTTCTATCCCTTTCATTTCTTTTAGCTTTTATTGCTTGTCTTTTAAATTTCTTTGGTTTTGTCTTAGAGTATTTCCCTTTCTTGACCTCTTAAGTTGAGCTAAGATTTGTTACATCTTTCACTTTGAAAACAAATTCTTGATTTGTGATTGAGAGTGCTTCTTAAGAACTAAAGAGGAGTTTGAGTGGAAAAAGGCAACTGTGCATGCACATTATAGAAAAAAGCCTTAAAAGAGAGAAACACGAGTGGACTTTGAGTGAAACACGTGAGAAGAGTGGTGAGGTCCATAATTCTATTGTTTGTGCTAACCACTTTCTTGCAGGAATGTGTTCTTCCCCTTATCATGGAAGTGATGGAGGTTTTAGGGAAGATGAGATTCAAAAGGATAACGTATTTCAAACTAGATGCTTGGTTTTAGGGAATGTGTGTTCTTTGATTATTGATGGGAGTAGTTGCATTAATGTGGCTAGCACTAGATTGGTTAGCAAACTTAATCTTCAAACCACCCCACACCCTAAACCTTATTGCTTGAAAATGCCATGTGAAGAAGTTGAGTTGGTTGTAACCCAACAAGTGTTGGTGAGCTTTAACATTGGAAAATATAGAGATGATGTGTTGTGTGATGTAGCTCCCACAGAAACATGTCATATGTTGTTAGGTAACCCTTGGCAAGTTGAAAAAAATGTGAAACATCATGGGGAGACCAACAAGATTTCTTTTGTACATGAGGGACACAAGGTCAAACTTGCATTACTTTCACCTGAGGAAGCAAGTGAGGATCAAATTAAGTTGAAAAAGAAAATAGAACAGGAGAGAAAAGAGTTACAAGAAAAGGAAATAAAAGAAAAAGAAATGAGAGAAAAAGAGTTGAGAGAAAAAGAAAAAGAGATGAGAGGAAGAGAAATAATTGAAAAAGAGAGTGAAAAAGAGAGAGTAAAAGATAAAGAGAATTCTGATTATTCTTGTTTTTATTCTAACTCTTTGTTTGATTGTGAAGATTCTCTTTTGAAAGAAATTGAAGAGGAGTCCTCAAAGGGGGAGTGCAAAACTCTAATTTCTTCTCTTAAATTGGATTGTGGATTTTATTCTTCTTGTGCACCTAATCATGTAAATTCTTTTGTTTTGATGCCTAGGGAAGAATTGTTCATCAAGGATCAATGGGCAAAACAATTTGGAGAAGAAGTGGTTGCATGTGAGGAACAAGGCAATCATTGGGAGGAGAAGATTTTGACCGACAACATTTTTCAACCTAGTGGTTTAATGGATGTGTTCATCCAAAATGCTATTGATGTGCATGTGACTTATGTTTTGCATAATACTTTTGATTTACATGCTGCATTTGTTTGGCATAAACTTGTTTTAGTTAATGGTGTGAAGCCTTTGGGACTTGAGATGGATTTAATTTTCATGAAGTTTGATGGTTTCTTTAGGCTTGTATTTGATCCTGGAGGATTGACATATAAGCACATAGATAATAAGAGATTTGCCTTTTTACAGGGTTTAAGTCTCAATAGAGATAGGATTTATTTTATTTTATTTTTATTCCATATTATCTCAAAACTAAAACATGTGTCTCTTGTGTTGCTTTTGTGTTGTAGGTACCTTGGCTCCAAATTCGAGGTCGAATTTCCTTCAAGAAGGAGGGAATGATAGAGGACTAAAAAGCTATAAGAGGATATTAAACTGGAGCCCAGTCTTAGAATAGGAGTTTATGTATTTGGACCTTTTATTGGGCTTTTATATTTGGTCTTTTTATGTTTTTAATTATGTTTATTTTTAATTTGGGTCTTTTTTAGTTATTTGGGCTTTTATTAATGGGCTTTGGGCCTTTAGGTTCATAGTTATAAATAGGGCCAAATGTGATTTCTGTAATAAGTTTTGACTCTTATTGGAATGAAGCTTTAGGCTTTTTGTGAGAGGAAACTCTCTAGGTTCTTAGGAACTGCCCTCGATTCTTATCTTTGAATTTCCGTATTCAAAGTGGCGAATCTTCTTCGACCTATCAATCCATAGGGATTGTGGCGTCGTTCTTTCCATTTCTTGTCTCAATCCATTTTTCCCTTTTGTTTCTAAATTTTTCTGTTAAATTTCCACCCAATTGAGATGCTGAATTTTGATCCGTAAAGGAATTCACATCAAGTAGTGCTGCCAATTTTGCAAAGTTCTCACCAAAGCATACAACTCCTTGTCATAGGTAGGATAATTCAATGCTGCTCCATTAAGTTGCTCACTAAAATATGCAATTGGTTTAGAGTCCTGCATCAACACAGCCCCTATTCCAACACCAGAAGCATCACATTCAATTTCAAAAGCTTTATCAAAATTAGGCAAACAAAGCGTTAATGGTGTGAAGCCTTTGGGACTTGAGATGGATTTAATTTTCATGTAGTTTGATGGTTTCTTTAGGCTTGTATTTGATCCTGGAGGATTGATATATAAGCACATAGATAATAAGAGATTTGCCTTTTTACAGGGTTTAAGTCTCAATAGAGATAGGATTTATTTTTATTTTATTTTATTTTTATTCCATATTATCTCAAAATTAAAACATGTGTCTCTTGTTTTTGTGTTGTAGGTACCTTGGCTCCAAATTCGAGGTCGAATTTTCTTTCAAGAAGGAGGGAATGATAGAGGACTAGAAAGCTGCAAGAAGAGCCCAAAACTGGAGCCAATTTTTAGAATAGGAGTTTATATAATTGGGTCTTTTGTAATTAGCCTTTTATGTTTTTTTATTCTTTTTCTTTTTAATTTGGGCCTTTTTAGTTATTTGGGCCTTTAATAATGGGCCATGGTAAGCCGTTAGGTTCATAGTATAAATAGAGCCAAATGTTTCCTTTGTAACCAGTTTTGACTCTTATTTGGAATGAAGCTTTAGGCTTTTGTGAGAGGAAACCCTCTAGGTTCTTAGGAAGTGCCCTCGATTCTTATCTTTGAATTTCCGTATTCAAAGTGGCGAATCTTCCCCGACTTATCAATCCTTAGGGATTGTGGCGTCGTTCTTTCCATCTCTTGACCTCAATCCGCTTTTCCTTTTTGTTCCCAAATTTTTATCCTTTAATTTTTATCATTTGAGAAGCTGAATTTGTGATCCGTAGAGGGGTTTTCATCAGTTTAGAACAGGAATCCCAAACTTGTCCAAAATCAGAATCATTGACATCCAAATCCTTTATAAGCTCAAAACCAACTGACTTAGTTTGCAAGGAAGTAAGCAATGCATACCTTCTGGACAATGCATCAGCAACAATGATCAGATAAGGAAACATCTCAATGAACTCCAACCACTTGGCTTGTCTCTTTTGAAGCTTGCCTTGAGTTTTCAAAAACTTCGAACTTTGATGGTCATAATGGATTTTGAACTCTCTTGGCCACAAGTAGTGCTGCCAATTTTGCAAAGTTCTCACCAAAGCATACAACTCCTTGTCATAGGTAGGATCATATGCAATTGGTTTAGAGTCCTGCATCAACACAGCCCCTATTCCAACACCAGAAGCATCACATTCAATTTCAAAAGCTTTATCAAAATTAGGCAAACAAAGCGTTAATGGTGTGAAGCCTTTGGGACTTGAGATGGATTTAATTTTCATGTAGTTTGATCGTTTCTTTAGGCTTGTATTTGATCCTGGAGGATTGCTATATAAGCACATAGATAATAAGAGATTTGCCTTTTTACAGGGTTTAAGTCTCAATAGAGATAGGATTTATTTTTATTTTATTTTAGTTTTATTCCATATTATCTCAAAATTAAAACATGTGTCTCTTGTTTTTGTGTTGTAGGTACCTTGGCTCCAAATTCGAGGTCGAATTTTCTTTCAAGAAGGAGGGAATGATAGAGGACTAGAAAGCTGCAAGAAGAGCCCAAAACTGGAGCCAATTTTTAGAATAGGAGTTTATATAATTGGGTCTTTTGTAATTAGCCTTTTATGTTTTTTTATTCTATTTCTTTTTAATTTGGGCCTTTTTAGTTATTTGGGCCTTTAATAATGGGCCATGGTAAGCCGTTAGGTTCATAGTATAAATAGAGCCAAATGTTTCCTTTGTAACCAGTTTTGACTCTTATTTGGAATGAAGCTTTAGGCTTTTGTGAGAGGAAACCCTCTAGGTTCTTAGGAAGTGCCCTCGATTCTTATCTTTGAATTTCCGTATTCAAAGTGGCGAATCTTCCCCGACTTATCAATCCTTAGGGATTGTGGCGTCGTTCTTTCCATCTCTTGACCTCAATCCGCTTTTCCTTTTTGTTCCCAAATTTTTATCCTTTAATTTTTATCATTTGAGAAGCTGAATTTGTGATCCGTAGAGGGGTTTTCATCAGTTTAGAACAGGAATCCCAAACTTGTCCAAAATCAGAATCATTGACATCCAAATCCTTTATAAGCTCAAAACCAACTGACTTAGTTTGCAAGGAAGTAAGCAATGCATACCTTCTGGACAATGCATCAGCAACAATGATCAGATAAGGAAACATCTCAATGAACTCCAACCACTTGGCTTGTCTCTTTTGAAGCTTGCCTTGAGTTTTCAAAAACTTCGAACTTTGATGGTCATAATGGATTTTGAACTCTCTTGGCCACAAGTAGTGCTGCCAATTTTGCAAAGTTCTCACCAAAGCATACAACTCCTTGTCATAGGTAGGATCATATGCAATTGGTTTAGAGTCCTGCATCAACACAGCCCCTATTCCAACACCAGAAGCATCACATTCAATTTCAAAAGCTTTATCAAAATTAGGCAAACAAAGCGTTAATGGTGTGAAGCCTTTGGGACTTGAGATGGATTTAATTTTCATGTAGTTTGATGGTTTCTTTAGGCTTGTATTTGATCCTGGAGGATTGATATATAAGCACATAGATGATAAGAGATTTTCCTTTTTACAGGGTTTAAGTCTCAATAGAGATAGGATTTATTTTTATTTTATTTTATTTTTATTCCATATTATCTCAAAATTAAAACATGTGTCTCTTGTTTTTGTGTTGTAGGTACCTTGGCTCCAAATTCGAGGTCGAATTTTCTTTCAAGAAGGAGGGAATGATAGAGGACTAGAAAGCTGCAAGAAGAGCCCAAAACTGGAGCCAATTTTTAGAATAGGAGTTTATATAATTGGGTCTTTTGTAATTAGCCTTTTATGTTTTTTTATTCTATTTCTTTTTAATTTGGGCCTTTTTAGTTATTTGGGCCTTTAATAATGGGCCATGGTAAGCCGTTAGGTTCATAGTATAAATAGAGCCAAATGTTTCCTGTGTAACCAGTTTTGACTCTTATTTGGAATGAAGCTTTAGGCTTTTGTGAGAGGAAACCCTCTAGGTTCTTAGGAAGTGCCCTCGATTCTTATCTTTGAATTTCCGTATTCAAAGTGGCGAATCTTCCCCGACTTATCAATCCTTAGGGATTGTGGCGTCGTTCTTTCCATCTCTTGACCTCAATCCGCTTTTCCTTTTTGTTCCCAAATTTTTATCCTTTAATTTTTATCATTTGAGAAGCTGAATTTGTGATCCGTAGAGGGGTTTTCATCAGTTTAGAACAGGAATCCCAAACTTGTCCAAAATCAGAATCATTGACATCCAAATCCTTTATAAGCTCAAAACCAACTGACTTAGTTTGCAAGGAAGTAAGCAATGCATACCTTCTGGACAATGCATCAGCAACAATGATCAGATAAGGAAACATCTCAATGAACTCCAACCACTTGGCTTGTCTCTTTTGAAGCTTGCCTTGAGTTTTCAAAAACTTCGAACTTTGATGGTCATAATGGATTTTGAACTCTCTTGGCCACAAGTAGTGCTGCCAATTTTGCAAAGTTCTCACCAAAGCATACAACTCCTTGTCATAGGTAGGATAATATGCAATTGGTTTAGAGTCCTGCATCAACACAGCCCCTATTCCAACACCAGAAGCATCACATTCAATTTCAAAAGCTTTATCAAAATTAGGCAAACAAAGCGTTAATGGTGTGAAGCCTTTGGGACTTGAGATGGATTTAATTTTCATGTAGTTTGATGGTTTCTTTAGGCTTGTATTTGATCCTGGAGGATTGATATATAAGCACATAGATAATAAGAGATTTGCCTTTTTACAGGGTTTAAGTCTCAATAGAGATAGGATTTATTTTTATTTTATTTTAGTTTTATTCCATATTATCTCAAAATTAAAACATGTGTCTCTTGTTTTTGTGTTTGTAGGTACCTTGGCTCCAAATTCGAGGTCGAATTTTCTTTCAAGAAGGAGGGAATGATAGAGGACTAGAAAGCTGCAAGAAGAGCCCAAAACTGGAGCCAATTTTTAGAATAGGAGTTTATATAATTGGGTCTTTTGTAATTAGCCTTTTATGTTTTTTTATTCTATTTCTTTTTAATTTGGGCCTTTTTAGTTATTTGGGCCTTTAATAATGGGCCATGGTAAGCCGTTAGGTTCATAGTATAAATAGAGCCAAATGTTTCCTTTGTAACCAGTTTTGACTCTTATTTGGAATGAAGCTTTAGGCTTTTGTGAGAGGAAACCCTCTAGGTTCTTAGGAAGTGCCCTCGATTCTTATCTTTGAATTTCCGTATTCAAAGTGGCGAATCTTCCCCGACTTATCAATCCTTAGGGATTGTGGCGTCGTTCTTTCCATCTCTTGACCTCAATCCGCTTTTCCTTTTTGTTCCCAAATTTTTATCCTTTAATTTTTATCATTTGAGAAGCTGAATTTGTGATCCGTAGAGGGGTTTTCATCAGTTTAGAACAGGAATCCCAAACTTGTCCAAAATCAGAATCATTGACATCCAAATCCTTTATAAGCTCAAAACCAACTGACTTAGTTTGCAAGGAAGTAAGCAATGCATACCTTCTGGACAATGCATCAGCAACAATGATCAGATAAGGAAACATCTCAATGAACTCCAACCACTTGGCTTGTCTCTTTTGAAGCTTGCCTTGAGTTTTCAAAAACTTCGAACTTTGATGGTCATAATGGATTTTGAACTCTCTTGGCCACAAGTAGTGCTGCCAATTTTGCAAAGTTCTCACCAAAGCATACAACTCCTTGTCATAGGTAGGATCATATGCAATTGGTTTAGAGTCCTGCATCAACACAGCCCCTATTCCAACACCAGAAGCATCACATTCAATTTCAAAAGCTTTATCAAAATTAGGCAAACAAAGCGTTAATGGTGTGAAGCCTTTGGGACTTGAGATGGATTTAATTTTCATGTAGTTTGATGGTTTCTTTAGGCTTGTATTTGATCCTGGAGGATTGATATATAAGCACATAGATGATAAGAGATTTTCCTTTTTACAGGGTTTAAGTCTCAATAGAGATAGGATTTATTTTTATTTTATTTTATTTTTATTCCATATTATCTCAAAATTAAAACATGTGTCTCTTGTTTTTGTGTTGTAGGTACCTTGGCTCCAAATTCGAGGTCGAATTTTCTTTCAAGAAGGAGGGAATGATAGAGGACTAGAAAGCTGCAAGAAGAGCCCAAAACTGGAGCCAATTTTTAGAATAGGAGTTTATATAATTGGGTCTTTTGTAATTAGCCTTTTATGTTTTTTTATTCTATTTCTTTTTAATTTGGGCCTTTTTAGTTATTTGGGCCTTTAATAATGGGCCATGGTAAGCCGTTAGGTTCATAGTATAAATAGAGCCAAATGTTTCCTTTGTAACCAGTTTTGACTCTTATTTGGAATGAAGCTTTAGGCTTTTGTGAGAGGAAACCCTCTAGGTTCTTAGGAAGTGCCCTCGATTCTTATCTTTGAATTTCCGTATTCAAAGTGGCGAATCTTCCCCGACTTATCAATCCTTAGGGATTGTGGCGTCGTTCTTTCCATCTCTTGACCTCAATCCGCTTTTCCTTTTTGTTCCCAAATTTTTATCCTTTAATTTTTATCATTTGAGAAGCTGAATTTGTGATCCGTAGAGGGGTTTTCATCAGTTTAGAACAGGAATCCCAAACTTGTCCAAAATCAGAATCATTGACATCCAAATCCTTTATAAGCTCAAAACCAACTGACTTAGTTTGCAAGGAAGTAAGCAATGCATACCTTCTGGACAATGCATCAGCAACAATGATCAGATAAGGAAACATCTCAATGAACTCCAACCACTTGGCTTGTCTCTTTTGAAGCTTGCCTTGAGTTTTCAAAAACTTCGAACTTTGATGGTCATAATGGATTTTGAACTCTCTTGGCCACAAGTAGTGCTGCCAATTTTGCAAAGTTCTCACCAAAGCATACAACTCCTTGTCATAGGTAGGATAATATGCAATTGGTTTAGAGTCCTGCATCAACACAGCCCCTATTCCAACACCAGAAGCATCACATTCAATTTCAAAAGCTTTATCAAAATTAGGCAAACAAAGCGTTAATGGTGTGAAGCCTTTGGGACTTGAGATGGATTTAATTTTCATGTAGTTTGATGGTTTCTTTAGGCTTGTATTTGATCCTGGAGGATTGATATATAAGCACATAGATAATAAGAGATTTGCCTTTTTACAGGGTTTAAGTCTCAATAGAGATAGGATTTATTTTTATTTTATTTTAGTTTTATTCCATATTATCTCAAAATTAAAACATGTGTCTCTTGTTTTTGTGTTTGTAGGTACCTTGGCTCCAAATTCGAGGTCGAATTTTCTTTCAAGAAGGAGGGAATGATAGAGGACTAGAAAGCTGCAAGAAGAGCCCAAAACTGGAGCCAATTTTTAGAATAGGAGTTTATATAATTGGGTCTTTTGTAATTAGCCTTTTATGTTTTTTTATTCTATTTCTTTTTAATTTGGGCCTTTTTAGTTATTTGGGCCTTTAATAATGGGCCATGGTAAGCCGTTAGGTTCATAGTATAAATAGAGCCAAATGTTTCCTTTGTAACCAGTTTTGACTCTTATTTGGAATGAAGCTTTAGGCTTTTGTGAGAGGAAACCCTCTAGGTTCTTAGGAAGTGCCCTCGATTCTTATCTTTGAATTTCCGTATTCAAAGTGGCGAATCTTCCCCGACTTATCAATCCTTAGGGATTGTGGCGTCGTTCTTTCCATCTCTTGACCTCAATCCGCTTTTCCTTTTTGTTCCCAAATTTTTATCCTTTAATTTTTATCATTTGAGAAGCTGAATTTGTGATCCGTAGAGGGGTTTTCATCAGTTTAGAACAGGAATCCCAAACTTGTCCAAAATCAGAATCATTGACATCCAAATCCTTTATAAGCTCAAAACCAACTGACTTAGTTTGCAAGGAAGTAAGCAATGCATACCTTCTGGACAATGCATCAGCAACAATGATCAGATAAGGAAACATCTCAATGAACTCCAACCACTTGGCTTGTCTCTTTTGAAGCTTGCCTTGAGTTTTCAAAAACTTCGAACTTTGATGGTCATAATGGATTTTGAACTCTCTTGGCCACAAGTAGTGCTGCCAATTTTGCAAAGTTCTCACCAAAGCATACAACTCCTTGTCATAGGTAGGATCATATGCAATTGGTTTAGAGTCCTGCATCAACACAGCCCCTATTCCAACACCAGAAGCATCACATTCAATTTCAAAAGCTTTATCAAAATTAGGCAAACAAAGCGTTAATGGTGTGAAGCCTTTGGGACTTGAGATGGATTTAATTTTCATGTAGTTTGATGGTTTCTTTAGGCTTGTATTTGATCCTGGAGGATTGATATATAAGCACATAGATGATAAGAGATTTTCCTTTTTACAGGGTTTAAGTCTCAATAGAGATAGGATTTATTTTTATTTTATTTTATTT
This sequence comes from Pueraria montana var. lobata, assembly GCA_026413185.1. NCBI lineage: Eukaryota > Viridiplantae > Streptophyta > Magnoliopsida > Fabales > Fabaceae > Pueraria > Pueraria montana. The sequence goes on along the minus strand of CM048653.1, from coordinate 25,438,453 downwards.
TTATTCCATATTATCTCAAAATTAAAACATGTGTCTCTTGTTTTTGTGTTGTAGGTACCTTGGCTCCAAATTCGAGGTCGAATTTTCTTTCAAGAAGGAGGGAATGATAGAGGACTAGAAAGCTGCAAGAAGAGCCCAAAACTGGAGCCAATTTTTAGAATAGGAGTTTATATAATTGGGTCTTTTGTAATTAGCCTTTTATGTTTTTTTATTCTATTTCTTTTTAATTTGGGCCTTTTTAGTTATTTGGGCCTTTAATAATGGGCCATGGTAAGCCGTTAGGTTCATAGTATAAATAGAGCCAAATGTTTCCTTTGTAACCAGTTTTGACTCTTATTTGGAATGAAGCTTTAGGCTTTTGTGAGAGGAAACCCTCTAGGTTCTTAGGAAGTGCCCTCGATTCTTATCTTTGAATTTCCGTATTCAAAGTGGCGAATCTTCCCCGACTTATCAATCCTTAGGGATTGTGGCGTCGTTCTTTCCATCTCTTGACCTCAATCCGCTTTTCCTTTTTGTTCCCAAATTTTTATCCTTTAATTTTTATCATTTGAGAAGCTGAATTTGTGATCCGTAGAGGGGTTTTCATCAGTTTAGAACAGGAATCCCAAACTTGTCCAAAATCAGAATCATTGACATCCAAATCCTTTATAAGCTCAAAACCAACTGACTTAGTTTGCAAGGAAGTAAGCAATGCATACCTTCTGGACAATGCATCAGCAACAATGATCAGATAAGGAAACATCTCAATGAACTCCAACCACTTGGCTTGTCTCTTTTGAAGCTTGCCTTGAGTTTTCAAAAACTTCGAACTTTGATGGTCATAATGGATTTTGAACTCTCTTGGCCACAAGTAGTGCTGCCAATTTTGCAAAGTTCTCACCAAAGCATACAACTCCTTGTCATAGGTAGGATAATATGCAATTGGTTTAGAGTCCTGCATCAACACAGCCCCTATTCCAACACCAGAAGCATCACATTCAATTTCAAAAGCTTTATCAAAATTAGGCAAACAAAGCGTTAATGGTGTGAAGCCTTTGGGACTTGAGATGGATTTAATTTTCATGTAGTTTGATGGTTTCTTTAGGCTTGTATTTGATCCTGGAGGATTGATATATAAGCACATAGATAATAAGAGATTTGCCTTTTTACAGGGTTTAAGTCTCAATAGAGATAGGATTTATTTTTATTTTATTTTAGTTTTATTCCATATTATCTCAAAATTAAAACATGTGTCTCTTGTTTTTGTGTTTGTAGGTACCTTGGCTCCAAATTCGAGGTCGAATTTTCTTTCAAGAAGGAGGGAATGATAGAGGACTAGAAAGCTGCAAGAAGAGCCCAAAACTGGAGCCAATTTTTAGAATAGGAGTTTATATAATTGGGTCTTTTGTAATTAGCCTTTTATGTTTTTTTATTCTATTTCTTTTTAATTTGGGCCTTTTTAGTTATTTGGGCCTTTAATAATGGGCCATGGTAAGCCGTTAGGTTCATAGTATAAATAGAGCCAAATGTTTCCTTTGTAACCAGTTTTGACTCTTATTTGGAATGAAGCTTTAGGCTTTTGTGAGAGGAAACCCTCTAGGTTCTTAGGAAGTGCCCTCGATTCTTATCTTTGAATTTCCGTATTCAAAGTGGCGAATCTTCCCCGACTTATCAATCCTTAGGGATTGTGGCGTCGTTCTTTCCATCTCTTGACCTCAATCCGCTTTTCCTTTTTGTTCCCAAATTTTTATCCTTTAATTTTTATCATTTGAGAAGCTGAATTTGTGATCCGTAGAGGGGTTTTCATCAGTTTAGAACAGGAATCCCAAACTTGTCCAAAATCAGAATCATTGACATCCAAATCCTTTATAAGCTCAAAACCAACTGACTTAGTTTGCAAGGAAGTAAGCAATGCATACCTTCTGGACAATGCATCAGCAACAATGATCAGATAAGGAAACATCTCAATGAACTCCAACCACTTGGCTTGTCTCTTTTGAAGCTTGCCTTGAGTTTTCAAAAACTTCGAACTTTGATGGTCATAATGGATTTTGAACTCTCTTGGCCACAAGTAGTGCTGCCAATTTTGCAAAGTTCTCACCAAAGCATACAACTCCTTGTCATAGGTAGGATAATTCAATGCTGCTCCATTAAGTTTCTCACTAAAATATGCAATTGGTTTAGAGTCCTGCATCAACACAGCCCCTATTCCAACACCAGAAGCATCACATTCAATTTCAAAAGCTTTATCAAAATTAGGCAAACAAAGCGTTAATGGTGTGAAACCTTTGGGACTTGAGATGGATTTAATTTTCATGTAGTTTGATGGTTTCTTTAGGCTTGTATTTGATCCTGGAGGATTGATATATAAGCACATAGATGATAAGAGATTTTCCTTTTTACAGGGTTTAAGTCTCAATAGAGATAGGATTTATTTTTATTTTATTTTATTTTTATTCCATATTATCTCAAAATTAAAACATGTGTCTCTTGTTTTTGTGTTGTAGGTACCTTGGCTCCAAATTCGAGGTCGAATTTTCTTTCAAGAAGGAGGGAATGATAGAGGACTAGAAAGCTGCAAGAAGAGCCCAAAACTGGAGCCAATTTTTAGAATAGGAGTTTATATAATTGGGTCTTTTGTAATTAGCCTTTTATGTTTTTTTATTCTATTTCTTTTTAATTTGGGCCTTTTTAGTTATTTGGGCCTTTAATAATGGGCCATGGTAAGCCGTTAGGTTCATAGTATAAATAGAGCCAAATGTTTCCTTTGTAACCAGTTTTGACTCTTATTTGGAATGAAGCTTTAGGCTTTTGTGAGAGGAAACCCTCTAGGTTCTTAGGAAGTGCCCTCGATTCTTATCTTTGAATTTCCGTATTCAAAGTGGCGAATCTTCCCCGACTTATCAATCCTTAGGGATTGTGGCGTCGTTCTTTCCATCTCTTGACCTCAATCCGCTTTTCCTTTTTGTTCCCAAATTTTTATCCTTTAATTTTTATCATTTGAGAAGCTGAATTTGTGATCCGTAGAGGGGTTTTCATCAGTTTAGAACAGGAATCCCAAACTTGTCCAAAATCAGAATCATTGACATCCAAATCCTTTATAAGCTCAAAACCAACTGACTTAGTTTGCAAGGAAGTAAGCAATGCATACCTTCTGGACAATGCATCAGCAACAATGATCAGATAAGGAAACATCTCAATGAACTCCAACCACTTGGCTTGTCTCTTTTGAAGCTTGCCTTGAGTTTTCAAAAACTTCGAACTTTGATGGTCATAATGGATTTTGAACTCTCTTGGCCACAAGTAGTGCTGCCAATTTTGCAAAGTTCTCACCAAAGCATACAACTCCTTGTCATAGGTAGGATAATTCAATGCTGCTCCATTAAGTTTCTCACTAAAATATGCAATTGGTTTAGAGTCCTGCATCAACACAGCCCCTATTCCAACACCAGAAGCATCACATTCAATTTCAAAAGCTTTATCAAAATTAGGCAAACAAAGCGTTAATGGTGTGAAGCCTTTGGGACTTGAGATGGATTTAATTTTCATGTAGTTTGATGGTTTCTTTAGGCTTGTATTTGATCCTGGAGGATTGATATATAAGCACATAGATGATAAGAGATTTTCCTTTTTACAGGGTTTAAGTCTCAATAGAGATAGGATTTATTTTTATTTTATTTTATTTTTATTCCATATTATCTCAAAATTAAAACATGTGTCTCTTGTTTTTGTGTTGTAGGTACCTTGGCTCCAAATTCGAGGTCGAATTTTCTTTCAAGAAGGAGGGAATGATAGAGGACTAGAAAGCTGCAAGAAGAGCCCAAAACTGGAGCCAATTTTTAGAATAGGAGTTTATATAATTGGGTCTTTTGTAATTAGCCTTTTATGTTTTTTTATTCTATTTCTTTTTAATTTGGGCCTTTTTAGTTATTTGGGCCTTTAATAATGGGCCATGGTAAGCCGTTAGGTTCATAGTATAAATAGAGCCAAATGTTTCCTTTGTAACCAGTTTTGACTCTTATTTGGAATGAAGCTTTAGGCTTTTGTGAGAGGAAACCCTCTAGGTTCTTAGGAAGTGCCCTCGATTCTTATCTTTGAATTTCCGTATTCAAAGTGGCGAATCTTCCCCGACTTATCAATCCTTAGGGATTGTGGCGTCGTTCTTTCCATCTCTTGACCTCAATCCGCTTTTCCTTTTTGTTCCCAAATTTTTATCCTTTAATTTTTATCATTTGAGAAGCTGAATTTGTGATCCGTAGAGGGGTTTTCATCAGTTTAGAACAGGAATCCCAAACTTGTCCAAAATCAGAATCATTGACATCCAAATCCTTTATAAGCTCAAAACCAACTGACTTAGTTTGCAAGGAAGTAAGCAATGCATACCTTCTGGACAATGCATCAGCAACAATGATCAGATAAGGAAACATCTCAATGAACTCCAACCACTTGGCTTGTCTCTTTTGAAGCTTGCCTTGAGTTTTCAAAAACTTCGAACTTTGATTGTCATAATGGATTTTGAACTCTCTTGGCCACAAGTAGTGCTGCCAATTTTGCAAAGTTCTCACCAAAGCATACAACTCCTTGTCATAGGTAGGATAATTCAATGCTGCTCCATTAAGTTTCTCACTAAAATATGCAATTGGTTTTAGAGTCCTGCATCAACACAGCCCCTATTCCAACACCAGAAGCATCACATTCAATTTCAAAAGCTTTATCAAAATTAGGCAAACAAAGCGTTAATGGTGTGAAGCCTTTGGGACTTGAGATGGATTTAATTTTCATGTAGTTTGATGGTTTCTTTAGGCTTGTATTTGATCCTGGAGGATTGATATATAAGCACATAGATAATAAGAAATTTGCCTTTTTACAGGGTTTAAGTCTCAATAGAGATAGGATTTATTTTTATTTTATTTTATTTTTATTCCATATTATCTCAAAATTAAAACATGTGTCTCTTGTTTTTGTGTTGTAGGTACCTTGGCTCCAAATTCGAGGTCGAATTTTCTTTCAAGAAGGAGGGAATGATAGAGGACTAGAAAGCTGCAAGAAGAGCCCAAAACTGGAGCCAATTTTTAGAATAGGAGTTTATATAATTGGGTCTTTTGTAATTAGCCTTTTATGTTTTTTTATTCTATTTCTTTTTAATTTGGGCCTTTTTAGTTATTTGGGCCTTTAATAATGGGCCATGGTAAGCCGTTAGGTTCATAGTATAAATAGAGCCAAATGTTTCCTTTGTAACCAGTTTTGACTCTTATTTGGAATGAAGCTTTAGGCTTTTGTGAGAGGAAACCCTCTAGGTTCTTAGGAAGTGCCCTCGATTCTTATCTTTGAATTTCCGTATTCAAAGTGGCGAATCTTCCCCGACTTATCAATCCTTAGGGATTGTGGCGTCGTTCTTTCCATCTCTTGACCTCAATCCGCTTTTCCTTTTTGTTCCCAAATTTTTATCCTTTAATTTTTATCATTTGAGAAGCTGAATTTGTGATCCGTAGAGGGGTTTTCATCAGTTTAGAACAGGAATCCCAAACTTGTCCAAAATCAGAATCATTGACATCCAAATCCTTTATAAGCTCAAAACCAACTAACTTAGTTTGCAAGGAAGTAAGCAATGCATACCTTCTGGACAATGCATCAGCAACAATGATCAGATAAGGAAACATCTCAATGAACTCCAACCACTTGGCTTGTCTCTTTTGAAGCTTGCCTTGAGTTTTCAAAAACTTCGAACTTTGATGGTCATAATGGATTTTGAACTCTCTTGGCCACAAGTAGTGCTGCCAATTTTGCAAAGTTCTCACCAAAGCATACAACTCCTTGTCATAGGTAGGATAATTCAATGCTGCTCCATTAAGTTTCTCACTAAAATATGCAATTGGTTTTAGAGTCCTGCATCAACACAGCCCCTATTCCAACACCAGAAGCATCACATTCAATTTCAAAAGCTTTATCAAAATTAGGCAAACAAAGCGTTAATGGTGTGAAGCCTTTGGGACTTGAGATGGATTTAATTTTCATGTAGTTTGATGGTTTCTTTAGGCTTGTATTTGATCCTGGAGGATTGATATATAAGCACATAGATAATAAGAGATTTGCCTTTTTACAGGGTTTAAGTCTCAATAGAGATAGGATTTATTTTTATTTTATTTTATTTTTATTCCATATTATCTCAAAATTAAAACATGTGTCTCTTGTTTTTGTGTTGTAGGTACCTTGGCTCCAAATTCGAGGTCGAATTTTCTTTCAAGAAGGAGGGAATGATAGAGGACTAGAAAGCTGCAAGAAGAGCCCAAAACTGGAGCCAATTTTTAGAATAGGAGTTTATATAATTGGGTCTTTTGTAATTAGCCTTTTATGTTTTTTTATTCTATTTCTTTTTAATTTGGGCCTTTTTAGTTATTTGGGCCTTTAATAATGGGCCATGGTAAGCCGTTAGGTTCATAGTATAAATAGAGCCAAATGTTTCCTTTGTAACCAGTTTTGACTCTTATTTGGAATGAAGCTTTAGGCTTTTGTGAGAGGAAACCCTCTAGGTTCTTAGGAAGTGCCCTCGATTCTTATCTTTGAATTTCCGTATTCAAAGTGGCGAATCTTCCCCGACTTATCAATCCTTAGGGATTGTGGCGTCGTTCTTTCCATCTCTTGACCTCAATCCGCTTTTCCTTTTTGTTCCCAAATTTTTATCCTTTAATTTTTATCATTTGAGAAGCTGAATTTGTGATCCGTAGAGGGGTTTTCATCAGTTTAGAACAGGAATCCCAAACTTGTCCAAAATCAGAATCATTGACATCCAAATCCTTTATAAGCTCAAAACCAACTAACTTAGTTTGCAAGGAAGTAAGCAATGCATACCTTCTGGACAATGCATCAGCAACAATGATCAGATAAGGAAACATCTCAATGAACTCCAACCACTTGGCTTGTCTCTTTTGAAGCTTGCCTTGAGTTTTCAAAAACTTCGAACTTTGATGGTCATAATGGATTTTGAACTCTCTTGGCCACAAGTAGTGCTGCCAATTTTGCAAAGTTCTCACCAAAGCATACAACTCCTTGTCATAGGTAGGATAATTCAATGCTGCTCCATTAAGTTTCTCACTAAAATATGCAATTGGTTTTAGAGTCCTGCATCAACACAGCCCCTATTCCAACACCAGAAGCATCACATTCAATTTCAAAAGCTTTATCAAAATTAGGCAAACAAAGCGTTAATGGTGTGAAGCCTTTGGGACTTGAGATGGATTTAATTTTCATGTAGTTTGATGGTTTCTTTAGGCTTGTATTTGATCCTGGAGGATTGATATATAAGCACATAGATAATAAGAGATTTGCCTTTTTACAGGGTTTAAGTCTCAATAGAGATAGGATTTATTTTTATTTTATTTTATTTTTATTCCATATTATCTCAAAATTAAAACATGTGTCTCTTGTTTTTGTGTTGTAGGTACCTTGGCTCCAAATTCGAGGTCGAATTTTCTTTCAAGAAGGAGGGAATGATAGAGGACTAGAAAGCTGCAAGAAGAGCCCAAAACTGGAGCCAATTTTTAGAATAGGAGTTTATATAATTGGGTCTTTTGTAATTAGCCTTTTATGTTTTTTTATTCTATTTCTTTTTAATTTGGGCCTTTTTAGTTATTTGGGCCTTTAATAATGGGCCATGGTAAGCCGTTAGGTTCATAGTATAAATAGAGCCAAATGTTTCCTTTGTAACCAGTTTTGACTCTTATTTGGAATGAAGCTTTAGGCTTTTGTGAGAGGAAACCCTCTAGGTTCTTAGGAAGTGCCCTCGATTCTTATCTTTGAATTTCCGTATTCAAAGTGGCGAATCTTCCCCGACTTATCAATCCTTAGGGATTGTGGCGTCGTTCTTTCCATCTCTTGACCTCAATCCGCTTTTCCTTTTTGTTCCCAAATTTTTATCCTTTAATTTTTATCATTTGAGAAGCTGAATTTGTGATCCGTAGAGGGGTTTTCATCAGTTTAGAACAGGAATCCCAAACTTGTCCAAAATCAGAATCATTGACATCCAAATCCTTTATAAGCTCAAAACCAACTAACTTAGTTTGCAAGGAAGTAAGCAATGCATACCTTCTGGACAATGCATCAGCAACAATGATCAGATAAGGAAACATCTCAATGAACTCCAACCACTTGGCTTGTCTCTTTTGAAGCTTGCCTTGAGTTTTCAAAAACTTCGAACTTTGATGGTCATAATGGATTTTGAACTCTCTTGGCCACAAGTAGTGCTGCCAATTTTGCAAAGTTCTCACCAAAGCATACAACTCCTTGTCATAGGTAGGATAATTCAATGCTGCTCCATTAAGTTTCTCACTAAAATATGCAATTGGTTTTAGAGTCCTGCATCAACACAGCCCCTATTCCAACACCAGAAGCATCACATTCAATTTCAAAAGCTTTATCAAAATTAGGCAAACAAAGCGTTAATGGTGTGAAGCCTTTGGGACTTGAGATGGATTTAATTTTCATGTAGTTTGATGGTTTCTTTAGGCTTGTATTTGATCCTGGAGGATTGATATATAAGCACATAGATAATAAGAGATTTGCCTTTTTACAGGGTTTAAGTCTCAATAGAGATAGGATTTATTTTTATTTTATTTTATTTTTATTCCATATTATCTCAAAATTAAAACATGTGTCTCTTGTTTTTGTGTTGTAGGTACCTTGGCTCCAAATTCGAGGTCGAATTTTCTTTCAAGAAGGAGGGAATGATAGAGGACTAGAAAGCTGCAAGAAGAGCCCAAAACTGGAGCCAATTTTTAGAATAGGAGTTTATATAATTGGGTCTTTTGTAATTAGCCTTTTATGTTTTTTTATTCTATTTCTTTTTAATTTGGGCCTTTTTAGTTATTTGGGCCTTTAATAATGGGCCATGGTAAGCCGTTAGGTTCATAGTATAAATAGAGCCAAATGTTTCCTTTGTAACCAGTTTTGACTCTTATTTGGAATGAAGCTTTAGGCTTTTGTGAGAGGAAACCCTCTAGGTTCTTAGGAAGTGCCCTCGATTCTTATCTTTGAATTTCCGTATTCAAAGTGGCGAATCTTCCCCGACTTATCAATCCTTAGGGATTGTGGCGTCGTTCTTTCCATCTCTTGACCTCAATCCGCTTTTCCTTTTTGTTCCCAAATTTTTATCCTTTAATTTTTATCATTTGAGAAGCTGAATTTGTGATCCGTAGAGGGGTTTTCATCAGTTTAGAACAGGAATCCCAAACTTGTCCAAAATCAGAATCATTGACATCCAAATCCTTTATAAGCTCAAAACCAACTAACTTAGTTTGCAAGGAAGTAAGCAATGCATACCTTCTGGACAATGCATCAGCAACAATGATCAGATAAGGAAACATCTCAATGAACTCCAACCACTTGGCTTGTCTCTTTTGAAGCTTGCCTTGAGTTTTCAAAAACTTCGAACTTTGATGGTCATAATGGATTTTGAACTCTCTTGGCCACAAGTAGTGCTGCCAATTTTGCAAAGTTCTCACCAAAGCATACAACTCCTTGTCATAGGTAGGATAATTCAATGCTGCTCCATTAAGTTTCTCACTAAAATATGCAATTGGTTTTAGAGTCCTGCATCAACACAGCCCCTATTCCAACACCAGAAGCATCACATTCAATTTCAAAAGCTTTATCAAAATTAGGCAAACAAAGCGTTAATGGTGTGAAGCCTTTGGGACTTGAGATGGATTTAATTTTCATGTAGTTTGATGGTTTCTTTAGGCTTGTATTTGATCCTGGAGGATTGATATATAAGCACATAGATAATAAGAGATTTGCCTTTTTACAGGGTTTAAGTCTCAATAGAGATAGGATTTATTTTTATTTTATTTTATTTTTATTCCATATTATCTCAAAATTAAAACATGTGTCTCTTGTTTTTGTGTTGTAGGTACCTTGGCTCCAAATTCGAGGTCGAATTTTCTTTCAAGAAGGAGGGAATGATAGAGGACTAGAAAGCTGCAAGAAGAGCCCAAAACTGGAGCCAATTTTTAGAATAGGAGTTTATATAATTGGGTCTTTTGTAATTAGCCTTTTATGTTTTTTTATTCTATTTCTTTTTAATTTGGGCCTTTTTAGTTATTTGGGCCTTTAATAATGGGCCATGGTAAGCCGTTAGGTTCATAGTATAAATAGAGCCAAATGTTTCCTGTGTAACCAGTTTTGACTCTTATTTGGAATGAAGCTTTAGGCTTTTGTGAGAGGAAACCCTCTAGGTTCTTAGGAAGTGCCCTCGATTCTTATCTTTGAATTTCCGTATTCAAAGTGGCGAATCTTCCCCGACTTATCAATCCTTAGGGATTGTGGCGTCGTTCTTTCCATCTCTTGACCTCAATCCGCTTTTCCTTTTTGTTCCCAAATTTTTATCCTTTAATTTTTATCATTTGAGAAGCTGAATTTGTGATCCGTAGAGGGGTTTTCATCAGTTTAGAACAGGAATCCCAAACTTGTCCAAAATCAGAATCATTGACATCCAAATCCTTTATAAGCTCAAAACCAACTAACTTAGTTTGCAAGGAAGTAAGCAATGCATACCTTCTGGACAATGCATCAGCAACAATGATCAGATAAGGAAACATCTCAATGAACTCCAACCACTTGGCTTGTCTCTTTTGAAGCTTGCCTTGAGTTTTCAAAAACTTCGAACTTTGATGGTCATAATGGATTTTGAACTCTCTTGGCCACAAGTAGTGCTGCCAATTTTGCAAAGTTCTCACCAAAGCATACAACTCCTTGTCATAGGTAGGATAATTCAATGCTGCTCCATTAAGTTTCTCACTAAAATATGCAATTGGTTTTAGAGTCCTGCATCAACACAGCCCCTATTCCAACACCAGAAGCATCACATTCAATTTCAAAAGCTTTATCAAAATTAGGCAAACAAAGCGTTAATGGTGTGAAGCCTTTGGGACTTGAGATGGATTTAATTTTCATGTAGTTTGATGGTTTCTTTAGGCTTGTATTTGATCCTGGAGGATTGATATATAAGCACATAGATAATAAGAGATTTGCCTTTTTACAGGGTTTAAGTCTCAATAGAGATAGGATTTATTTTTATTTTATTTTATTTTTATTCCATATTATCTCAAAATTAAAACATGTGTCTCTTGTTTTTGTGTTGTAGGTACCTTGGCTCCAAATTCGAGGTCGAATTTTCTTTCAAGAAGGAGGGAATGATAGAGGACTAGAAAGCTGCAAGAAGAGCCCAAAACTGGAGCCAATTTTTAGAATAGGAGTTTATATAATTGGGTCTTTTGTAATTAGCCTTTTATGTTTTTTTATTCTATTTCTTTTTAATTTGGGCCTTTTTAGTTATTTGGGCCTTTAATAATGGGCCATGGTAAGCCGTTAGGTTCATAGTATAAATAGAGCCAAATGTTTCCTTTGTAACCAGTTTTGACTCTTATTTGGAATGAAGCTTTAGGCTTTTGTGAGAGGAAACCCTCTAGGTTCTTAGGAAGTGCCCTCGATTCTTATCTTTGAATTTCCGTATTCAAAGTGGCGAATCTTCCCCGACTTATCAATCCTTAGGGATTGTGGCGTCGTTCTTTCCATCTCTTGACCTCAATCCGCTTTTCCTTTTTGTTCCCAAATTTTTATCCTTTAATTTTTATCATTTGAGAAGCTGAATTTGTGATCCGTAGAGGGGTTTTCATCAGTTTAGAACAGGAATCCCAAACTTGTCCAAAATCAGAATCATTGACATCCAAATCCTTTATAAGCTCAAAACCAACTAACTTAGTTTGCAAGGAAGTAAGCAATGCATACCTTCTGGACAATGCATCAGCAACAATGATCAGATAAGGAAACATCTCAATGAACTCCAACCACTTGGCTTGTCTCTTTTGAAGCTTGCCTTGAGTTTTCAAAAACTTCGAACTTTGATGGTCATAATGGATTTTGAACTCTCTTGGCCACAAGTAGTGCTGCCAATTTTGCAAAGTTCTCACCAAAGCATACAACTCCTTGTCATAGGTAGGATAATTCAATGCTGCTCCATTAAGTTTCTCACTAAAATATGCAATTGGTTTTAGAGTCCTGCATCAACACAGCCCCTATTCCAACACCAGAAGCATCACATTCAATTTCAAAAGCTTTATCAAAATTAGGCAAACAAAGCGTTAATGGTGTGAAGCCTTTGGGACTTGAGATGGATTTAATTTTCATGTAGTTTGATGGTTTCTTTAGGCTTGTATTTGATCCTGGAGGATTGATATATAAGCACATAGATAATAAGAGATTTGCCTTTTTACAGGGTTTAAGTCTCAATAGAGATAGGATTTATTTTTATTTTATTTTATTTTTATTCCATATTATCTCAAAATTAAAACATGTGTCTCTTGTTTTTGTGTTGTAGGTACCTTGGCTCCAAATTCGAGGTCGAATTTTCTTTCAAGAAGGAGGGAATGATAGAGGACTAGAAAGCTGCAAGAAGAGCCCAAAACTGGAGCCAATTTTTAGAATAGGAGTTTATATAATTGGGTCTTTTGTAATTAGCCTTTTATGTTTTTTTATTCTATTTCTTTTTAATTTGGGCCTTTTTAGTTATTTGGGCCTTTAATAATGGGCCATGGTAAGCCGTTAGGTTCATAGTATAAATAGAGCCAAATGTTTCCTTTGTAACCAGTTTTGACTCTTATTTGGAATGAAGCTTTAGGCTTTTGTGAGAGGAAACCCTCTAGGTTCTTAGGAAGTGCCCTCGATTCTTATCTTTGAATTTCCGTATTCAAAGTGGCGAATCTTCCCCGACTTATCAATCCTTAGGGATTGTGGCGTCGTTCTTTCCATCTCTTGACCTCAATCCGCTTTTCCTTTTTGTTCCCAAATTTTTATCCTTTAATTTTTATCATTTGAGAAGCTGAATTTGTGATCCGTAGAGGGGTTTTCATCAGTTTAGAACAGGAATCCCAAACTTGTCCAAAATCAGAATCATTGACATCCAAATCCTTTATAAGCTCAAAACCAACTAACTTAGTTTGCAAGGAAGTAAGCAATGCATACCTTCTGGACAATGCATCAGCAACAATGATCAGATAAGGAAACATCTCAATGAACTCCAACCACTTGGCTTGTCTCTTTTGAAGCTTGCCTTGAGTTTTCAAAAACTTCGAACTTTGATGGTCATAATGGATTTTGAACTCTCTTGGCCACAAGTAGTGCTGCCAATTTTGCAAAGTTCTCACCAAAGCATACAACTCCTTGTCATAGGTAGGATAATTCAATGCTGCTCCATTAAGTTTCTCACTAAAATATGCAATTGGTTTTAGAGTCCTGCATCAACACAGCCCCTATTCCAACACCAGAAGCATCACATTCAATTTCAAAAGCTTTATCAAAATTAGGCAAACAAAGCGTTAATGGTGTGAAGCCTTTGGGACTTGAGATGGATTTAATTTTCATGTAGTTTGATGGTTTCTTTAGGCTTGTATTTGATCCTGGAGGATTGATATATAAGCACATAGATAATAAGAGATTTGCCTTTTTACAGGGTTTAAGTCTCAATAGAGATAGGATTTATTTTTATTTTATTTTATTTTTATTCCATATTATCTCAAAATTAAAACATGTGTCTCTTGTTTTTGTGTTGTAGGTACCTTGGCTCCAAATTCGAGGTCGAATTTTCTTTCAAGAAGGAGGGAATGATAGAGGACTAGAAAGCTGCAAGAAGAGCCCAAAACTGGAGCCAATTTTTAGAATAGGAGTTTATATAATTGGGTCTTTTGTAATTAGCCTTTTATGTTTTTTTATTCTATTTCTTTTTAATTTGGGCCTTTTTAGTTATTTGGGCCTTTAATAATGGGCCATGGTAAGCCGTTAGGTTCATAGTATAAATAGAGCCAAATGTTTCCTTTGTAACCAGTTTTGACTCTTATTTGGAATGAAGCTTTAGGCTTTTGTGAGAGGAAACCCTCTAGGTTCTTAGGAAGTGCCCTCGATTCTTATCTTTGAATTTCCGTATTCAAAGTGGCGAATCTTCCCCGACTTATCAATCCTTAGGGATTGTGGCGTCGTTCTTTCCATCTCTTGACCTCAATCCGCTTTTCCTTTTTGTTCCCAAATTTTTATCCTTTAATTTTTATCATTTGAGAAGCTGAATTTGTGATCCGTAGAGGGGTTTTCATCAGTTTAGAACAGGAATCCCAAACTTGTCCAAAATCAGAATCATTGACATCCAAATCCTTTATAAGCTCAAAACCAACTAACTTAGTTTGCAAGGAAGTAAGCAATGCATACCTTCTGGACAATGCATCAGCAACAATGATCAGATAAGGAAACATCTCAATGAACTCCAACCACTTGGCTTGTCTCTTTTGAAGCTTGCCTTGAGTTTTCAAAAACTTCGAACTTTGATGGTCATAATGGATTTTGAACTCTCTTGGCCACAAGTAGTGCTGCCAATTTTGCAAAGTTCTCACCAAAGCATACAACTCCTTGTCATAGGTAGGATAATTCAATGCTGCTCCATTAAGTTTCTCACTAAAATATGCAATTGGTTTTAGAGTCCTGCATCAACACAGCCCCTATTCCAACACCAGAAGCATCACATTCAATTTCAAAAGCTTTATCAAAATTAGGCAAACAAAGCGTTAATGGTGTGAAGCCTTTGGGACTTGAGATGGATTTAATTTTCATGTAGTTTGATGGTTTCTTTAGGCTTGTATTTGATCCTGGAGGATTGATATATAAGCACATAGATAATAAGAGATTTGCCTTTTTACAGGGTTTAAGTCTCAATAGAGATAGGATTTATTTTTATTTTATTTTATTTTTATTCCATATTATCTCAAAATTAAAACATGTGTCTCTTGTTTTTGTGTTGTAGGTACCTTGGCTCCAAATTCGAGGTCGAATTTTCTTTCAAGAAGGAGGGAATGATAGAGGACTAGAAAGCTGCAAGAAGAGCCCAAAACTGGAGCCAATTTTTAGAATAGGAGTTTATATAATTGGGTCTTTTGTAATTAGCCTTTTATGTTTTTTTATTCTATTTCTTTTTAATTTGGGCCTTTTTAGTTATTTGGGCCTTTAATAATGGGCCATGGTAAGCCGTTAGGTTCATAGTATAAATAGAGCCAAATGTTTCCTTTGTAACCAGTTTTGACTCTTATTTGGAATGAAGCTTTAGGCTTTTGTGAGAGGAAACCCTCTAGGTTCTTAGGAAGTGCCCTCGATTCTTATCTTTGAATTTCCGTATTCAAAGTGGCGAATCTTCCCCGACTTATCAATCCTTAGGGATTGTGGCGTCGTTCTTTCCATCTCTTGACCTCAATCCGCTTTTCCTTTTTGTTCCCAAATTTTTATCCTTTAATTTTTATCATTTGAGAAGCTGAATTTGTGATCCGTAGAGGGGTTTTCATCAGTTTAGAACAGGAATCCCAAACTTGTCCAAAATCAGAATCATTGACATCCAAATCCTTTATAAGCTCAAAACCAACTAACTTAGTTTGCAAGGAAGTAAGCAATGCATACCTTCTGGACAATGCATCAGCAACAATGATCAGATAAGGAAACATCTCAATGAACTCCAACCACTTGGCTTGTCTCTTTTGAAGCTTGCCTTGAGTTTTCAAAAACTTCGAACTTTGATGGTCATAATGGATTTTGAACTCTCTTGGCCACAAGTAGTGCTGCCAATTTTGCAAAGTTCTCACCAAAGCATACAACTCCTTGTCATAGGTAGGATAATTCAATGCTGCTCCATTAAGTTTCTCACTAAAATATGCAATTGGTTTTAGAGTCCTGCATCAACACAGCCCCTATTCCAACACCAGAAGCATCACATTCAATTTCAAAAGCTTTATCAAAATTAGGCAAACAAAGCGTTAATGGTGTGAAGCCTTTGGGACTTGAGATGGATTTAATTTTCATGTAGTTTGATGGTTTCTTTAGGCTTGTATTTGATCCTGGAGGATTGATATATAAGCACATAGATAATAAGAGATTTGCCTTTTTACAGGGTTTAAGTCTCAATAGAGATAGGATTTATTTTTATTTTATTTTATTTTTATTCCATATTATCTCAAAATTAAAACATGTGTCTCTTGTTTTTGTGTTGTAGGTACCTTGGCTCCAAATTCGAGGTCGAATTTTCTTTCAAGAAGGAGGGAATGATAGAGGACTAGAAAGCTGCAAGAAGAGCCCAAAACTGGAGCCAATTTTTAGAATAGGAGTTTATATAATTGGGTCTTTTGTAATTAGCCTTTTATGTTTTTTTATTCTATTTCTTTTTAATTTGGGCCTTTTTAGTTATTTGGGCCTTTAATAATGGGCCATGGTAAGCCGTTAGGTTCATAGTATAAATAGAGCCAAATGTTTCCTTTGTAACCAGTTTTGACTCTTATTTGGAATGAAGCTTTAGGCTTTTGTGAGAGGAAACCCTCTAGGTTCTTAGGAAGTGCCCTCGATTCTTATCTTTGAATTTCCGTATTCAAAGTGGCGAATCTTCCCCGACTTATCAATCCTTAGGGATTGTGGCGTCGTTCTTTCCATCTCTTGACCTCAATCCGCTTTTCCTTTTTGTTCCCAAATTTTTATCCTTTAATTTTTATCATTTGAGAAGCTGAATTTGTGATCCGTAGAGGGGTTTTCATCAGTTTAGAACAGGAATCCCAAACTTGTCCAAAATCAGAATCATTGACATCCAAATCCTTTATAAGCTCAAAACCAACTAACTTAGTTTGCAAGGAAGTAAGCAATGCATACCTTCTGGACAATGCATCAGCAACAATGATCAGATAAGGAAACATCTCAATGAACTCCAACCACTTGGCTTGTCTCTTTTGAAGCTTGCCTTGAGTTTTCAAAAACTTCGAACTTTGATGGTCATAATGGATTTTGAACTCTCTTGGCCACAAGTAGTGCTGCCAATTTTGCAAAGTTCTCACCAAAGCATACAACTCCTTGTCATAGGTAGGATAATTCAATGCTGCTCCATTAAGTTTCTCACTAAAATATGCAATTGGTTTTAGAGTCCTGCATCAACACAGCCCCTATTCCAACACCAGAAGCATCACATTCAATTTCAAAAGCTTTATCAAAATTAGGCAAACAAAGCGTTAATGGTGTGAAGCCTTTGGGACTTGAGATGGATTTAATTTTCATGTAGTTTGATGGTTTCTTTAGGCTTGTATTTGATCCTGGAGGATTGATATATAAGCACATAGATAATAAGAGATTTGCCTTTTTACAGGGTTTAAGTCTCAATAGAGATAGGATTTATTTTTATTTTATTTTATTTTTATTCCATATTATCTCAAAATTAAAACATGTGTCTCTTGTTTTTGTGTTGTAGGTACCTTGGCTCCAAATTCGAGGTCGAATTTTCTTTCAAGAAGGAGGGAATGATAGAGGACTAGAAAGCTGCAAGAAGAGCCCAAAACTGGAGCCAATTTTTAGAATAGGAGTTTATATAATTGGGTCTTTTGTAATTAGCCTTTTATGTTTTTTTATTCTATTTCTTTTTAATTTGGGCCTTTTTAGTTATTTGGGCCTTTAATAATGGGCCATGGTAAGCCGTTAGGTTCATAGTATAAATAGAGCCAAATGTTTCCTTTGTAACCAGTTTTGACTCTTATTTGGAATGAAGCTTTAGGCTTTTGTGAGAGGAAACCCTCTAGGTTCTTAGGAAGTGCCCTCGATTCTTATCTTTGAATTTCCGTATTCAAAGTGGCGAATCTTCCCCGACTTATCAATCCTTAGGGATTGTGGCGTCGTTCTTTCCATCTCTTGACCTCAATCCGCTTTTCCTTTTTGTTCCCAAATTTTTATCCTTTAATTTTTATCATTTGAGAAGCTGAATTTGTGATCCGTAGAGGGGTTTTCATCAGTTTAGAACAGGAATCCCAAACTTGTCCAAAATCAGAATCATTGACATCCAAATCCTTTATAAGCTCAAAACCAACTAACTTAGTTTGCAAGGAAGTAAGCAATGCATACCTTCTGGACAATGCATCAGCAACAATGATCAGATAAGGAAACATCTCAATGAACTCCAACCACTTGGCTTGTCTCTTTTGAAGCTTGCCTTGAGTTTTCAAAAACTTCGAACTTTGATGGTCATAATGGATTTTGAACTCTCTTGGCCACAAGTAGTGCTGCCAATTTTGCAAAGTTCTCACCAAAGCATACAACTCCTTGTCATAGGTAGGATAATTCAATGCTGCTCCATTAAGTTTCTCACTAAAATATGCAATTGGTTTTAGAGTCCTGCATCAACACAGCCCCTATTCCAACACCAGAAGCATCACATTCAATTTCAAAAGCTTTATCAAAATTAGGCAAACAAAGCGTTAATGGTGTGAAGCCTTTGGGACTTGAGATGGATTTAATTTTCATGTAGTTTGATGGTTTCTTTAGGCTTGTATTTGATCCTGGAGGATTGATATATAAGCACATAGATAATAAGAGATTTGCCTTTTTACAGGGTTTAAGTCTCAATAGAGATAGGATTTATTTTTATTTTATTTTATTTTTATTCCATATTATCTCAAAATTAAAACATGTGTCTCTTGTTTTTGTGTTGTAGGTACCTTGGCTCCAAATTCGAGGTCGAATTTTCTTTCAAGAAGGAGGGAATGATAGAGGACTAGAAAGCTGCAAGAAGAGCCCAAAACTGGAGCCAATTTTTAGAATAGGAGTTTATATAATTGGGTCTTTTGTAATTAGCCTTTTATGTTTTTTTATTCTATTTCTTTTTAATTTGGGCCTTTTTAGTTATTTGGGCCTTTAATAATGGGCCATGGTAAGCCGTTAGGTTCATAGTATAAATAGAGCCAAATGTTTCCTTTGTAACCAGTTTTGACTCTTATTTGGAATGAAGCTTTAGGCTTTTGTGAGAGGAAACCCTCTAGGTTCTTAGGAAGTGCCCTCGATTCTTATCTTTGAATTTCCGTATTCAAAGTGGCGAATCTTCCCCGACTTATCAATCCTTAGGGATTGTGGCGTCGTTCTTTCCATCTCTTGACCTCAATCCGCTTTTCCTTTTTGTTCCCAAATTTTTATCCTTTAATTTTTATCATTTGAGAAGCTGAATTTGTGATCCGTAGAGGGGTTTTCATCAGTTTAGAACAGGAATCCCAAACTTGTCCAAAATCAGAATCATTGACATCCAAATCCTTTATAAGCTCAAAACCAACTAACTTAGTTTGCAAGGAAGTAAGCAATGCATACCTTCTGGACAATGCATCAGCAACAATGATCAGATAAGGAAACATCTCAATGAACTCCAACCACTTGGCTTGTCTCTTTTGAAGCTTGCCTTGAGTTTTCAAAAACTTCGAACTTTGATGGTCATAATGGATTTTGAACTCTCTTGGCCACAAGTAGTGCTGCCAATTTTGCAAAGTTCTCACCAAAGCATACAACTCCTTGTCATAGGTAGGATAATTCAATGCTGCTCCATTAAGTTTCTCACTAAAATATGCAATTGGTTTTAGAGTCCTGCATCAACACAGCCCCTATTCCAACACCAGAAGCATCACATTCAATTTCAAAAGCTTTATCAAAATTAGGCAAACAAAGCGTTAATGGTGTGAAGCCTTTGGGACTTGAGATGGATTTAATTTTCATGTAGTTTGATGGTTTCTTTAGGCTTGTATTTGATCCTGGAGGATTGATATATAAGCACATAGATAATAAGAGATTTGCCTTTTTACAGGGTTTAAGTCTCAATAGAGATAGGATTTATTTTTATTTTATTTTATTTTTATTCCATATTATCTCAAAATTAAAACATGTGTCTCTTGTTTTTGTGTTGTAGGTACCTTGGCTCCAAATTCGAGGTCGAATTTTCTTTCAAGAAGGAGGGAATGATAGAGGACTAGAAAGCTGCAAGAAGAGCCCAAAACTGGAGCCAATTTTTAGAATAGGAGTTTATATAATTGGGTCTTTTGTAATTAGCCTTTTATGTTTTTTTATTCTATTTCTTTTTAATTTGGGCCTTTTTAGTTATTTGGGCCTTTAATAATGGGCCATGGTAAGCCGTTAGGTTCATAGTATAAATAGAGCCAAATGTTTCCTTTGTAACCAGTTTTGACTCTTATTTGGAATGAAGCTTTAGGCTTTTGTGAGAGGAAACCCTCTAGGTTCTTAGGAAGTGCCCTCGATTCTTATCTTTGAATTTCCGTATTCAAAGTGGCGAATCTTCCCCGACTTATCAATCCTTAGGGATTGTGGCGTCGTTCTTTCCATCTCTTGACCTCAATCCGCTTTTCCTTTTTGTTCCCAAATTTTTATCCTTTAATTTTTATCATTTGAGAAGCTGAATTTGTGATCCGTAGAGGGGTTTTCATCAGTTTAGAACAGGAATCCCAAACTTGTCCAAAATCAGAATCATTGACATCCAAATCCTTTATAAGCTCAAAACCAACTAACTTAGTTTGCAAGGAAGTAAGCAATGCATACCTTCTGGACAATGCATCAGCAACAATGATCAGATAAGGAAACATCTCAATGAACTCCAACCACTTGGCTTGTCTCTTTTGAAGCTTGCCTTGAGTTTTCAAAAACTTCGAACTTTGATGGTCATAATGGATTTTGAACTCTCTTGGCCACAAGTAGTGCTGCCAATTTTGCAAAGTTCTCACCAAAGCATACAACTCCTTGTCATAGGTAGGATAATTCAATGCTGCTCCATTAAGTTTCTCACTAAAATATGCAATTGGTTTTAGAGTCCTGCATCAACACAGCCCCTATTCCAACACCAGAAGCATCACATTCAATTTCAAAAGCTTTATCAAAATTAGGCAAACAAAGCGTTAATGGTGTGAAGCCTTTGGGACTTGAGATGGATTTAATTTTCATGTAGTTTGATGGTTTCTTTAGGCTTGTATTTGATCCTGGAGGATTGATATATAAGCACATAGATAATAAGAGATTTGCCTTTTTACAGGGTTTAAGTCTCAATAGAGATAGGATTTATTTTTATTTTATTTTATTTTTATTCCATATTATCTCAAAATTAAAACATGTGTCTCTTGTTTTTGTGTTGTAGGTACCTTGGCTCCAAATTCGAGGTCGAATTTTCTTTCAAGAAGGAGGGAATGATAGAGGACTAGAAAGCTGCAAGAAGAGCCCAAAACTGGAGCCAATTTTTAGAATAGGAGTTTATATAATTGGGTCTTTTGTAATTAGCCTTTTATGTTTTTTTATTCTATTTCTTTTTAATTTGGGCCTTTTTAGTTATTTGGGCCTTTAATAATGGGCCATGGTAAGCCGTTAGGTTCATAGTATAAATAGAGCCAAATGTTTCCTTTGTAACCAGTTTTGACTCTTATTTGGAATGAAGCTTTAGGCTTTTGTGAGAGGAAACCCTCTAGGTTCTTAGGAAGTGCCCTCGATTCTTATCTTTGAATTTCCGTATTCAAAGTGGCGAATCTTCCCCGACTTATCAATCCTTAGGGATTGTGGCGTCGTTCTTTCCATCTCTTGACCTCAATCCGCTTTTCCTTTTTGTTCCCAAATTTTTATCCTTTAATTTTTATCATTTGAGAAGCTGAATTTGTGATCCGTAGAGGGGTTTTCATCAGTTTAGAACAGGAATCCCAAACTTGTCCAAAATCAGAATCATTGACATCCAAATCCTTTATAAGCTCAAAACCAACTAACTTAGTTTGCAAGGAAGTAAGCAATGCATACCTTCTGGACAATGCATCAGCAACAATGATCAGATAAGGAAACATCTCAATGAACTCCAACCACTTGGCTTGTCTCTTTTGAAGCTTGCCTTGAGTTTTCAAAAACTTCGAACTTTGATGGTCATAATGGATTTTGAACTCTCTTGGCCACAAGTAGTGCTGCCAATTTTGCAAAGTTCTCACCAAAGCATACAACTCCTTGTCATAGGTAGGATAATTCAATGCTGCTCCATTAAGTTTCTCACTAAAATATGCAATTGGTTTTAGAGTCCTGCATCAACACAGCCCCTATTCCAACACCAGAAGCATCACATTCAATTTCAAAAGCTTTATCAAAATTAGGCAAACAAAGCGTTAATGGTGTGAAGCCTTTGGGACTTGAGATGGATTTAATTTTCATGTAGTTTGATGGTTTCTTTAGGCTTGTATTTGATCCTGGAGGATTGATATATAAGCACATAGATAATAAGAGATTTGCCTTTTTACAGGGTTTAAGTCTCAATAGAGATAGGATTTATTTTTATTTTATTTTATTTTTATTCCATATTATCTCAAAATTAAAACATGTGTCTCTTGTTTTTGTGTTGTAGGTACCTTGGCTCCAAATTCGAGGTCGAATTTTCTTTCAAGAAGGAGGGAATGATAGAGGACTAGAAAGCTGCAAGAAGAGCCCAAAACTGGAGCCAATTTTTAGAATAGGAGTTTATATAATTGGGTCTTTTGTAATTAGCCTTTTATGTTTTTTTATTCTATTTCTTTTTAATTTGGGCCTTTTTAGTTATTTGGGCCTTTAATAATGGGCCATGGTAAGCCGTTAGGTTCATAGTATAAATAGAGCCAAATGTTTCCTTTGTAACCAGTTTTGACTCTTATTTGGAATGAAGCTTTAGGCTTTTGTGAGAGGAAACCCTCTAGGTTCTTAGGAAGTGCCCTCGATTCTTATCTTTGAATTTCCGTATTCAAAGTGGCGAATCTTCCCCGACTTATCAATCCTTAGGGATTGTGGCGTCGTTCTTTCCATCTCTTGACCTCAATCCGCTTTTCCTTTTTGTTCCCAAATTTTTATCCTTTAATTTTTATCATTTGAGAAGCTGAATTTGTGATCCGTAGAGGGGTTTTCATCAGTTTAGAACATGAATCCCAAACTTGTCCAAAATCAGAATCATTGACATCCAAATCCTTTATAAGCTCAAAACCAACTAACTTAGTTTGCAAGGAAGTAAGCAATGCATACCTTCTGGACAATGCATCAGCAACAATGATCAGATAAGGAAACATCTCAATGAACTCCAACCACTTGGCTTGTCTCTTTTGAAGCTTGCCTTGAGTTTTCAAAAACTTCGAACTTTGATGGTCATAATGGATTTTGAACTCTCTTGGCCACAAGTAGTGCTGCCAATTTTGCAAAGTTCTCACCAAAGCATACAACTCCTTGTCATAGGTAGGATAATTCAATGCTGCTCCATTAAGTTTCTCACTAAAATATGCAATTGGTTTTAGAGTCCTGCATCAACACAGCCCCTATTCCAACACCAGAAGCATCACATTCAATTTCAAAAGCTTTATCAAAATTAGGCAAACAAAGCGTTAATGGTGTGAAGCCTTTGGGACTTGAGATGGATTTAATTTTCATGTAGTTTGATGGTT
Source organism: Pueraria montana var. lobata (assembly GCA_026413185.1). NCBI lineage: Eukaryota > Viridiplantae > Streptophyta > Magnoliopsida > Fabales > Fabaceae > Pueraria > Pueraria montana. Next base: position 25,415,183 of record CM048653.1, on the reverse strand, counting down.
TCTTTAGGCTTGTATTTGATCCTGGAGGATTGATATATAAGCACATAGATAATAAGAGATTTGCCTTTTTACAGGGTTTAAGTCTCAATAGAGATAGGATTTATTTTTATTTTATTTTATTTTTATTCCATATTATCTCAAAATTAAAACATGTGTCTCTTGTTTTTGTGTTGTAGGTACCTTGGCTCCAAATTCGAGGTCGAATTTTCTTTCAAGAAGGAGGGAATGATAGAGGACTAGAAAGCTGCAAGAAGAGCCCAAAACTGGAGCCAATTTTTAGAATAGGAGTTTATATAATTGGGTCTTTTGTAATTAGCCTTTTATGTTTTTTTATTCTATTTCTTTTTAATTTGGGCCTTTTTAGTTATTTGGGCCTTTAATAATGGGCCATGGTAAGCCGTTAGGTTCATAGTATAAATAGAGCCAAATGTTTCCTTTGTAACCAGTTTTGACTCTTATTTGGAATGAAGCTTTAGGCTTTTGTGAGAGGAAACCCTCTAGGTTCTTAGGAAGTGCCCTCGATTCTTATCTTTGAATTTCCGTATTCAAAGTGGCGAATCTTCCCCGACTTATCAATCCTTAGGGATTGTGGCGTCGTTCTTTCCATCTCTTGACCTCAATCCGCTTTTCCTTTTTGTTCCCAAATTTTTATCCTTTAATTTTTATCATTTGAGAAGCTGAATTTGTGATCCGTAGAGGGGTTTTCATCAGTTTAGAACAGGAATCCCAAACTTGTCCAAAATCAGAATCATTGACATCCAAATCCTTTATAAGCTCAAAACCAACTAACTTAGTTTGCAAGGAAGTAAGCAATGCATACCTTCTGGACAATGCATCAGCAACAATGATCAGATAAGGAAACATCTCAATGAACTCCAACCACTTGGCTTGTCTCTTTTGAAGCTTGCCTTGAGTTTTCAAAAACTTCGAACTTTGATGGTCATAATGGATTTTGAACTCTCTTGGCCACAAGTAGTGCTGCCAATTTTGCAAAGTTCTCACCAAAGCATACAACTCCTTGTCATAGGTAGGATAATTCAATGCTGCTCCATTAAGTTTCTCACTAAAATATGCAATTGGTTTTAGAGTCCTGCATCAACACAGCCCCTATTCCAACACCAGAAGCATCACATTCAATTTCAAAAGCTTTATCAAAATTAGGCAAACAAAGCGTTAATGGTGTGAAGCCTTTGGGACTTGAGATGGATTTAATTTTCATGTAGTTTGATGGTTTCTTTAGGCTTGTATTTGATCCTGGAGGATTGATATATAAGCACATAGATAATAAGAGATTTGCCTTTTTACAGGGTTTAAGTCTCAATAGAGATAGGATTTATTTTTATTTTATTTTATTTTTATTCCATATTATCTCAAAATTAAAACATGTGTCTCTTGTTTTTGTGTTGTAGGTACCTTGGCTCCAAATTCGAGGTCGAATTTTCTTTCAAGAAGGAGGGAATGATAGAGGACTAGAAAGCTGCAAGAAGAGCCCAAAACTGGAGCCAATTTTTAGAATAGGAGTTTATATAATTGGGTCTTTTGTAATTAGCCTTTTATGTTTTTTTATTCTATTTCTTTTTAATTTGGGCCTTTTTAGTTATTTGGGCCTTTAATAATGGGCCATGGTAAGCCGTTAGGTTCATAGTATAAATAGAGCCAAATGTTTCCTTTGTAACCAGTTTTGACTCTTATTTGGAATGAAGCTTTAGGCTTTTGTGAGAGGAAACCCTCTAGGTTCTTAGGAAGTGCCCTCGATTCTTATCTTTGAATTTCCGTATTCAAAGTGGCGAATCTTCCCCGACTTATCAATCCTTAGGGATTGTGGCGTCGTTCTTTCCATCTCTTGACCTCAATCCGCTTTTCCTTTTTGTTCCCAAATTTTTATCCTTTAATTTTTATCATTTGAGAAGCTGAATTTGTGATCCGTAGAGGGGTTTTCATCAGTTTAGAACAGGAATCCCAAACTTGTCCAAAATCAGAATCATTGACATCCAAATCCTTTATAAGCTCAAAACCAACTAACTTAGTTTGCAAGGAAGTAAGCAATGCATACCTTCTGGACAATGCATCAGCAACAATGATCAGATAAGGAAACATCTCAATGAACTCCAACCACTTGGCTTGTCTCTTTTGAAGCTTGCCTTGAGTTTTCAAAAACTTCGAACTTTGATGGTCATAATGGATTTTGAACTCTCTTGGCCACAAGTAGTGCTGCCAATTTTGCAAAGTTCTCACCAAAGCATACAACTCCTTGTCATAGGTAGGATAATTCAATGCTGCTCCATTAAGTTTCTCACTAAAATATGCAATTGGTTTTAGAGTCCTGCATCAACACAGCCCCTATTCCAACACCAGAAGCATCACATTCAATTTCAAAAGCTTTATCAAAATTAGGCAAACAAAGCGTTAATGGTGTGAAGCCTTTGGGACTTGAGATGGATTTAATTTTCATGTAGTTTGATGGTTTCTTTAGGCTTGTATTTGATCCTGGAGGATTGATATATAAGCACATAGATAATAAGAGATTTGCCTTTTTACAGGGTTTAAGTCTCAATAGAGATAGGATTTATTTTTATTTTATTTTATTTTTATTCCATATTATCTCAAAATTAAAACATGTGTCTCTTGTTTTTGTGTTGTAGGTACCTTGGCTCCAAATTCGAGGTCGAATTTTCTTTCAAGAAGGAGGGAATGATAGAGGACTAGAAAGCTGCAAGAAGAGCCCAAAACTGGAGCCAATTTTTAGAATAGGAGTTTATATAATTGGGTCTTTTGTAATTAGCCTTTTATGTTTTTTTATTCTATTTCTTTTTAATTTGGGCCTTTTTAGTTATTTGGGCCTTTAATAATGGGCCATGGTAAGCCGTTAGGTTCATAGTATAAATAGAGCCAAATGTTTCCTTTGTAACCAGTTTTGACTCTTATTTGGAATGAAGCTTTAGGCTTTTGTGAGAGGAAACCCTCTAGGTTCTTAGGAAGTGCCCTCGATTCTTATCTTTGAATTTCCGTATTCAAAGTGGCGAATCTTCCCCGACTTATCAATCCTTAGGGATTGTGGCGTCGTTCTTTCCATCTCTTGACCTCAATCCGCTTTTCCTTTTTGTTCCCAAATTTTTATCCTTTAATTTTTATCATTTGAGAAGCTGAATTTGTGATCCGTAGAGGGGTTTTCATCAGTTTAGAACAGGAATCCCAAACTTGTCCAAAATCAGAATCATTGACATCCAAATCCTTTATAAGCTCAAAACCAACTAACTTAGTTTGCAAGGAAGTAAGCAATGCATACCTTCTGGACAATGCATCAGCAACAATGATCAGATAAGGAAACATCTCAATGAACTCCAACCACTTGGCTTGTCTCTTTTGAAGCTTGCCTTGAGTTTTCAAAAACTTCGAACTTTGATGGTCATAATGGATTTTGAACTCTCTTGGCCACAAGTAGTGCTGCCAATTTTGCAAAGTTCTCACCAAAGCATACAACTCCTTGTCATAGGTAGGATAATTCAATGCTGCTCCATTAAGTTTCTCACTAAAATATGCAATTGGTTTTAGAGTCCTGCATCAACACAGCCCCTATTCCAACACCAGAAGCATCACATTCAATTTCAAAAGCTTTATCAAAATTAGGCAAACAAAGCGTTAATGGTGTGAAGCCTTTGGGACTTGAGATGGATTTAATTTTCATGTAGTTTGATGGTTTCTTTAGGCTTGTATTTGATCCTGGAGGATTGATATATAAGCACATAGATAATAAGAGATTTGCCTTTTTACAGGGTTTAAGTCTCAATAGAGATAGGATTTATTTTTATTTTATTTTATTTTTATTCCATATTATCTCAAAATTAAAACATGTGTCTCTTGTTTTTGTGTTGTAGGTACCTTGGCTCCAAATTCGAGGTCGAATTTTCTTTCAAGAAGGAGGGAATGATAGAGGACTAGAAAGCTGCAAGAAGAGCCCAAAACTGGAGCCAATTTTTAGAATAGGAGTTTATATAATTGGGTCTTTTGTAATTAGCCTTTTATGTTTTTTTATTCTATTTCTTTTTAATTTGGGCCTTTTTAGTTATTTGGGCCTTTAATAATGGGCCATGGTAAGCCGTTAGGTTCATAGTATAAATAGAGCCAAATGTTTCCTTTGTAACCAGTTTTGACTCTTATTTGGAATGAAGCTTTAGGCTTTTGTGAGAGGAAACCCTCTAGGTTCTTAGGAAGTGCCCTCGATTCTTATCTTTGAATTTCCGTATTCAAAGTGGCGAATCTTCCCCGACTTATCAATCCTTAGGGATTGTGGCGTCGTTCTTTCCATCTCTTGACCTCAATCCGCTTTTCCTTTTTGTTCCCAAATTTTTATCCTTTAATTTTTATCATTTGAGAAGCTGAATTTGTGATCCGTAGAGGGGTTTTCATCAGTTTAGAACATGAATCCCAAACTTGTCCAAAATCAGAATCATTGACATCCAAATCCTTTATAAGCTCAAAACCAACTAACTTAGTTTGCAAGGAAGTAAGCAATGCATACCTTCTGGACAATGCATCAGCAACAATGATCAGATAAGGAAACATCTCAATGAACTCCAACCACTTGGCTTGTCTCTTTTGAAGCTTGCCTTGAGTTTTCAAAAACTTCGAACTTTGATGGTCATAATGGATTTTGAACTCTCTTGGCCACAAGTAGTGCTGCCAATTTTGCAAAGTTCTCACCAAAGCATACAACTCCTTGTCATAGGTAGGATAATTCAATGCTGCTCCATTAAGTTTCTCACTAAAATATGCAATTGGTTTTAGAGTCCTGCATCAACACAGCCCCTATTCCAACACCAGAAGCATCACATTCAATTTCAAAAGCTTTATCAAAATTAGGCAAACAAAGCGTTAATGGTGTGAAGCCTTTGGGACTTGAGATGGATTTAATTTTCATGTAGTTTGATGGTTTCTTTAGGCTTGTATTTGATCCTGGAGGATTGATATATAAGCACATAGATAATAAGAGATTTGCCTTTTTACAGGGTTTAAGTCTCAATAGAGATAGGATTTATTTTTATTTTATTTTATTTTTATTCCATATTATCTCAAAATTAAAACATGTGTCTCTTGTTTTTGTGTTGTAGGTACCTTGGCTCCAAATTCGAGGTCGAATTTTCTTTCAAGAAGGAGGGAATGATAGAGGACTAGAAAGCTGCAAGAAGAGCCCAAAACTGGAGCCAATTTTTAGAATAGGAGTTTATATAATTGGGTCTTTTGTAATTAGCCTTTTATGTTTTTTTATTCTATTTCTTTTTAATTTGGGCCTTTTTAGTTATTTGGGCCTTTAATAATGGGCCATGGTAAGCCGTTAGGTTCATAGTATAAATAGAGCCAAATGTTTCCTTTGTAACCAGTTTTGACTCTTATTTGGAATGAAGCTTTAGGCTTTTGTGAGAGGAAACCCTCTAGGTTCTTAGGAAGTGCCCTCGATTCTTATCTTTGAATTTCCGTATTCAAAGTGGCGAATCTTCCCCGACTTATCAATCCTTAGGGATTGTGGCGTCGTTCTTTCCATCTCTTGACCTCAATCCGCTTTTCCTTTTTGTTCCCAAATTTTTATCCTTTAATTTTTATCATTTGAGAAGCTGAATTTGTGATCCGTAGAGGGGTTTTCATCAGTTTAGAACAGGAATCCCAAACTTGTCCAAAATCAGAATCATTGACATCCAAATCCTTTATAAGCTCAAAACCAACTAACTTAGTTTGCAAGGAAGTAAGCAATGCATACCTTCTGGACAATGCATCAGCAACAATGATCAGATAAGGAAACATCTCAATGAACTCCAACCACTTGGCTTGTCTCTTTTGAAGCTTGCCTTGAGTTTTCAAAAACTTCGAACTTTGATGGTCATAATGGATTTTGAACTCTCTTGGCCACAAGTAGTGCTGCCAATTTTGCAAAGTTCTCACCAAAGCATACAACTCCTTGTCATAGGTAGGATAATTCAATGCTGCTCCATTAAGTTTCTCACTAAAATATGCAATTGGTTTTAGAGTCCTGCATCAACACAGCCCCTATTCCAACACCAGAAGCATCACATTCAATTTCAAAAGCTTTATCAAAATTAGGCAAACAAAGCGTTAATGGTGTGAAGCCTTTGGGACTTGAGATGGATTTAATTTTCATGTAGTTTGATGGTTTCTTTAGGCTTGTATTTGATCCTGGAGGATTGATATATAAGCACATAGATAATAAGAGATTTGCCTTTTTACAGGGTTTAAGTCTCAATAGAGATAGGATTTATTTTTATTTTATTTTATTTTTATTCCATATTATCTCAAAATTAAAACATGTGTCTCTTGTTTTTGTGTTGTAGGTACCTTGGCTCCAAATTCGAGGTCGAATTTTCTTTCAAGAAGGAGGGAATGATAGAGGACTAGAAAGCTGCAAGAAGAGCCCAAAACTGGAGCCAATTTTTAGAATAGGTGTTTATATAATTGGGTCTTTTGTAATTAGCCTTTTATGTTTTTTTATTCTATTTCTTTTTAATTTGGGCCTTTTTAGTTATTTGGGCCTTTAATAATGGGCCATGGTAAGCCGTTAGGTTCATAGTATAAATAGAGCCAAATGTTTCCTTTGTAACCAGTTTTGACTCTTATTTGGAATGAAGCTTTAGGCTTTTGTGAGAGGAAACCCTCTAGGTTCTTAGGAAGTGCCCTCGATTCTTATCTTTGAATTTCCGTATTCAAAGTGGTGAATCTTCCCCGACTTATCAATCCTTAGGGATTGTGGCGTCGTTCTTTCCATCTCTTGACCTCAATCCGCTTTTCCTTTTTGTTCCCAAATTTTTATCCTTTAATTTTTATCATTTGAGAAGCTGAATTTGTGATCCGTAGAGGGGTTTTCATCAGTTTAGAACAGGAATCCCAAACTTGTCCAAAATCAGAATCATTGACATCCAAATCCTTTATAAGCTCAAAACCAACTAACTTAGTTTGCAAGGAAGTAAGCAATGCATACCTTCTGGACAATGCATCAGCAACAATGATCAGATAAGGAAACATCTCAATGAACTCCAACCACTTGGCTTGTCTCTTTTGAAGCTTGCCTTGAGTTTTCAAAAACTTCGAACTTTGATGGTCATAATGGATTTTGAACTCTCTTGGCCACAAGTAGTGCTGCCAATTTTGCAAAGTTCTCACCAAAGCATACAACTCCTTGTCATAGGTAGGATAATTCAATGCTGCTCCATTAAGTTTCTCACTAAAATATGCAATTGGTTTTAGAGTCCTGCATCAACACAGCCCCTATTCCAACACCAGAAGCATCACATTCAATTTCAAAAGCTTTATCAAAATTAGGCAAACAAAGCGTTAATGGTGTGAAGCCTTTGGGACTTGAGATGGATTTAATTTTCATGTAGTTTGATGGTTTCTTTAGGCTTGTATTTGATCCTGGAGGATTGATATATAAGCACATAGATAATAAGAGATTTGCCTTTTTACAGGGTTTAAGTCTCAATAGAGATAGGATTTATTTTTATTTTATTTTATTTTTATTCCATATTATCTCAAAATTAAAACATGTGTCTCTTGTTTTTGTGTTGTAGGTACCTTGGCTCCAAATTCGAGGTCGAATTTTCTTTCAAGAAGGAGGGAATGATAGAGGACTAGAAAGCTGCAAGAAGAGCCCAAAACTGGAGCCAATTTTTAGAATAGGAGTTTATATAATTGGGTCTTTTGTAATTAGCCTTTTATGTTTTTTTATTCTATTTCTTTTTAATTTGGGCCTTTTTAGTTATTTGGGCCTTTAATAATGGGCCATGGTAAGCCGTTAGGTTCATAGTATAAATAGAGCCAAATGTTTCCTTTGTAACCAGTTTTGACTCTTATTTGGAATGAAGCTTTAGGCTTTTGTGAGAGGAAACCCTCTAGGTTCTTAGGAAGTGCCCTCGATTCTTATCTTTGAATTTCCGTATTCAAAGTGGCGAATCTTCCCCGACTTATCAATCCTTAGGGATTGTGGCGTCGTTCTTTCCATCTCTTGACCTCAATCCGCTTTTCCTTTTTGTTCCCAAATTTTTATCCTTTAATTTTTATCATTTGAGAAGCTGAATTTGTGATCCGTAGAGGGGTTTTCATCAGTTTAGAACATGAATCCCAAACTTGTCCAAAATCAGAATCATTGACATCCAAATCCTTTATAAGCTCAAAACCAACTAACTTAGTTTGCAAGGAAGTAAGCAATGCATACCTTCTGGACAATGCATCAGCAACAATGATCAGATAAGGAAACATCTCAATGAACTCCAACCACTTGGCTTGTCTCTTTTGAAGCTTGCCTTGAGTTTTCAAAAACTTCGAACTTTGATGGTCATAATGGATTTTGAACTCTCTTGGCCACAAGTAGTGCTGCCAATTTTGCAAAGTTCTCACCAAAGCATACAACTCCTTGTCATAGGTAGGATAATTCAATGCTGCTCCATTAAGTTTCTCACTAAAATATGCAATTGGTTTTAGAGTCCTGCATCAACACAGCCCCTATTCCAACACCAGAAGCATCACATTCAATTTCAAAAGCTTTATCAAAATTAGGCAAACAAAGCGTTAATGGTGTGAAGCCTTTGGGACTTGAGATGGATTTAATTTTCATGTAGTTTGATGGTTTCTTTAGGCTTGTATTTGATCCTGGAGGATTGATATATAAGCACATAGATAATAAGAGATTTGCCTTTTTACAGGGTTTAAGTCTCAATAGAGATAGGATTTATTTTTATTTTATTTTATTTTTATTCCATATTATCTCAAAATTAAAACATGTGTCTCTTGTTTTTGTGTTGTAGGTACCTTGGCTCCAAATTCGAGGTCGAATTTTCTTTCAAGAAGGAGGGAATGATAGAGGACTAGAAAGCTGCAAGAAGAGCCCAAAACTGGAGCCAATTTTTAGAATAGGAGTTTATATAATTGGGTCTTTTGTAATTAGCCTTTTATGTTTTTTTATTCTATTTCTTTTTAATTTGGGCCTTTTTAGTTATTTGGGCCTTTAATAATGGGCCATGGTAAGCCGTTAGGTTCATAGTATAAATAGAGCCAAATGTTTCCTTTGTAACCAGTTTTGACTCTTATTTGGAATGAAGCTTTAGGCTTTTGTGAGAGGAAACCCTCTAGGTTCTTAGGAAGTGCCCTCGATTCTTATCTTTGAATTTCCGTATTCAAAGTGGCGAATCTTCCCCGACTTATCAATCCTTAGGGATTGTGGCGTCGTTCTTTCCATCTCTTGACCTCAATCCGCTTTTCCTTTTTGTTCCCAAATTTTTATCCTTTAATTTTTATCATTTGAGAAGCTGAATTTGTGATCCGTAGAGGGGTTTTCATCAGTTTAGAACATGAATCCCAAACTTGTCCAAAATCAGAATCATTGACATCCAAATCCTTTATAAGCTCAAAACCAACTAACTTAGTTTGCAAGGAAGTAAGCAATGCATACCTTCTGGACAATGCATCAGCAACAATGATCAGATAAGGAAACATCTCAATGAACTCCAACCACTTGGCTTGTCTCTTTTGAAGCTTGCCTTGAGTTTTCAAAAACTTCGAACTTTGATGGTCATAATGGATTTTGAACTCTCTTGGCCACAAGTAGTGCTGCCAATTTTGCAAAGTTCTCACCAAAGCATACAACTCCTTGTCATAGGTAGGATAATTCAATGCTGCTCCATTAAGTTTCTCACTAAAATATGCAATTGGTTTTAGAGTCCTGCATCAACACAGCCCCTATTCCAACACCAGAAGCATCACATTCAATTTCAAAAGCTTTATCAAAATTAGGCAAACAAAGCGTTAATGGTGTGAAGCCTTTGGGACTTGAGATGGATTTAATTTTCATGTAGTTTGATGGTTTCTTTAGGCTTGTATTTGATCCTGGAGGATTGATATATAAGCACATAGATAATAAGAGATTTGCCTTTTTACAGGGTTTAAGTCTCAATAGAGATAGGATTTATTTTTATTTTATTTTATTTTTATTCCATATTATCTCAAAATTAAAACATGTGTCTCTTGTTTTTGTGTTGTAGGTACCTTGGCTCCAAATTCGAGGTCGAATTTTCTTTCAAGAAGGAGGGAATGATAGAGGACTAGAAAGCTGCAAGAAGAGCCCAAAACTGGAGCCAATTTTTAGAATAGGAGTTTATATAATTGGGTCTTTTGTAATTAGCCTTTTATGTTTTTTTATTCTATTTCTTTTTAATTTGGGCCTTTTTAGTTATTTGGGCCTTTAATAATGGGCCATGGTAAGCCGTTAGGTTCATAGTATAAATAGAGCCAAATGTTTCCTTTGTAACCAGTTTTGACTCTTATTTGGAATGAAGCTTTAGGCTTTTGTGAGAGGAAACCCTCTAGGTTCTTAGGAAGTGCCCTCGATTCTTATCTTTGAATTTCCGTATTCAAAGTGGCGAATCTTCCCCGACTTATCAATCCTTAGGGATTGTGGCGTCGTTCTTTCCATCTCTTGACCTCAATCCGCTTTTCCTTTTTGTTCCCAAATTTTTATCCTTTAATTTTTATCATTTGAGAAGCTGAATTTGTGATCCGTAGAGGGGTTTTCATCAGTTTAGAACAGGAATCCCAAACTTGTCCAAAATCAGAATCATTGACATCCAAATCCTTTATAAGCTCAAAACCAACTAACTTAGTTTGCAAGGAAGTAAGCAATGCATACCTTCTGGACAATGCATCAGCAACAATGATCAGATAAGGAAACATCTCAATGAACTCCAACCACTTGGCTTGTCTCTTTTGAAGCTTGCCTTGAGTTTTCAAAAACTTCGAACTTTGATGGTCATAATGGATTTTGAACTCTCTTGGCCACAAGTAGTGCTGCCAATTTTGCAAAGTTCTCACCAAAGCATACAACTCCTTGTCATAGGTAGGATAATTCAATGCTGCTCCATTAAGTTTCTCACTAAAATATGCAATTGGTTTTAGAGTCCTGCATCAACACAGCCCCTATTCCAACACCAGAAGCATCACATTCAATTTCAAAAGCTTTATCAAAATTAGGCAAACAAAGCGTTAATGGTGTGAAGCCTTTGGGACTTGAGATGGATTTAATTTTCATGTAGTTTGATGGTTTCTTTAGGCTTGTATTTGATCCTGGAGGATTGATATATAAGCACATAGATAATAAGAGATTTGCCTTTTTACAGGGTTTAAGTCTCAATAGAGATAGGATTTATTTTTATTTTATTTTATTTTTATTCCATATTATCTCAAAATTAAAACATGTGTCTCTTGTTTTTGTGTTGTAGGTACCTTGGCTCCAAATTCGAGGTCGAATTTTCTTTCAAGAAGGAGGGAATGATAGAGGACTAGAAAGCTGCAAGAAGAGCCCAAAACTGGAGCCAATTTTTAGAATAGGAGTTTATATAATTGGGTCTTTTGTAATTAGCCTTTTATGTTTTTTTATTCTATTTCTTTTTAATTTGGGCCTTTTTAGTTATTTGGGCCTTTAATAATGGGCCATGGTAAGCCGTTAGGTTCATAGTATAAATAGAGCCAAATGTTTCCTTTGTAACCAGTTTTGACTCTTATTTGGAATGAAGCTTTAGGCTTTTGTGAGAGGAAACCCTCTAGGTTCTTAGGAAGTGCCCTCGATTCTTATCTTTGAATTTCCGTATTCAAAGTGGCGAATCTTCCCCGACTTATCAATCCTTAGGGATTGTGGCGTCGTTCTTTCCATCTCTTGACCTCAATCCGCTTTTCCTTTTTGTTCCCAAATTTTTATCCTTTAATTTTTATCATTTGAGAAGCTGAATTTGTGATCCGTAGAGGGGTTTTCATCAGTTTAGAACAGGAATCCCAAACTTGTCCAAAATCAGAATCATTGACATCCAAATCCTTTATAAGCTCAAAACCAACTAACTTAGTTTGCAAGGAAGTAAGCAATGCATACCTTCTGGACAATGCATCAGCAACAATGATCAGATAAGGAAACATCTCAATGAACTCCAACCACTTGGCTTGTCTCTTTTGAAGCTTGCCTTGAGTTTTCAAAAACTTCGAACTTTGATGGTCATAATGGATTTTGAACTCTCTTGGCCACAAGTAGTGCTGCCAATTTTGCAAAGTTCTCACCAAAGCATACAACTCCTTGTCATAGGTAGGATAATTCAATGCTGCTCCATTAAGTTTCTCACTAAAATATGCAATTGGTTTTAGAGTCCTGCATCAACACAGCCCCTATTCCAACACCAGAAGCATCACATTCAATTTCAAAAGCTTTATCAAAATTAGGCAAACAAAGCGTTAATGGTGTGAAGCCTTTGGGACTTGAGATGGATTTAATTTTCATGTAGTTTGATGGTTTCTTTAGGCTTGTATTTGATCCTGGAGGATTGATATATAAGCACATAGATAATAAGAGATTTGCCTTTTTACAGGGTTTAAGTCTCAATAGAGATAGGATTTATTTTTATTTTATTTTATTTTTATTCCATATTATCTCAAAATTAAAACATGTGTCTCTTGTTTTTGTGTTGTAGGTACCTTGGCTCCAAATTCGAGGTCGAATTTTCTTTCAAGAAGGAGGGAATGATAGAGGACTAGAAAGCTGCAAGAAGAGCCCAAAACTGGAGCCAATTTTTAGAATAGGAGTTTATATAATTGGGTCTTTTGTAATTAGCCTTTTATGTTTTTTTATTCTATTTCTTTTTAATTTGGGCCTTTTTAGTTATTTGGGCCTTTAATAATGGGCCATGGTAAGCCGTTAGGTTCATAGTATAAATAGAGCCAAATGTTTCCTTTGTAACCAGTTTTGACTCTTATTTGGAATGAAGCTTTAGGCTTTTGTGAGAGGAAACCCTCTAGGTTCTTAGGAAGTGCCCTCGATTCTTATCTTTGAATTTCCGTATTCAAAGTGGCGAATCTTCCCCGACTTATCAATCCTTAGGGATTGTGGCGTCGTTCTTTCCATCTCTTGACCTCAATCCGCTTTTCCTTTTTGTTCCCAAATTTTTATCCTTTAATTTTTATCATTTGAGAAGCTGAATTTGTGATCCGTAGAGGGGTTTTCATCAGTTTAGAACATGAATCCCAAACTTGTCCAAAATCAGAATCATTGACATCCAAATCCTTTATAAGCTCAAAACCAACTAACTTAGTTTGCAAGGAAGTAAGCAATGCATACCTTCTGGACAATGCATCAGCAACAATGATCAGATAAGGAAACATCTCAATGAACTCCAACCACTTGGCTTGTCTCTTTTGAAGCTTGCCTTGAGTTTTCAAAAACTTCGAACTTTGATGGTCATAATGGATTTTGAACTCTCTTGGCCACAAGTAGTGCTGCCAATTTTGCAAAGTTCTCACCAAAGCATACAACTCCTTGTCATAGGTAGGATAATTCAATGCTGCTCCATTAAGTTTCTCACTAAAATATGCAATTGGTTTTAGAGTCCTGCATCAACACAGCCCCTATTCCAACACCAGAAGCATCACATTCAATTTCAAAAGCTTTATCAAAATTAGGCAAACAAAGCGTTAATGGTGTGAAGCCTTTGGGACTTGAGATGGATTTAATTTTCATGTAGTTTGATGGTTTCTTTAGGCTTGTATTTGATCCTGGAGGATTGATATATAAGCACATAGATAATAAGAGATTTGCCTTTTTACAGGGTTTAAGTCTCAATAGAGATAGGATTTATTTTTATTTTATTTTATTTTTATTCCATATTATCTCAAAATTAAAACATGTGTCTCTTGTTTTTGTGTTGTAGGTACCTTGGCTCCAAATTCGAGGTCAAATTTTCTTTCAAGAAGGAGGGAATGATAGAGGACTAGAAAGCTGCAAGAAGAGCCCAAAACTGGAGCCAATTTTTAGAATAGGAGTTTATATAATTGGGTCTTTTGTAATTAGCCTTTTATGTTTTTTTATTCTATTTCTTTTTAATTTGGGCCTTTTTAGTTATTTGGGCCTTTAATAATGGGCCATGGTAAGCCGTTAGGTTCATAGTATAAATAGAGCCAAATGTTTCCTTTGTAACCAGTTTTGACTCTTATTTGGAATGAAGCTTTAGGCTTTTGTGAGAGGAAACCCTCTAGGTTCTTAGGAAGTGCCCTCGATTCTTATCTTTGAATTTCCGTATTCAAAGTGGCGAATCTTCCCCGACTTATCAATCCTTAGGGATTGTGGCGTCGTTCTTTCCATCTCTTGACCTCAATCCGCTTTTCCTTTTTGTTCCCAAATTTTTATCCTTTAATTTTTATCATTTGAGAAGCTGAATTTGTGATCCGTAGAGGGGTTTTCATCAGTTTAGAACATGAATCCCAAACTTGTCCAAAATCAGAATCATTGACATCCAAATCCTTTATAAGCTCAAAACCAACTAACTTAGTTTGCAAGGAAGTAAGCAATGCATACCTTCTGGACAATGCATCAGCAACAATGATCAGATAAGGAAACATCTCAATGAACTCCAACCACTTGGCTTGTCTCTTTTGAAGCTTGCCTTGAGTTTTCAAAAACTTCGAACTTTGATGGTCATAATGGATTTTGAACTCTCTTGGCCACAAGTAGTGCTGCCAATTTTGCAAAGTTCTCACCAAAGCATACAACTCCTTGTCATAGGTAGGATAATTCAATGCTGCTCCATTAAGTTTCTCACTAAAATATGCAATTGGTTTTAGAGTCCTGCATCAACACAGCCCCTATTCCAACACCAGAAGCATCACATTCAATTTCAAAAGCTTTATCAAAATTAGGCAAACAAAGCGTTAATGGTGTGAAGCCTTTGGGACTTGAGATGGATTTAATTTTCATGTAGTTTGATGGTTTCTTTAGGCTTGTATTTGATCCTGGAGGATTGATATATAAGCACATAGATAATAAGAGATTTGCCTTTTTACAGGGTTTAAGTCTCAATAGAGATAGGATTTATTTTTATTTTATTTTATTTTTATTCCATATTATCTCAAAATTAAAACATGTGTCTCTTGTTTTTGTGTTGTAGGTACCTTGGCTCCAAATTCGAGGTCGAATTTTCTTTCAAGAAGGAGGGAATGATAGAGGACTAGAAAGCTGCAAGAAGAGCCCAAAACTGGAGCCAATTTTTAGAATAGGAGTTTATATAATTGGGTCTTTTGTAATTAGCCTTTTATGTTTTTTTATTCTATTTCTTTTTAATTTGGGCCTTTTTAGTTATTTGGGCCTTTAATAATGGGCCATGGTAAGCCGTTAGGTTCATAGTATAAATAGAGCCAAATGTTTCCTTTGTAACCAGTTTTGACTCTTATTTGGAATGAAGCTTTAGGCTTTTGTGAGAGGAAACCCTCTAGGTTCTTAGGAAGTGCCCTCGATTCTTATCTTTGAATTTCCGTATTCAAAGTGGCGAATCTTCCCCGACTTATCAATCCTTAGGGATTGTGGCGTCGTTCTTTCCATCTCTTGACCTCAATCCGCTTTTCCTTTTTGTTCCCAAATTTTTATCCTTTAATTTTTATCATTTGAGAAGCTGAATTTGTGATCCGTAGAGGGGTTTTCATCAGTTTAGAACAGGAATCCCAAACTTGTCCAAAATCAGAATCATTGACATCCAAATCCTTTATAAGCTCAAAACCAACTAACTTAGTTTGCAAGGAAGTAAGCAATGCATACCTTCTGGACAATGCATCAGCAACAATGATCAGATAAGGAAACATCTCAATGAACTCCAACCACTTGGCTTGTCTCTTTTGAAGCTTGCCTTGAGTTTTCAAAAACTTCGAACTTTGATGGTCATAATGGATTTTGAACTCTCTTGGCCACAAGTAGTGCTGCCAATTTTGCAAAGTTCTCACCAAAGCATACAACTCCTTGTCATAGGTAGGATAATTCAATGCTGCTCCATTAAGTTTCTCACTAAAATATGCAATTGGTTTTAGAGTCCTGCATCAACACAGCCCCTATTCCAACACCAGAAGCATCACATTCAATTTCAAAAGCTTTATCAAAATTAGGCAAACAAAGCGTTAATGGTGTGAAGCCTTTGGGACTTGAGATGGATTTAATTTTCATGTAGTTTGATGGTTTCTTTAGGCTTGTATTTGATCCTGGAGGATTGATATATAAGCACATAGATAATAAGAGATTTGCCTTTTTACAGGGTTTAAGTCTCAATAGAGATAGGATTTATTTTTATTTTATTTTATTTTTATTCCATATTATCTCAAAATTAAAACATGTGTCTCTTGTTTTTGTGTTGTAGGTACCTTGGCTCCAAATTCGAGGTCGAATTTTCTTTCAAGAAGGAGGGAATGATAGAGGACTAGAAAGCTGCAAGAAGAGCCCAAAACTGGAGCCAATTTTTAGAATAGGAGTTTATATAATTGGGTCTTTTGTAATTAGCCTTTTATGTTTTTTTATTCTATTTCTTTTTAATTTGGGCCTTTTTAGTTATTTGGGCCTTTAATAATGGGCCATGGTAAGCCGTTAGGTTCATAGTATAAATAGAGCCAAATGTTTCCTTTGTAACCAGTTTTGACTCTTATTTGGAATGAAGCTTTAGGCTTTTGTGAGAGGAAACCCTCTAGGTTCTTAGGAAGTGCCCTCGATTCTTATCTTTGAATTTCCGTATTCAAAGTGGCGAATCTTCCCCGACTTATCAATCCTTAGGGATTGTGGCGTCGTTCTTTCCATCTCTTGACCTCAATCCGCTTTTCCTTTTTGTTCCCAAATTTTTATCCTTTAATTTTTATCATTTGAGAAGCTGAATTTGTGATCCGTAGAGGGGTTTTCATCAGTTTAGAACAGGAATCCCAAACTTGTCCAAAATCAGAATCATTGACATCCAAATCCTTTATAAGCTCAAAACCAACTAACTTAGTTTGCAAGGAAGTAAGCAATGCATACCTTCTGGACAATGCATCAGCAACAATGATCAGATAAGGAAACATCTCAATGAACTCCAACCACTTGGCTTGTCTCTTTTGAAGCTTGCCTTGAGTTTTCAAAAACTTCGAACTTTGATGGTCATAATGGATTTTGAACTCTCTTGGCCACAAGTAGTGCTGCCAATTTTGCAAAGTTCTCACCAAAGCATACAACTCCTTGTCATAGGTAGGATAATTCAATGCTGCTCCATTAAGTTTCTCACTAAAATATGCAATTGGTTTTAGAGTCCTGCATCAACACAGCCCCTATTCCAACACCAGAAGCATCACATTCAATTTCAAAAGCTTTATCAAAATTAGGCAAACAAAGCGTTAATGGTGTGAAGCCTTTGGGACTTGAGATGGATTTAATTTTCATGTAGTTTGATGGTTTCTTTAGGCTTGTATTTGATCCTGGAGGATTGATATATAAGCACATAGATAATAAGAGATTTGCCTTTTTACAGGGTTTAAGTCTCAATAGAGATAGGATTTATTTTTATTTTATTTTATTTTTATTCCATATTATCTCAAAATTAAAACATGTGTCTCTTGTTTTTGTGTTGTAGGTACCTTGGCTCCAAATTCGAGGTCGAATTTTCTTTCAAGAAGGAGGGAATGATAGAGGACTAGAAAGCTGCAAGAAGAGCCCAAAACTGGAGCCAATTTTTAGAATAGGAGTTTATATAATTGGGTCTTTTGTAATTAGCCTTTTATGTTTTTTTATTCTATTTCTTTTTAATTTGGGCCTTTTTAGTTATTTGGGCCTTTAATAATGGGCCATGGTAAGCCGTTAGGTTCATAGTATAAATAGAGCCAAATGTTTCCTTTGTAACCAGTTTTGACTCTTATTTGGAATGAAGCTTTAGGCTTTTGTGAGAGGAAACCCTCTAGGTTCTTAGGAAGTGCCCTCGATTCTTATCTTTGAATTTCCGTATTCAAAGTGGCGAATCTTCCCCGACTTATCAATCCTTAGGGATTGTGGCGTCGTTCTTTCCATCTCTTGACCTCAATCCGCTTTTCCTTTTTGTTCCCAAATTTTTATCCTTTAATTTTTATCATTTGAGAAGCTGAATTTGTGATCCGTAGAGGGGTTTTCATCAGTTTAGAACAGGAATCCCAAACTTGTCCAAAATCAGAATCATTGACATCCAAATCCTTTATAAGCTCAAAACCAACTAACTTAGTTTGCAAGGAAGTAAGCAATGCATACCTTCTGGACAATGCATCAGCAACAATGATCAGATAAGGAAACATCTCAATGAACTCCAACCACTTGGCTTGTCTCTTTTGAAGCTTGCCTTGAGTTTTCAAAAACTTCGAACTTTGATGGTCATAATGGATTTTGAACTCTCTTGGCCACAAGTAGTGCTGCCAATTTTGCAAAGTTCTCACCAAAGCATACAACTCCTTGTCATAGGTAGGATAATTCAATGCTGCTCCATTAAGTTTCTCACTAAAATATGCAATTGGTTTTAGAGTCCTGCATCAACACAGCCCCTATTCCAACACCAGAAGCATCACATTCAATTTCAAAAGCTTTATCAAAATTAGGCAAACAAAGCGTTAATGGTGTGAAGCCTTTGGGACTTGAGATGGATTTAATTTTCATGTAGTTTGATGGTTTCTTTAGGCTTGTATTTGATCCTGGAGGATTGATATATAAGCACATAGATAATAAGAGATTTGCCTTTTTACAGGGTTTAAGTCTCAATAGAGATAGGATTTATTTTTATTTTATTTTATTTTTATTCCATATTATCTCAAAATTAAAACATGTGTCTCTTGTTTTTGTGTTGTAGGTACCTTGGCTCCAAATTCGAGGTCGAATTTTCTTTCAAGAAGGAGGGAATGATAGAGGACTAGAAAGCTGCAAGAAGAGCCCAAAACTGGAGCCAATTTTTAGAATAGGAGTTTATATAATTGGGTCTTTTGTAATTAGCCTTTTATGTTTTTTTATTCTATTTCTTTTTAATTTGGGCCTTTTTAGTTATTTGGGCCTTTAATAATGGGCCATGGTAAGCCGTTAGGTTCATAGTATAAATAGAGCCAAATGTTTCCTTTGTAACCAGTTTTGACTCTTATTTGGAATGAAGCTTTAGGCTTTTGTGAGAGGAAACCCTCTAGGTTCTTAGGAAGTGCCCTCGATTCTTATCTTTGAATTTCCGTATTCAAAGTGGCGAATCTTCCCCGACTTATCAATCCTTAGGGATTGTGGCGTCGTTCTTTCCATCTCTTGACCTCAATCCGCTTTTCCTTTTTGTTCCCAAATTTTTATCCTTTAATTTTTATCATTTGAGAAGCTGAATTTGTGATCCGTAGAGGGGTTTTCATCAGTTTAGAACAGGAATCCCAAACTTGTCCAAAATCAGAATCATTGACATCCAAATCCTTTATAAGCTCAAAACCAACTAACTTAGTTTGCAAGGAAGTAAGCAATGCATACCTTCTGGACAATGCATCAGCAACAATGATCAGATAAGGAAACATCTCAATGAACTCCAACCACTTGGCTTGTCTCTTTTGAAGCTTGCCTTGAGTTTTCAAAAACTTCGAACTTTGATGGTCATAATGGATTTTGAACTCTCTTGGCCACAAGTAGTGCTGCCAATTTTGCAAAGTTCTCACCAAAGCATACAACTCCTTGTCATAGGTAGGATAATTCAATGCTGCTCCATTAAGTTTCTCACTAAAATATGCAATTGGTTTTAGAGTCCTGCATCAACACAGCCCCTATTCCAACACCAGAAGCATCACATTCAATTTCAAAAGCTTTATCAAAATTAGGCAAACAAAGCGTTAATGGTGTGAAGCCTTTGGGACTTGAGATGGATTTAATTTTCATGTAGTTTGATGGTTTCTTTAGGCTTGTATTTGATCCTGGAGGATTGATATATAAGCACATAGATAATAAGAGATTTGCCTTTTTACAGGGTTTAAGTCTCAATAGAGATAGGATTTATTTTTATTTTATTTTATTTTTATTCCATATTATCTCAAAATTAAAACATGTGTCTCTTGTTTTTGTGTTGTAGGTACCTTGGCTCCAAATTCGAGGTCGAATTTTCTTTCAAGAAGGAGGGAATGATAGAGGACTAGAAAGCTGCAAGAAGAGCCCAAAACTGGAGCCAATTTTTAGAATAGGAGTTTATATAATTGGGTCTTTTGTAATTAGCCTTTTATGTTTTTTTATTCTATTTCTTTTTAATTTGGGCCTTTTTAGTTATTTGGGCCTTTAATAATGGGCCATGGTAAGCCGTTAGGTTCATAGTATAAATAGAGCCAAATGTTTCCTTTGTAACCAGTTTTGACTCTTATTTGGAATGAAGCTTTAGGCTTTTGTGAGAGGAAACCCTCTAGGTTCTTAGGAAGTGCCCTCGATTCTTATCTTTGAATTTCCGTATTCAAAGTGGCGAATCTTCCCCGACTTATCAATCCTTAGGGATTGTGGCGTCGTTCTTTCCATCTCTTGACCTCAATCCGCTTTTCCTTTTTGTTCCCAAATTTTTATCCTTTAATTTTTATCATTTGAGAAGCTGAATTTGTGATCCGTAGAGGGGTTTTCATCAGTTTAGAACAGGAATCCCAAACTTGTCCAAAATCAGAATCATTGACATCCAAATCCTTTATAAGCTCAAAACCAACTAACTTAGTTTGCAAGGAAGTAAGCAATGCATACCTTCTGGACAATGCATCAGCAACAATGATCAGATAAGGAAACATCTCAATGAACTCCAACCACTTGGCTTGTCTCTTTTGAAGCTTGCCTTGAGTTTTCAAAAACTTCGAACTTTGATGGTCATAATGGATTTTGAACTCTCTTGGCCACAAGTAGTGCTGCCAATTTTGCAAAGTTCTCACCAAAGCATACAACTCCTTGTCATAGGTAGGATAATTCAATGCTGCTCCATTAAGTTTCTCACTAAAATATGCAATTGGTTTTAGAGTCCTGCATCAACACAGCCCCTATTCCAACACCAGAAGCATCACATTCAATTTCAAAAGCTTTATCAAAATTAGGCAAACAAAGCGTTAATGGTGTGAAGCCTTTGGGACTTGAGATGGATTTAATTTTCATGTAGTTTGATGGTTTCTTTAGGCTTGTATTTGATCCTGGAGGATTGATATATAAGCACATAGATAATAAGAGATTTGCCTTTTTACAGGGTTTAAGTCTCAATAGAGATAGGATTTATTTTTATTTTATTTTATTTTTATTCCATATTATCTCAAAATTAAAACATGTGTCTCTTGTTTTTGTGTTGTAGGTACCTTGGCTCCAAATTCGAGGTCGAATTTTCTTTCAAGAAGGAGGGAATGATAGAGGACTAGAAAGCTGCAAGAAGAGCCCAAAACTGGAGCCAATTTTTAGAATAGGAGTTTATATAATTGGGTCTTTTGTAATTAGCCTTTTATGTTTTTTTATTCTATTTCTTTTTAATTTGGGCCTTTTTAGTTATTTGGGCCTTTAATAATGGGCCATGGTAAGCCGTTAGGTTCATAGTATAAATAGAGCCAAATGTTTCCTTTGTAACCAGTTTTGACTCTTATTTGGAATGAAGCTTTAGGCTTTTGTGAGAGGAAACCCTCTAGGTTCTTAGGAAGTGCCCTCGATTCTTATCTTTGAATTTCCGTATTCAAAGTGGCGAATCTTCCCCGACTTATCAATCCTTAGGGATTGTGGCGTCGTTCTTTCCATCTCTTGACCTCAATCCGCTTTTCCTTTTTGTTCCCAAATTTTTATCCTTTAATTTTTATCATTTGAGAAGCTGAATTTGTGATCCGTAGAGGGGTTTTCATCAGTTTAGAACAGGAATCCCAAACTTGTCCAAAATCAGAATCATTGACATCCAAATCCTTTATAAGCTCAAAACCAACTAACTTAGTTTGCAAGGAAGTAAGCAATGCATACCTTCTGGACAATGCATCAGCAACAATGATCAGATAAGGAAACATCTCAATGAACTCCAACCACTTGGCTTGTCTCTTTTGAAGCTTGCCTTGAGTTTTCAAAAACTTCGAACTTTGATGGTCATAATGGATTTTGAACTCTCTTGGCCACAAGTAGTGCTGCCAATTTTGCAAAGTTCTCACCAAAGCATACAACTCCTTGTCATAGGTAGGATAATTCAATGCTGCTCCATTAAGTTTCTCACTAAAATATGCAATTGGTTTTAGAGTCCTGCATCAACACAGCCCCTATTCCAACACCAGAAGCATCACATTCAATTTCAAAAGCTTTATCAAAATTAGGCAAACAAAGCAATGGTGCATTGGTCAGCTTATCTTTCAACAAGTTAAAAGCTCTTTCACATCATTCCATTTAAACACAACATTCTTTTTACCAAGTTCATTCAAAGGTGCAGCAATAGAACAAAAGTTCTTCACAAACCTTCTATAGAAACTTGCTAAACCTTGAAAACTTCTGACCTCATTGGCATTCGAATCAAGATCACAATCAAGAAAGCATCTTGATTGTGCCCGTGGTTGCGACTAACCAAGGTAGAACCCAAGAAAGGACAAACAGGACAAGAAATAACTATGCAAGAAAGAAAAAAAGAAGAAACATGGCTTGGAATCAATTAAGAAGGGATCTTGATTCCTATCTTCATTTCCTCCTTGCTTTTTTTGTTTCTTGCTTGAAACATTGCTTTCATGGTCAACAAGAAAGAAGTCAACTGAGATTCTTGACTTCCTCCTTCTTGGTCGCTTGTTCGTGACTGCTTTCTTGAATCAAGATCGCAATCAAGAACGCATCTTGATTCCGCCTGTGGTTGCTATTGACCAAGGTAGAACTCAAGAATGAACAACCAGGACAAGAAACGATCATGGAAGAAAGAACATAGAAGAAACACAGCATGGAATCAATCAAGATGGGATGTTGATTCCTTTCTTCGGTTCCTCCGTTCTTTGTTGGTTTCTTGCTTGAAACATTGCCTTCATGGTCAACAAGAAAGAAGTCAACTGAGCATCTTGACTTCTTCTTTCTTTGTCGTTTTTCATGACTGCTTTCTTGAATCAAGAACGCATCTTGATTGCGCCCGTGGTTGCGATTGACCATGGTAGAACTCAAGAAAGGACAAACAGTACAAGAAACGACCATGGAAGAAAGAAACACGACTTGGAATCAATAAAGAAGGGATCTTGATTCCTTTCTTCATTTCCTCTTTACTTTCGTGGTTTCTTGGTTGAAACAATGTTTTCATCGTCAACAAGAAAGAAGTCAACTTACCTTCTTGACTTCTTCCTTCTTCGTCGCTTATTCTTGACTGCTTTCTTGAATCAAGATCACAATCAAGAAAGCATCTTGATTGCACCCATGGTTGCGGCTGACCAATGTAGAACTCAAGAATGTACAAACAGGACAAGAAACGACCACGGAAGATTGAAACAAAAAACAAACACGGCATGGAATCAATCAGGACGGGATCTGGATTCCTTTCTTCATTTCCTCCTTGCATTCTTGGTTTCTTGCTTGAAACATCGCTGTCATGGTCAACAAGAAAGAAGTCAGCTAAGCTTCTTGACTTCTTCCTTCTTGGTCGCTTGTTCTTGACTGCTCTCCTGAATCAAGATCGCAATCTTGATTGCACATGTGGTTGCGACTAACCAAGGTAGAACTAAAGAAAGGACAAACAGGACAAGAAACAACCATGGAAGAAAGAAAAAAGAAGAAACACGGCTTGGAATCAATCAAGAAGGGATCTTGATTCCTTTCTTCATTTTCTCCATGCTTTCGTGGTTTCTTGCTTGAAACAATGCTTTCATGGTCAACAAAAAGATGTCAACTTAGCTTTTTGACTTCTCCGTTCTTTGTCGCTTGTTCTTGACTGCTTTCTTGAATCAATATCACAATCAAGTAAGCATCTTCATTACGGCCATGGTTGTGAATGACCGATGTAGAACTCAAGAATGAACAAACAGGACAAGAAACGACCATGGGAGAAAGAAACAAAGAACAAACACGGCATGGAATCAATCAAGAAGGGATCTGGATTCCTTTCTTCATTTCCTCCTTGCTTTCTTGGATTCTTGCTTGAAACATTGCTTTCATGGTCACCAAGAAAGAAGTCAACTGAGCCTCTTGCCTTCTTCCTTCTTGGCCGCTTGTTCTTGACTGCTTTCTTCAATCAAGATCGCAATCAAAGAAAGCATCTTGATTGTGCCCGTGGTTGCGACTGACCAAGGTAGAACCCAAGAAAGGACAAACAGGACAAGAAATAACCATGCAAGAAAGAAAAAAAGAAGAAACACGGCTTGGAATCAATTAAGAAGGGATCTTGATTCCTATCTTCATTTCCTCCTTGCTTTTTTTGTTTCTTGCTTGAAACATTGCTTTCATGGTCAACAAGAAAGAAGTCAACTGATATTCTTGACTTCCTCCTTCTTGGTCGCTTGTTCGTGACTGCTTTCTTGAATCAAGATCGCAATCAAGAACGCATCTCGATTCCGCCTGTGGTTGCGATTGACCAAGGTAGAACTCATGAATGAACAACCAGGACAAGAAACGACCATGGAAGAAAGAAACATAGAAGAAACACAGCATGGAATCAATCAAGACGGGATGTTGATTCCTTTCTTCGGTTCCTCCGTTCTTTCTTGGTTTCTTGCTTGAAACATTGCTTTCATGGCCAACAAGAAAGAAGTCAACTGAGCTTCTTGACTTCTTCTTTCTTGGTCATTTTTTATGACTGTTTTCTTGAATCAAGAACGCATCTTGATTGCGCCCGTGGTTGCGATTGACCATGGTAGAACTCAAGAAAGGACAAACAGTACAAGAAATGACCATGGAAGAAAGAAACACGACTTGGAATCAATCAAGAAGGGATCTTGATTCCTTTCTTCATTTCCTCTTTACTTTCGTGGTTTTTTGCTTGAAACAATGTTTTCATGGTCAACAAGAAAGAAGTCAACTTAGCTTCTTGACTTCTTCCTTCTGCGTCGCTTGTTCTTGACTGCTGATATGAATCTACTAAACGGATCGTCTTGAAAACAGGTAAAGGATAGAAAGAGGAACTTGACCCTAACCGCGACCTGCCGGTAGAACCAAAGTTATCAAGAAAGTGTGACCCTAACCGCGACCTGCTGGTAGAACCAACACTATAAAGTTCTTAACCCAAGAACAAAGGGGAAGCTCTCACAATGGAGAAACACTCAATTTGATTAATCTGAAAATTCTGCTTTGGAAGCTTACAAGAGGTTCCTATTTATAGGCTATGCTAGGCAGCCCTTAAAACAGAAGAAGTAAAATTCCACTAACAAACCCACTAGGCATTAATTACCCACTAACATTTATTTCCCACTACCCATCATAATGGTTCATGAATCATCACAATGGTTCACCAACCATCACAATGGTTCATTAACCATCACAATGGTTCACTAACCATTACAATGATTCATGAAGTCCCACCAACCATCACAATGGTTCATTAAGTCCCACTAAACTTTCCACTAAGCATTTATTCCCCACTAAGCTTTTACATTCCACTACGCATTAATTTCCCACTATCTTCTTGTCTTGTGAATTTGGGCTTTTTTCATGCTGTCTTTCATTTTGGGCTCAAATCTTGATCAAGTTGTAGAAAAGTGACCCACTTTGGAGTAGCCTCTAATCCACTTTGAACTGAACTTTTCTTGATCTCCATTATTAGGCCTTGCAATGCTTGCTTCATCCTCTTTGTCTTGGACCTAGTCATGGGACCTCCAATGTCACACAAAGTGTCTTTAGGTTGGCTTGTTGGATCTCTATCATTCCCTCCCTCTTTGAAAGGATTCATCCTCGAATCAAGTCCATCTCCTACATCAAACAAAGATAGATCAGCCACATTAAAGGTAGAACTTACATTACCATAATCAGTTGGCAAATCCAGCTTGCAAGCATTGTCATTAATCCTTTCTAACACTTGAAAAGGTCCATCTCCTCTTGGTTGCAACTTGGATTTCCTTTGAGTAGGAAACCTTTCTTTTCTCATATGAACCCAAACCCAATCTCCTCTTGCTTTGCATATTGCTCATTCCTTTTTTCAATGTTGGCTTGAACCTTGGCATGCAACTCCCTAACAAAATTTGCCTTATGCTTTCCATCCAAATTAGCATACTCATTAGTTGGCAAAGGTAAGATATCTAAAGGAGTTAAATGATTAAATCCATACACAACTTCAAAAGGAAAATAAGTAGTAGAATGAACAGTCCTATTATAAGCAAACTCAACATGTGGCAAGCATTTCTTCCATTGTTTCACATTCTTTTGAATGATAGCACGCAACAAGGTAGTAAATGTTCTATTGACAACTTCGGTTTATCCATCCATTTGACGATGTGCAACAGTAGAAAACAAGAGTTTTGTTCCTAGCTTATTCCACAAAGCTCGCCAAAAGTGACTTAGGAACTTCACATCTCTATCACTTACTATGGTTCTTGGCAATCCATGCAAACACACAACTTCTTTAAAGAACAAATCAGCAATGTTTGATGCATCATTGGTTTTAGAACTTGCAATGAAATGTGCCATTTTGCTAAACCTATCAACAACAACAAAAATGCTGCCTTTTCCACATTGAGATCTAGGCAATCCTAATACAAAATCCATTGAAACATCAATCCAAGGTTGATTAGGCACAGACAAAGGAGTATAGAAACCATGGGGCATGACTTTAGATTTGGCTTGCTTACATGTAACACACTTATTACAAATAGATTGCACATCATGTTTCATGTTAGGCCAATAAAAATGCTCATGCAGAATTTCTAAAGTCTTTTGAATTCCAAAATGTCCCATTAGTCCACCACCATGAGTTTCCCTAACTAGCATTTCACGCAAGGAACAAAGAGGCACACAAAATTTCTTATCTTTAAACATATGGTGTTCATGCCTATAGAACTCATCATTCCCAATTTCTCCACAAACAATACCACACATAGAGAAAGTTTCATCATGATCATACAAGTCCAAATGATGTGTGTTATTCTCAAGTCTCAAGGACTTTGCATCATTACCAAAACTAAGATCATGCAAATCATATGCATCATTCAAATCACAAGTATCATGCAAGTCAAGATTATGCAAATCATATGCATCATGCAAATCACAAGTATCATGCAAATCATATGCATCATTCAAATCACAAGTATCATGCAAGTCAAGATTATGCAAATCATATGCATCATGCAAATCACAAGTATCATGCAAATCAAGAATTAACACATGTTGCACATCAACTAAAGCATAAGGTCTAGAGATGGTGAGTTAAAGGTTTCTTCTTCCAATGGTTGCCTTGTTCCTCATATGTATCCACCTCTTCTCCAAATTGCTTTGCCCATTGAATTTAGAAGAAAAAATTAAAGTAGTAGAAGAGAACTCTTGTTTTGCTTTAAGAGATAGCCAATCTTTACAATTGTTCAAAGATGGAACTTCCAACCCTTGAGCTACTTGTTTCATCGAAAGATTAAGGACTTCTTTTTGTCATTTGCCTTCGTCCATAGGAAGCTCTTCTTCAAGTCCCTTCAAAAGAGAATCATCACTTATAAACAAAGGGTTAGAACATAAAACTTTGCATTCCTCTTTTGAAAGCACTTCTTCAATTTCCTTCACAAAAGACTTATCACAATTGATCAATGGGTTAGAATAGAAACAAAAATATTCTTCTTTTTCTTTATCTTTTTCTCTTAATTCTTTCTTTTTCATCTCTTTTTCTTTTATCCCTTCTTCTCTCAACTCCTTTTCTTTTATCTCTTCTTCTCTCAACTCCTTTTCTTTTATCTTATTTTCTCTCAACTCATTTTCTTTTATCACTTTTTCTCTCAATTCTATTTCTTTCAACTCTTTTTCTTTTATCCCTTCTTCTCTCAACTCCCTTTCTTTTATCCCTTCTTCTCTCAACTCCTTTTCTTTTATCTCATTTTCTCTCAACTCTTTTTCTTTTATCACTTTTTCTCTCAATTCTTTTTCTTTCAACTCTTTTTCTTTTATCCCTTCTTCTCTAAACTCCTTTTCTTTTATCCCTTCTTCTCTGAACTCCTTTTCTTTTATCTCATTTTCTCTCAACTCATTTTCTTTTATCACTTTTTCTCTCAATTCTTTTTCTTTCAACTCTTTTTATTTTATCCCTTCTTCTCTCAACTCATTTTCTTTTATCACTTTTTCTCTCAATTCTTTTTCTTTCAACTCTCTTTCTCTTAATTCTTTTTCTTTCAACTCTCTTTCTCTTAATTCTTTTTCTTTCAACTCTCTTTCTCTTAATTCTTTTTCTCTCAACTTTCTTTCTCTCAATTCTTTTTCTCTCAACTCTTTTGCTTTTCTCATCTTTATTTTGTCTTCAAAGTCTAGCTTTGGATACAAAGGAGTAAGTTTTTTGTCATTGTGAACAAAAGAGGACCTTTGTAATTTTCTATGGAAATCCCTTTTGTAACAACTTGGTACAAACCTCCTTCTCATGACATCCTTCATCTCATCCCATGTACAAATAGGTTTTTCTCCACATCTACGCCTCCTACTCACAAACTTATCCCACCAAATACTAGCATAATAAATGAATTTAGAAATTACTAGTTTAATCTTCTCCTCCTCCAAGTAATCATGAAGATAAAACACATGTTCAATTTTTCTCTCCCACTCTAAATATAATTCAGGATCATTCTTACCTTGGAATGATGGTATTGTCATCTTGATATTTCTCAAATTATTGTCACCTTTTCTTCTCCTTCCACTTTTTCTCCTATATGAATAATCATCTTCCTCTTCCTCGTCACTATTGCAATTAGGAAGGGTCCTAGATCTGGATGTAGATTGTAAATCATCAAATCTTGCATTTAGAGCCTTGAATTGTTCTTGAATAGCATTCATGAACAACTTGAGTTCAGCATCTCCTACTCCTTCTCCTCCACTCATGATTAAAGTGCTGCAAAAATTGAGTTAGAAAAATCCTCACACAAACACTCTCTCACGTATTTATACTCAAAATATGTCACTCGTGTTTTCACTCAATTTGGCTTTTTCCCTCTGATAGCCTTACCACTCTTGCCTTTTACCACTCAACTTCACCTTATGAGCTCTTAAGTAAGAACCTTTAAGGATGATTCTACTCAACAAGAAACAGTAGAGAATTGGTGATATGATAACTTTAGGGAGTAAGCACACGCGATAGTAGAATAGAAACAAGGAATACAAGATATTTTTCTTTTTAAAGAGACAAGATCAAAGAAAGGTGTATAGAACGACAAAACAAAAGACCAAAATTGAAACTTTTTTTTTTTTTTTGAACTTTGCTTTTCTGATTGAGCAATATGTAATTTGAAGCAAAAGATTGATTACTAGCCAAGAATTTTTTTTTCTTTTTCGTTTTTTTTTCACCTTTTTTTTTTCTCAAACTAGAACAAATTTCTTTTTTTCTTTTTTTTTTGCACGATTTTTTTTATTTATAAAATGATAGAAAAGAAAGCACAAAGAGATATAGCAAAGGAAGATGAACAGACTTAGACAAAGATAACAAAAGAAGATGAACAGACTTAACAAAGAAAACAAAGGAATAGAACAAAACAAGACTGAATAGAACAAACAAAATAGAAATAGAACAAAAAACACAAAGGTTGACACAATAGAAGAAATGAGAAAACCAACAAGCATAGACAATTTTTTTTTTTTTTTTTAGGATTGACGAAGACAAACAAAGAAAGGATAGATAACACCTGAATTCAAGAGCCGAAGCTCTGATGCCAAATGATATGAATCTACTAAACGGATCGTCTTGAAAACAGGTAAAGGATAGAAAGAGGAACTTGACCCTAACCGCGACCTGCCGGTAGAACCAACACTATAAAGTTCTTAACCCAAGAACAAAGGGGAAGCTCTCACAATGGAGAAACACTCAATTTGATTAATCTGAAAATTCTGCTTTGGAAGCTTACAAGAGGTTCCTATTTATAGGCTATGCTAGGCAGCCCTTAAAATAGAAGAAGTAAAATTCCACTAACAATCCCACTAGGCATTAATTACCCACTAACATTTATTTCCCACTACCCATCATAATGTTTCATGAAGTATCACAATGGTTCATGAATCATCACAATGGTTCACCAACCATCACAATGGTTTACCAACCATCATAATGGTTCATTAACCATCACAATGGTTCACTAACCATTACAATGATTCATAAAGTCCCACCAACCATCACAATGGTTCATTAAGTCCCACTAAACTTTCCACTAAGCATTTATTCCCCACTAAGCTTTTACATTCCACTACGCATTAATTTCCCACTATCTTCTTGTCTCATGAATTTGGGCTTTTTTCATGCTGTCTTTCATTTTGGGCTCAAATCTTGATCAACTTGTAGAAAAGTGACCCACTTTGGAGTAGCCTCTAATCCACTTTGAACTGAACTTTTCTTGATCTCCATTATTAGGCCTTGCAATGCGTGCTTCATCCTCTTTGTCTTGGACCTAGTCATGGGACCTCCAATGTCACACAAAGTGTCTTTAGGTTGCCTTGTTGGATCTCTATCAATTTGTGTAATATCACAAGGCATTTATGCAAGACATTATATACTTAATTTTTAATGTCGCTAATTATTAATTTAACTATTAGCTAATATTTAACTAATTCTCTTCTTCTATTAAATCTTTATTAAAAACATCTAAAGTTAAATTTATTCGTTTTATCTTTTCCTTTGCCTCATTCCTTGTTAAAAAAAAAAAAATAACTTTCTAACTTTATAAAAATATTTATTGTACAAACATAAATAGATTTTTAATATTGGAAAATTCCTTTTCTAATGTGGAAGATCAGATTAGACTGCAACGACAGAGCATACTCCGGATTTCCTCTAAAGTTTTTCTAAGAAAATATTTTCCTTTAGAAATAAATTTACAAATGCTTTCCATTCCAACTTTAAAATAGTAGTGTTTATTTTTCTAATTAATTCTTATAAATTTAACTTTTTAGTGAGCTAATTAAATTAAAATTTAATATATAAAATTTCCCTTTTTGTATAATAGGCCGAAAACCCAAAAGTTTAATACTTAATCAATCTATAGAATTATCTTAATAATATCTTATTATACAAATATATATTTTTAGTAAATATTCTCTGAAATATGACCATGAGCTATACTACATGTTTTTCACTCAAAATATTTCAAAGTATATTTCATTAATTTAGATTGCCAAAACTGTTTTCATTACTATTTTTTTTTCCCAGAAAAATACTAATTAAGTCTGATGTGGTAGAAATCATAAAATGGAAGCTTTATCATATATTCATATACTTATCATTTAAGTTTAGAAAACACTTTACCATTATTCTTAGAAACAGAATGCAATTTAACTGTAAGTGGTCAATAACAGTTTTAATTTCACCTACTTGTTCTAATTTTGAGTTGTATAAATTCTAAACCCCATTTTTCTTTGCCTATCCGAGAAAACCCACCAACATACATATCTAATGGATTTTATTTCTTTTACTGAATCTTGAGTTGTTTGAAGTATTATGTTTTAGGAAAGAAAAATATTTACTTCTAGGCCTTCACATCATCACGAACTCAATGCTTAAGTTTTGACCCAACTCTAAGCTTATTTATATTACGTGAGGGAATATAAGTTAATAATAAAAGAAAATACTGTTTTCAACTTTCTGAAAACCGACACACACACACTCAAGTGGGGCTCCAAAGTTGTCTTTTATTGTGTTCTAAACTTTTAGTAACAAAACGTCAAAACCTTTCCTTAGAATGAAAAGAAACAAGCTTCCCTTCTTTGTAGTCTTTTACTTGGTTCAAAACACTCATATATCTACATCCTTTATTTCTGTTCTTTCTTCTTTCTTTTTAAACGTAAAACAAGTTGTTTATCAAAAGTAAAACTTGCTTCTTAGTTAGCTGGCAGGGAACCAAAACTGAAGGAGAAGGACGAAAAAGTGGTTTGACTACTCTCTCGTTTAATCCCTCGCCAAACAGAACTTGTTTAAAATCAGTGATTAAAACATGATTCAAAAGAATATTTACAAGATAAAATAAAAACTACTGTACAGACCCTTCTTGGCCCTCTGCACAAACCGTAGCATGAAGTAAAAAGAGAACCGGAAGGTTTCAAAATTTTATTGACTCCCAATTAGTTATTAGATTCATATTGAGTGTTTTAGAACTTCAAATTACCACAAAAATTGGACATGGTCTCCCCTAAAGGAGAGACACTCACAGCAGCCACAATAGTAAAGAAAATATAGAGAAATCACAGCAGCCACAATAGTAAGGAATACAGAGAAATGGAAACACAACCAGGAAAGGAACAAGAAA
The DNA here is from genome assembly GCA_026413185.1 of Pueraria montana var. lobata. Lineage (NCBI taxonomy): Eukaryota > Viridiplantae > Streptophyta > Magnoliopsida > Fabales > Fabaceae > Pueraria > Pueraria montana. The sequence goes on along the minus strand of CM048653.1, from coordinate 25,383,020 downwards.
TTAAAGAAGTACAAGAAAATAATTAAAAGGGTGAAAAACAGAAAATAAGAATAAATAACAAGTGAATCAAAGTCTCACTCCCCCCTTACCAAGGAAGTGAGGTTCGGTACAACAAGGAGAAGAAAGAAATGGGAGAGCTTCACAGTTGTATGCCTGGTGTTGCTTGCAAGTGAAAGGAGTAGGCTTTGGAAAGCTTGGAGGCTTCAACAATGGTGGCTTTGTGTATTTTTGAGAAGAAGAAGATGAAAGAAAGAGGGGAATTGAATGGGAGTGGTGAGACAGAGAGAGAAAACAGAAGAGAGAGCTGGGAAGAGAGAGTGGATCGTGAGAAAGGTGAAAGAATAGAGCCTATAAATAGAAATAGTCAAACATGCCTCTTTACACTTTCAACTTTGCTCTTTTTGTTAAATTTCAAAATTGCTACCCAAGGAAGGTAGGTGCATGATGAGGACATAGGAGGTAGCATGACCAAGGCAGACAACATGGAGGACATCCAAAACCTAGGAGGCCCAATGACAAGAGCAAGAGCTAAGAAGGCTAAAGAGGCTCTAAATCACTTAGCGGCTTTATTTTAGACAAGCCCAAGTCTGGAGGGAGAAGAGCTGAAAATGGTGCATTTAATTTAGATTGAAGACTTTGAGGAATAAGCATGGCTGGACATACCAATTGGGCTTGAGTTGCATCCCAAAATGATGAAGATATTATCTAGTTTTTCTATTAACTAAAGTAGTAATAAAGTGTTTGATGAGGACATAGGAGGTAGCATGACCAAGGCAGACAACATGGAGGACATCCAAAACCTAGGAGGCCCAATGACAAGAGCAAGAGCTAAGAAGGCTAAAGAGGCTCTAAATCACTTAGTGGCTTTATTTGAGACAAGCCCAAGTCTGGAGGGAGAAGAGCTGAAAATGGTGCATTTAGTCCAGATTGAAGACTTTGAGGAATAAGCATAGCTGGACATACCAATTGGGCTTGAGTTGCATCCAAAAATGATGAAGATATTATCTAGTTTATTTTCTATTAAATAATAAAAAAAAAAAGAGTTTAAAGTAAAAGTGCAGCAACTTGTTATTTAAGTTCAATTACACACTACTTGTTTAAATCAAGCCCTAGGAGTCTTCCTTGAACCTTTCCTCCAATCTGTTTTGCTTTGTCTTGTCTTTGTTGACATCTTTTCAAAACTGTGTTTGTGTCTCATCACCATTTCTTTTGAGTTTGGGATTGTACTCTTGTGTGTTCTTGGAGATTCTATTAAGAACTTAAAGAGAGCTATTGAGTGGTAAAAGGCAAGAGAGAACATTACAAAAAAGCCTATTAGAGAGCAACAGACACGAGTGATACATCTCTAAGAGTGTAAACACGTGAGAAGTGTGGTGAGGTCCTATTGCTTTCACTTCTGTTTCTTTTGTTTGAATCATGGCAGGTACTGGTGGTGAAAATAACCCTCCTCATACAGGAGACAACAGATTGCTAATTGATGCCATTACAACTCAAATGCAAAGGATGATGAGGGAGCATACAGAGGAGTTATATGAGAGAATTGAGCAGTTAGAAAATCAAGGGAATCATGATGATGATGGAGGAAGAAGGAGGTTTGATAGAAGGAGGAGAAGAGATAATGCTGGTGATGCTAGAGAGGAGAGAATTGAGGGAGTGAAGCTTAACATACCACCTTTCCAAGGGAAAAGTGATCCGGAGGCTTATTTGGAGTGGGAGATGAAGATTGAGAAATTATTTGCATGCCACGACTATACAGAAGATAAGAAGATGAAGGTGGCAGTGATGAAAACCCCTTTCCGGATCTCAAATTCAGCATCAACGGAAATTACGGAAACTCAAAAGGTGAAGAAAATATAAAGCGGAAAGACAAGAAATGGAAAGAACAACGCCACAATCCCTAGGGATTGATAAGTTGAGGAGGATTCGCCACTTTGAATATGGAAATTCAAAGATAAGAATCAAGGGTAGTTCCTAAGAACCTAGAGAGTTTCCTCTCACAAAAGCACCAAAGTTTCATTCCAAATGAGAGTCAAAACTCCTTACAAAGTTAACATTTGGCCTATTTATAATATGAACCTAAAAGGCTTACCAAGGCCCATTACTAAAAGCCCAAACAACTAAAAAGGCCCAAATTAAAAATAAACATCATTAAAAACATAAAAAACTCAACAAAAGCCCAATTTAGGCCCAAATTACATAAACTTCTATTCTAAGATTTGGCTCCACTTTAAGCTCTTCATGTACCATTCTAGTCCTCTATCATGCAGCCATGGAGTTCACTGATTATGCTCTCATTTGGTGGGACCAATTACAAAAGGAGAGGGCGAGATATGGAGAACCCTTGGTGAATAGTTGGGAGGAGATGAAAAGGTTGATGAGAAGAAGATTTGTTCCTTCTCATTATCATAGAGACCTTCACAACAAGCTTCAAAGGCTCACACAAGGTCACAAGAGTGTATCTGAGTATTATAAAGAGATGGAGGTGTCCTTGATTAAAGCGAATATCAGTGAAGATAGGGAAGCTACTATGGCACGTTTCTTACATGGGCTGAATAGTGATATAAGGGATGTTGTGGAGTTGCAAAATTATGTGGAGTTGGAGGACTTAGTGCACCAAGCTACTAAGGTAGAACAGCAACTCAAGAGAAAAGGTGCCATGAGAAGGAGCTCTTCAAACTTTAATTCTCCAAATTGGAAGGAAAGAAATAAGAAGGAGGGAGGTACTTCTTCAAGCAATTCTGTTGCTGCACCTCAAAGGACTCCAACTAAATCCAATGAGGCCCTTAAAAAAACTAGGAGTAGTGAGATAAAGTGCTTCAAGTGTTTGGGGAGAGGTTACATAGCTTTGCAGTGTCCAACTAAGTGATGAAGAGGAATATGATGAGGAAATGATACCAGAAGGAGATTTATTCATGGTGCGGAGGTTGTTGGGCAGCCAAGCAAAGGACTTGGATGAAAGCCAAAGGGAAAATATTTTCCACACAAGGTGCATCATCCAAGGAATGGTGTGCTCTTTGATCATTGATGGCGGGAGCTGCACTAATGTGGCTAGTGCAAGGTTGGTTTCAAAACTGAACTTGGAGACTAAACCACACCCACGGCCTTACAAACTACAATGGCTTAGTGAAGATGGTGAGATGATCGTGAACAAGCAAGTTGAAGTGGGATTTTCCATTGGGAAATATGAAGATGCTGTTTTGAGTGATGTGGTGCCAATGGAGGCTTGCCACTTACTTCTTGGTAGACCTTGGCAATTTGACAAAAAGGCCAACCATGATGGATACTCCAACAAGTTCTCTTTTACACACAAAGAGCGCAAGATTACTCTTGCACCTTTATCTCCAAGGGAGGTGTGTGAGGATCAAAATAAGTTGAGAGAAAAAAAAAGAGAAAGAGAGAAAAGAATTGGAAGGAAGAGAAAAAATGAGTGAAAAGAGTGGAAATGGCCAAAAGAGCAAAAAGAAAAAAAATCAAGAGAAAAAGAGTGAAAAAAAGGAGAGAAAAGAGAGCTATCTTGCAAAAGAAAGAGAGGTTAAGAGAGCATTGTTTACTAACCAGCCCCTTTACATGCTTTATTGCAAAGAATTGAGTTTGAATTATGTTGGTGCTAATAATCTTTCAAGTGGAGTTAAATCTGTTTTGCAGGATTTGGGGATGTTTTCCCAAAAGAAATACCTCCCGGTCTACCACCTTTGGGATTGAGCAGCATACAGGAGTAATCCACAAGAAACCAAGGAGATTCAAAAACAAGTGGAGGACTTGATGCAAAATGGGTGGGTCCAAGAAAGCTTGAGTCCATGTGTTGTCCCGGTTATTTTGGTACCAAAGAAAGATGGTACTTGGAGGATGTGCTCAGATTGTAGGGCAATCAACAACATCACCATCAAATATAGACACCCCATTCCAAGGGCTTTACAAACATGGCAGCACTATCTCTTGCCCAAAGTGTTTGTTATCCATAGTGACCATGAGTCCTTGAAGTACTTAAGGGGACAAGGCAAGCTTAACAAAAGGCATGCCAAATGGGTTGAGTTCTTGGAGCAATTTCCCTATGTGATCAAGCACAAGAAAGGTAAGTCCAATGTGGTAGCGGATGCACTCTCAAGAAGGTATGCTTTGTTCTCTGCTCTTGAAACTAAATTCCATGGTTTTGAGAACATAAAAGAATTGTATGAGCATGATCCATATTTTTCTCATGTGTATGCTTCTTGTGTGAATTCTGCCCAAAATGGATACTTTAGGCATAAGGGCTATTTGTTTAAAGAAAAACAATTATGTGTGCCTAAAAGTTCCATAAGAGAGTTACTTGTGAGAGAAGCACATGAGGGGGGTTTAATGGGGCATTTTGGTATTCAAAAGACTTTAGACTTGTTGCATGAACATTTCTTTTGGCCTCGCATGAGACATGATGTGCATAAATTTTGAGAAAAATGCATTATTTGTAAACAGTCTAAATCAAAGGTAATGCCTCGTGGTTTATATACACCTTTGCCAATTCCTGACTATCCTTGGATTGATATTTCTATGGATTTTGTTTTGGGTCTTCCTCGGTCTAAAAGTGGCAAAGATTTAATTTTTGTGGTTGTAGATAGGTTCTCTAAGATGGCTCATTTCATACCTTGTAAGAAGGCAGATGGTGCTTGTCATGTGGCTCATTTGTTTTTTAAGAAGGTGGTCTTTGAACCGGGTGATTGGGTTTGGGTGAATATGAGAAAGGAGAAATTCCTTCTCAAAGGAAATCTAAGCTTCAACCTAGAGGAGATGGTCCATTCCAAGTGTTGCCCAAGATTAGTGATAATGCCTACAAAATAGATCTTCCTGGTGAGTATGGAGTTAGTGCTACCTTTAATGTTTCTGATTTGTCTCTCTTTGATGTAGGTGATGAAGAATCCAATTTGAGGACAAATTCAAGCCAAGAAGGAGGGAATGATGAGGACATAGGAGGTAGCATGACCAAGGCAGACAACATGGAGGACATCCAAAACCTAGGAGGCCCAATGACAAGAGCAAGAGCTAAGAAGGCTAAAGAGGCTCTAAATCACTTAGTGGCTTTATTTGAGACAAGCCCAAGTCTGGAGGGAGAAGAGCTGAAAATGGTGCATTTAATCCAGATTGAAGACTTTGAGGAATAAGCATAGCTGGACATACCAATTGGGCTTGAGTTGCATCCCAAAATGATGAAGATATTATCTAGTTTATTTTCTATTAAATAAAGTTGTAATAAAGTGTTTGGGCTGCACTATTTTGTTTTAGCACATAGGCCCAAAACATTTGGTTATTTTCTTTGTTTTTATGTTGAGTGGGCTGCATTAGAATATTATATAATTAGGCAGGCCTGTTGGTGTGTTTTTGGTTATTTTTGGAAGGCAGCAGCCACTCCCTATATGTATGTCACATTTTATGAATGAAAGAAAGAATTCAGATTACAAGTTAACCTTTGGTGTGAGACTAGTTCTATAGGTTCTTCTGAGAATCTTTGAACTTATCAAGGGTGCTTATCCTTGTGGCGTTCGCAGGCTTATCAATCCGTGGATTGTGGCGCCTTCCAACTTTGGTTCCTGTGTTTGTTTTCGTTCTCAAATCCCCTTTGAGTCAAAACCCTAATCCTCAAATCCCCAATTTTAGTCTCGACTAAGCTTGGATCATATCTCACAATTTACAAGGTCGTTTTCGGTGATTCTTGAGTCTAACTTGCAGTTCAGGAAAAGATCTTTTACCTCCTTTTGGAATCACTCAATTCCGAGATTTATAACGTGAGATATGGACATTTGATAAAAAGACGTCGAGGAGGTTGCGATTTGGCATAAATTCCATTCTTAGTTGATCCAATCATCCATTCCTCATAGGGGTTCATATCAGTGCACGTGAGAGAGGAGAACTTAGCTTGCTCCAAGGACCTTCTTACTGATGGAAGTAGGTTGATTTGGTAGTGGATGTTGGAGATTGAAGGAGACGGTGAAAGTTTGGTAAGCTTTATAGAAAAATTGTGTTACTATCTTTGAAAAACTTGACAACCAGAGAAGGTTCTTATCAGCTTTCAAGAAAGGTTGGTTTGACCAAGATTTTAATTTATTTATTTATTTTGAAATTGACTTGAGTGAGTTGGTGAAGCCACGTGAGAAAGAGTAGTATCTACTACATGAGAGAAGAGAATGGGTCATGAGGAATGTGAGAGAAAGTGTAGAAAAACTGTGAAGAAAGAGTGTGAAAAGCTTTCTTTTATAGACTTAGGTTCCCTTTTTCAGTTTCAACGTGAGTGAGTAGGTGTGAGAGAGGGTAGCTGAGACTGAGAGTATCATCTACGTGAGAGAAGAGAGGCTGAAGAAAATATTAGTAGGGCAAAACTGAAGGAAGAAATAAATACATCTAGTGAGTCTTTGAGTCAGAGAATTTAGACTTTTATTTCAACTTTCAAAGGTAGTAGGTGACAGTTTTTATTTCAATTTTCAAAGATATTAGGTGAATTGTGTGAAGAAAGCTTCTTTATGTTGACATTCTGTCATAAACATAACGTCAAAATATTTTTGACTCATTCTCACATTCGAGCAGTAGGGATCACAGCCGTGAAATATGAATCACAACCGTGACTGGCGCTGATTTGCTTATCTGTTGAATCGCAACAGCATGCATCACACCCGTGAGATATAAATCACACCCGTGACTCGTGATAGACATGAATTTTACTTAGTTTTCAGTTTTTATTTGTATTTGAGCCTAAATCTTTTTAGTCCATTATTCTTAAATATCCTTCTAAACATTGAAAAGGGTTATGCACTTCTAACGCTTGACGGCTTGGGAAGAAAGCTAGGGTTATCAATTCTTAAAAAAATAAGATTAAGAATTAAACAAATAATCAAATATAGAAAATGAAAATGAGGGTGTTACAAGCCTCTGGCCTTCTTCCTTCTTGGTCGCTTGCTCTTGACTGCTTTCTTGAATCAAGATCGCAATCAAGAAAGCATCTTGATTGTGCCCGTGGTTGCGACTGACCAAGGTAGAACCCAAGAAAGGACAAACAGGACAAGAAATAACCATGCAAGAAAGAAAAAAAGAAGAAACACGGCTTGGAATCAATTAAGAAGGGATCTTGATTCTTATCTTCATTTCCTCCTTGCTTTTTTTGTTTCTTGCTTGAAACATTGCTTTCATGGTCAACAAGAAAGAAGTCAACTGAGATTCTTGACTTCCTCCTTCTTGGTCGCTTGTTCGTGACTGCTTTCTTGAATCAAGATCGCAATCAAGAACGCATCTTGATTCCGCCTGTGGTTGCAATTGACCAAAGTAGAACTCAAGAATGAACAACCAGGACAAGAAACGACCATGGAAGAAAGAAACATAGAAGAAACACAGCATGGAATCAATCAAGATGGGATGCTGATTCCTTTCTTCGGTTCCTCCGTTCTTTGTTGGTTTCTTGCTTGAAACATTGCTTTCATTGTCAACAAGAAAGAAGTCAACTAAGCTTCTTGATTTCTTCTTTCTTTGTCGTTTTTCATGACTGCTTTCTTGAATCAAGATCGCAATCAAGAAAGCATCTTGATTGTGCCCGTGGTTGCGACTGACCAAGGTAGAATCCAAGAAAGGACAAACAGGACAAGAAATAACCATGCAAGAAAGAAAAAAAGAAGAAACACGACTTGGAATCAATTAAGAAGGGATCTTGATTCCTATCTTCATTTCCTCCTTGCTTTTTTTGTTTCTTGCTTGAAACATTGCTTTCATGGTCAACAAGAAAGAAGTCAACTGAGATTCTTGACTTCCTCCTTCTTGGTCGCTTGTTCTTGACTGCTCTCCTGAATCAAGATCGCAATCAAGATTGCACCTGTGGTTGCGACTAACCAAGCTAGAACTAAAGAAAGGACAAACAGGACAAGAAACGACCATGGAAGAAAGAAAAAAGAAGAAACACGGCTTGGAATCAATCAAGAAGGGATCTTGATTCCTTTCTTCATTTCCTCCATGCTTTCGTGGTTTCTTGCTTGAAACAATGCTTTCATGGTCAACAAAAAGATGTCAACTTAGCTTTTTGACTTCTCCGTTCTTTGTCGCTTGTTCTTGACTGCTTTCTTGAATCAATATCACAATCAAGTAAGCATCTTCATTGCGGCCATGGTTGTGAATGACCAATGTAGAACTCAAGAATGAACAAACAGGACAAGAAACGACCATGGGAGAAAGAAACAAAGAACAAACATGGCATGGAATCAATCAAGACGGGATCTGGATTCCTTGCTTCATTTCCTCCTTGCATTCCTGGTTTTGGGCTTGAAACATTGCTTTCATGGTCACCAAGAAAGAAGTCAACTGAGCCCCTTGCCTTCTTCCTTCTTGGTTGCTTGTTCTTGACTGCTTTCTTGAATCAAGATCGCAATCAAGAAAGCATCTTGATTGTGCCCGTGGTTGCGACTGACCAAGGTAGAACCCAAGAAAGGACAAACAGGACAAGAAATAACCATGCAAGAAAGAAAAAAAGAAGAAACACGACTTGGAATCAATTAAGAAGGGATCTTGATTCCTATCTTCATTTCCTCCTTGCTTTTTTTGTTTCTTGCTTGAAACATTGCTTTCATGGTCAACAAGAAAGAAGTCAACTGAGATTCTTGACTTCCTCCTTCTTGGTCGCTTGTTCGTGACTGCTTTCTTGAATCAAGATCGCAATCAAGAACGCATCTTGATTTCGCCTGTGATTGCGATTGACCAAGGTAGAACTCAAGAATGAACAACCAGGACAAGAAACGACCATGGAAGAAAGAAACATAGAAGAAACACAGCATGGAATCAATCAAGATGGGATGTTGATTCCTTTCTTCGGTTCCTCCGTTCTTTGTTGGTTTCTTGCTTGAAACATTGCTTTCATTGTCAACAAGAAAGAAGTCAACTAAGCTTCTTGACTTCTTCTTTCTTTGTCGTTTTTCATGACTGCTTTCTTGAATCAAGAACGCATCTTGATTGCGCCCGTGGTTGCGATTGACCATGGTAGAACTCAAGAAAGAACAAACAGTACAAGAAACGACCATGGAAGAAAGAAACACGACTTGGAATCAATAAAGAAGGGATCTTGATTCCTTTCTTCATTTCCTCCCTTCTTTCGTGGTTTCCTGCTTGAAACAATGCTTTCATGGTGAACAAGAAAGAAGTCAACTTAGCTTTTTGACTTCTCCGTTCTTTGTCGCTTGTTCTTGACTTCTTTCTTGAATCAATATCACAATCAAGTAAGCATCTTCATTGTGGCCACGGTTGTGAATGACCAATGTAGAACTCAAGAATGAACAAACAGGACAAGAAACGACCATGGGAGAAAGAAACAAAGAACAAACACGGCATGGAGTCAATCAAGAAGTGATAGAGGACTAAAAAGCTATAAGAGGAGATTAAAATGAAACCCAGTCTTAGAATAGGAATTTATGTATTTGGGCCTTTTATTGGGCTTTTATATTTGGCCTTTTTATGTTTTTAATTATGTTTATTTTAGTATGGGCCTTTTTAGTTATTTGGGCTTTTATTAATGGGCTATGGGACTTTAGGTTCATAGTTATAAATAGGGCCAAATGTGATTTCTGTAATGAGTTTTGACTCTTATTTGGAATGAAGCTTTAGGCTTTTGTGAGAGGAAACTCTCTAAGTTCTTAGGAACTACTTTTGGTTCTTATCTTTGAATTTTCATATTCAAAGTGGCGAATCTTCCTCGACTTATCAATCCTTAGGGATTGTGGCGTCGTTCTTTCCATCTTCTATACCTCTATCCGCTTTTCCCTTTTTGTTCCCAAATTTTTATTGTTAATTTTTACCCATTGAGATGCTGAAGTTTGATCTGTAAAGGGGTTCACATCATTTGGTATTCAGAGCAAGGATTCAGCATCAAATTCCGCATCACTGTTCATCGCACGGTGATACTGTTCACCGATAGCGTGCTGTTCACTATCCCCCACTGTTCATCGTGATACTGTTCCGATAGCGGAACTGTTCATCTATCGCGCACTGTTCATCGTTCGGTACTGTTCAATGATTTGTGCTTTTTATTGTTTTGATCCATATTTTTTTATATTGCCTTATGTTTAATTTGAGTCAAAATCTGTATATTGAAATTCTGAAATTTGAATTTGGGGAAGAACATTCATAGTGTTCATGTGTGTTCTTGAGAGTCTTTGATAAAACCCTTGTGTTTGATCCTTGGAAAATTATTTAGAGTGAGTTTGGGTGTTATTACAAATATAAAAAGTTGAAGGTTCATAAAAAAAAAACCCAATTAGCAAAAAAAAAAAAAAGCAGAAAAAAAAAAGAAAGTTACAAGAAAATTGATATTTGAAAAAAAAAAAAGGGAAAAAAAAGTCTGCCCTATAGAAAGTCTTTCTACACCATTGTCAAACTCTCTCATTTTGGGATTCTTGTTTTGTGTTGCTCTTATTCTTGAGTCTTCGTCTTGTCTTTTCTTGGTATTCTATTTTGAGTATCTCTTTCATTTCTTTTAGCTTTTATTGCTTGTCTTTTAAATTTCTTTGGTTTTGTCTTAGAGTATTTCCCTTTCTTGACCTCTTAAGTTGAGCTGAGATTTGTTACATCTTTCACTTTGAATACAAATTCTTGATTTGTGATTGAGAGTACTTTTAAGAACTGAAGAGGAGTTTGAGTGGAAAAAGGCAAGTGTGCACATTATAGAAAAAAAGCCTTAAAAGAGATAAACACGAGTGGACTTAGAGTGTAAACACGTGAGAAGTGTGGTGAGGTCCATATTTCTATTATCTGTGCTAACCATTTTCTTGCAGCGATGTATTCTTCACCTTATCATGGAAGTGATGGAGGTTTTGGGGAAGATGAGATTCAAAAGGAGAACATATTTCAAACTAGATGTTTCGTTTTAGGGAATGTGTGTTCTTTGATTATTGATGGGGGTAGTTGCATTAATGTGGATAGCACTAGGTTGGTTAGCAAACAAAACCTTAAAACCACCCCACACCCTAAACCTTATTGCATGAAATGGCCATGTGAAGAAGGTGATTTGGTTGTAGACCAACAAGTTTTGGTGAGCTTTTACCATTGGAAAATATAAAGATGATGTGCTGTGTGATTTAGCTCCCATAGAAACATGTCATATCTTGTTAGGTAAACCTTGGCAAGTTGAAAGAAATATGAAACACCATGGGAAGACCAACAAGATTTCTTTTGTGCATGAAGGACATAAGATAAAACTTGCACTACTTTCACCTGAGGAAGCAAGTGAGGATCAAATTAAGTTGAAAAAGAAAATAGCACAAGAGAGAAAAGAGTTGACAGAAAAAGAAAAAGAGATGAGAGAAAATGAGTTGAGAGAAATTGAAAAAGAGAGTGAGAAAGAGAGAGCAAAAGATAAAGAGAATTCTGATTATTCTTGTTTTTATTCTAACTCTTTGTTTGTGTGTGAAGATTCTCTTTTGAAGGAAATTGAAGATGAGCTTCCAAAGGATGAATGCAAAGCTTCATATTTTGATTCCTTGTTTGGAAGTGATGACTCTTTTGTGAAAGAAATTGAAGAGGAGTCCTCAAAGGGGGAATGCAAAACTCTAATTTCTTTTCCTAAATTGGATTGTGGATTTTATTCTTCTTGTGCACCTAATCATGTAAATTCTTTTGTTTTGATGCCTAGGGAAGAATTGTTCATCAAGGATCAATGGGCAAAACAATTTGGCGAAGAAGTGGTTGTGCATATGAGGCACAAGGCAATCATTGGGAGGAGAAGATTTTGACTGACACCATTTTTCAACCTTGTGGTTTAATGGATGTGTTCATCCAAAATGCTATTGATGTGCATGTGACTTATGTTTTGCATAATACTTGTGATTTACATGCTGCATTTGTTTGGCATAAACTTGTTTTAGTTAATGGTGTGAAGCATTTGAGACTTGAGATGGATTTAATTTTCATGAAGTTTGATGGTTTCTTTAGGCTTGTATTTGATCCTGGAGGATTGATGTATAAGCACATAGAAAATAAGAGATTTGCCTTTTTACAGGGTTTAAGTCTCAATAGAGATAGGATTTATTTTATTTTATTTTTATTCCATATTATCTCAAAACTAAAACATCTGTCTCTTGTCTTGCTTTTGTGTTGTAGGTACCTTAGCTCCAAATTCGAGGTCGAATTTCCTTCAAGAAGGAGGGAATGATAGAGGACTAAAAAGCTATAAGAGGAGATTAAAATGAAGCTCAGTCCTAGAATAGGAGTTTGTGTATTTGGGCTTTTATATTTGGCCTTTTTTATGTTTTTAATTATGTTTATTTTAATATGGGCCTTTTTAGTTATTTGGGCTTTTATTAATGGGCTTTGGGACTTTAGGTTCATAGTTATAAATAGGGCCAAATGTGATTTCTGTAATGAGTTTTGACTCTTATTTGGAATGAAGCTTTAGGCTTTTGTGAGAGGAAACTCTCTAGGTTCTTAGGAACTACTTTTGGTTCTTATCTTTGAATTTCCATATTCAAAGTGGTGAATCTTCCTCGACTTATCAATCCTTAGAGATTGTGGCGTCATTCTTTCCATCTTCTATACCTCTATCCGCTTTTCCCTTTTTGTTCCCAAATTTTTATTGTTAATTTTTACCCATTGAGATGCTGAAATTTGATCCGTAAAGGGGTTCACATCAAGAAGGGATCTGGATTCCTTTCTTCATTTCCTCCTTGCTTTCTTGGATTCTTGCTTGAAACATTGCTTTCATGGTAACCAAGAAAGAAGTCAACTGAGCCTCTTGCCTTCTTCCTTCTTGGTCGCTTGTTGTTAACTGCTTTCTTGAATCTAAGGGCTTACCATGGCCCATTACTAAAGGCCCAAATTAAAAAGAAACTTAATTAAAAACTTAAAAGGCTAATTACAAAAGGCCAAATAACTCCTATTCTAAAAATTGGCTCCACTTTTTGGCTCTTCTTGCAGCTTTCTAGTCCTCTATCATTCCTTCCTTCTTGAAAGAAAATTCGACCTCGAATTTAGAGCCCAGGTACCTACAGCACAAAAACAACACAAGAGACACATGTTTTAGTTTTTGAGAAAATATAGAATAAAGTAACAAAATAAATCCTATCTCTATTGAGACTTAAACCCCTTAAAAAGGCAAATCTCTTATTATCTATGTACTTTATCAATCCTCCAGGATCAAATACAAGCCTAAAGAAACCATCAAATATCATGAAAATTAAATTCATCTTAAGTCTCAAAGACTCGGCACCATCACCTAAAACAATATCATGCAAATCATATGCATCATGCACATCACAAGTATCATACAAATCAAGAATTAACACATGTTGCATATCAATCAAAACATTAGGCCTAGAGATGAGATGATCCAAAATCTTCTTCTTCCAAAGGTTGCCTTGATCCTCATGTGCATCCACCTCTTCTCCAAATTGCCTTGCCCATTGATCCTTTATGTACAATTCTTCCCTAGGCATTAAAACAAAAGAATTTATATGATTAGTTGCACAAGAAGAATAAAATCCACAATCCAATTTAAGAGAAGAAATTAGAGTTTTGCACTCCCCCTTTAAGGACTCCTCTTCAATTTCTTTCAAAAGAGAATCTTCACAATCAAACAAAGAGTTAGAATAAAAACAAGAATAATCAGAATTCTCTTTATCTTTTACTCTCTCTTTTTCAATTGTTTCTCTTCCTCTCATCTCTTTTTCTTTTTCTTTTTCTCTCAACTCTTTTCTCTCTTGTGCAATTTTCTTTTTCAACTTAATTTGATCCTCACTTGCTTCCTCAGGTGAAAGTAGTGCAAATTTGATCTTATGTCCTTCATGCACAAAAGAAATCTTGTTGGTCTTCCCATGGTGTTTCATATTTCTTTCAACTTGCCAAGGTTACCTAACAAGATATGACATGTTTCTATGGGAGCTAAATCACACAGCACATCATCTTTATATTTTCCAATGGTAAAGCTCACCAAAACTTGTTGGTCTACAACCAAATCACCTTCTTTACATGGCCATTTCATGCAATAAGCTTTAGGGTGTGGGGTGGTTTTAAGGTTAAGTTTGCTAACCAACCTAGTGCTAGCCACATTAATGCAACTACCCCCATCAATAATCAAAGAACACACATTCCCTAGAACCAAACATCTAGTTTGAAATATGTTCTCCTTTTGAATCTCATCTTCCCCAAAACCTCCATCATTTCCATGATAAGGTGAAGAATACATTCCTGCAAGAAAAATGGTTAGCACAGATAATAGAAATATGGACCTCACCACACTTCTCACGTGTTTACACTCTAAGTCCACTCGTGTTTATCTCTTTTAAGACTTTTTCTATAATGTGCACACTTGCCTTTTTCCACTCAAACTCCTCTTCAGTTCTTAAAAGCACTCTCAATCACAAATCAAGAATTCATATTCAAAGTGAAAGATGTAACAAATCTCAGCTCAACTTAAAGAGGTCAAGAAAGGGAAATACTCTATAACAAAACCAAAGAAAATTTAGAAGACAAGCAATAAAAGCTAAAAGAAATGAAAGGGACAACTCAAAATAGAATGCCAAGCAAAGACAAGACTAGAAGACACAAGAAAAGAGCAACACAAACTAAGAAACTCAAATTTTCAACTTTGTGAAGAACTAGTGTATTCAAGAGAGCTAAAATGGCATAAAAGTGTATGAAAAAGAAAGAATTAAGCAATGGTGTAGAAGGACTTCTTATAGGGCAGATTTTTTTCTTTCCAATGATATTTCTTTTACACTTTGGCCCCCAAACTTTTCATAATTGCACTTGGGCCCCTATATTTTTTTGTATTTTTACTTTTGCCCCAATATTTTCTTTTTTTTATCTTTAAGTCCTTTTCTTTTGCTAATAAGTCCTCAAACTTTTTAATGTTTATAAAAAGCACCCAAACTCACTTAATTCAAATTTTTATGGATCAAACACAAGGGTTTTGTCAAAGACTCTCAAGAACACACATGAACACTATGAATGTTCTTTCCCGAATTCAAATTTTAGAATTTCAATATGCAGATTTTGACTCAAATTAAATATAAGACAATCTCAAAAAATATGGATCGAAACAATAAAAAGCACAAATAAATGAACAGTACCGAATGATGAACAGTACCGCATCGATGAACAGTACGAATGATGAACAGTATCGCATCGGTGAACAGTGACGCGCTGAACAGTACCGAATGATGAACAGTACGAAATTGATGCTAAATCCAGCTCTGATTACCAAAATGATAAGAACCCCTTTATGGATCACAATTCAGCATCTCAAATGATAAAAATTCAAGGATAAAAATTTGGGAACAAAAAGGAAAAGCAGATTGAGCTATAGAAGATGGAAAGAACGACGCCACAATCCCTAAAGATTGATAAGTCGAGGAAGATTCGCCACTTTGAATACGAAAATTCAAAGATAAGAACCAAGAGTAGTTCCTAAGAACCTAGAGGGTTTCCTCTCACAAAAGCCTAAAGCTTCATTCCAAATAAAAGTCAAAACTTTTTCTTTTATAAACAGATTTGATTCTTTTCTCTCTTTTTCTTGCTCTTTTCACTCTTTTCTAATGATAAGAACCCCTTTACGGATCACAATTCAGCATCTCAACTGATAAAAATTCAAGGATAAACATTTGGGAACAAAAAGGAAAAGCGGATTGAGGTATAGAAGATGGAAAGAACGACACCACAATCCCTAAAGATTGATAAGTCAAGGAAGATTCGTCACTTTGAATACGGAAATTCAAAGATAAGAACCAATAGTAGTTCCTAAGAACCTAGAGGGTTTCCTCTCACAAAAGCCTAAAGCTTCATTCCAAATAAAAGTCAAAACTTTTTCTTTTATAAACAGATTTGATTCTTTTCTCCCTTTTTCTTGCTCTTTTCCACTCTTTTTCTTTTCACTCTTTTCTCTCTTTTTCTTGTCACTCTCTTATATTCTTTTCTCTCTTGTTTTCTTTTATCTCTCATTTTATTTTGATCCTCACACACCTCCCTTGGAGATAAAGGTGCAAGAATAATCTTGCGCTCTTTGTGTGTAAAAGAGAACTTGTTGGAGTATCCATCATGGTTGGCCTTTTTGTCAAATTGCCAAGGTCTACCAAGAAGTAAGTGGCAAGTCTCCATTGACACCACATCACACAAAACAGCATCTTCATATTTCCCAATGGAAAATCCCACTTCAAGTTGCTTGTTCACGATCATCTCACCATCTTCACTAAGCCATTGTAGTTTGTAAGGCCGTGGGTGTGGTTTAGTCTCCAAGTTCAGTTTTGAAACCAACCTTGCACTAGCCACATTAGTGCAGCTCCCGCCATCAATGACCAAAGAGCACACCTTTCCTTGGATGATGCACCTTGTGTGGAAAATATTTTCCCTTTGGCTTTCATCCAAGTCCTTTGCTTGGCTGCCCAACAACCTCCGCACCATGAATAAATCTCCTTTTGGTATCATTTCCTCATCATATTCCTCTTCATCACTAGGTGGAGTAGAATCTGAAGAAGATTCACTAGTAATCTCCCCATCCTCCTTAAGTAACATAGTCTTCTTAGTTGGACACTGCGAAGCTATGTGACCTCTCCCCAAACACTTGAAGCACTTTATCTCACTACTCCTAGTTTTTTTAAGGGCCTCATTGGATTTAGTTGGAGTCCTTTGAGGTGCAGCAACAGAATTGCTTGAAGAAGTACCTCCCTCCTTCTTATTTCTTTCCTTCCAATTTGGAGAATTAAAGTTTGAAGAGCTCCTTCTCATGACACCTTTTCTCTTGAGTTGCTGCTCTACCTTAGTAGCTTGGTGCACTAAGTACTCCAACTCCACATAATTTTGCAACTCTACAACATCCCTTATATCACTATTCAGCCCATGTAAGAGACGTGCCATAGTAGCTTCCCTATCTTCACTGATATTGGCTCTAATCAAGGACACCTCCATCTCTTTATAATACTCATCTACACTCTTGTGACCTTATGTGAGCCTTTGGAGCTTGTTGTGAAGGTCTCTATGATAATGAGAAGGAACAAATCTTCTTCTCATCAACCTTTTCATCTCCTCCCAACTATTCACCAAGGGTTCTCCATATCTCGCCCTCTCCTTTTGTAATTGGTCCCACCAAATGAGAGCATAATCAGTGAACTCCATGGCTGCCACCTTCATCTTCTTATCTTCTGTATAGTCGTGGCATGCAAATAATTGCTCAATCTTCATCTCCCACTCCAAATAAGCCTCCGGATCACTTTTCCCTTGGAAAGGTGGTATGTTAAGCTTCACTCCCTCAATTCTCTCCTCTCTAGCATCACCAGCATTATCTCTTCTCCTCCTTCTATCAAACCTCCTTCTTCCTCCATCATCATCATGATTCCCTTGATTTTCTAACTGCTCAAGTCTCTCATATAACTCCTCTGTATGGTCCCTCATCATCCTTTGCATTTGAGTTGTAATGGCATCAATTAGCAATCTGTTGTCTCCTGTATGAGGAGGGTTATTTTCACCACCAGTACCTGCCATGATTCAAACAAAAGAAACAGAAGTGAAAGCAATAGGACCTCACCACACTTCTCACGTGTTTACACTCTTAGAGATGTATCACTCGTGTTTGTTGCTCTCTAATAGGCTTTTGTGTAATGTTCTCTCTTGCCTTTTACCACTCAATAGCTCTCTTTAAGTTCTTAATAGAATCTCCAAGAACACACAAGAGTACAATCCCAAACTCAAAAGAAATGGTGATGAGACACAAACACAGTTTTGAAAAGATGTCAACGAAGACAAGATAAAGCAAAACAGATTGGAGGAAAGATTCAAGGAAGACTCCTAGGACTTGATTTAAACAAGTAGTGTGTAATTGAACTTAAATAACAAGTTGCTGCACTTTTACTTTAAACTCTTTTTTTTTTTTTTTTACTTTCTTTCTTTCTTTCTTTCTTTTTTTCAACCTTACTGCAGTAATTTTTTTTTTTTAAATGTCAACAACAAGCACTCTTTTTTTTTTTTTAACTTGTGCAGCCTCTCTAATAGTTGGAATTTGTAATTTTGGAATGAAACTTTGAAATTGCAGCAATTGAGAATGAAACTAGACAGAATTCCCAACAAAACAAGCTATTACTTAACACACTAACAACATGCTACTCAAGGAACATGGATTCAAAGGATTAAAGTTCATGAACATAGGATGAACACTAAGAACACAAAGAACATGTATGAACTGAACAAGAAATTGAAGGAAGCAAACAACCAAAAGATAGGAAGACCAAATTAGGAAAAAACACAAAGGCTGAAACAGAATTGCACAATTCGATTTTAGAAAACAAAATTTAGGGTTTAGGGTTACCAATTGAGTGACCAGAACCGAGCTCTGAATACCAAACGATAAGAACCCCTTTACGGATCAAACTTCAGCATCTCAATTGGGTGGAAATTCAACAGAAAAATTTAGAAACAAAAGGGAAAAATGGATTGAGACAAGAAATGGAAAGAACGACGCCACAATCCCTAAGGATGGATAAGTCGAGGAAGATTCGCCACTTTGAATATGGAAATTCAAATATAAGAACCAAAAGTAGTTCCTAAGAACCTAGAGAGTTTCCTCTCACAAAAGCCTAAAGCTTCATTCCAAATAAGAGTCAAAACTTTTTACAAAGTAAACATTTGGCCCTATTTATACTATGAACCTAAGGGCTTACCATGGCCCATTATTAAAGGCCCAAATAACTAAACAAGCCCAAATTAAAAAGAAACATAATTAAAAACTTAAAAGGCTAATTACAAAAGGCCAAATTATATAAACTCCTATTCTAAAAATTGGCTCCACTTTTTGGCTCTTCTTGCAGCTTTCTAGTCCTCTATCACGATTGACCAAGGTACAACTCAAGAATAAACAACCAAGACAAGAAACGACCATGGAAGAAAGAAACATAGAAGAAACACAGCATGGAATCAATCAAGATGGGATGTTGATTCCTTTCTTCAGTTCCTCCGTTCTTTCTTGGTTTCTTGCTTGAAACATTGCTTTCATGGTCAACAAGAAAGAAGTCAACTGAGCTTCTTGACTTCTTCTTTCTTGGTCATTTTTCATGACTGCTTTCATGAATCAAGAACGCATCTTGATATGGCCCGTGGTTGCGATTGACCATGGTAGAACTCAAGAAAGGACAAACAGTACAAGAAACGACCATGGAAGAAAGAAAAAAAGAAGAAACACGACTTGGAATCAATAAAGAAGGGATCTTGATTCCTTTCTTCATTTCCTCCTTGCTTTCTTGGATTCTTGCTTGAAACATTGCTTTCATGGTCACCAAGAAAGAAGTCAACTGAGCCTCTTGCCTTCTTCCTTCTTGGTCGCTTGTTCTTGACTGCTTTCTTGAATCAAGATCGCAATCAAGAAAGCACCTTGATTGTGCCCGTGGTTGCGACTGACCTAGGTAGAACCCAAGAAAGGACAAACAGGACAAGAAATAACCATGCAAGAAAGAAAAAAAGAAGAAACACGGCTTGGAATCAATTAAGAAGGGATCTCAATTCCTATCTTCATTTCCTCCTTGTTTTTTTTGTTTCTTGCTTGAAACATTGCTTTCATGGTCAACAAGAAAGAAGTCAACTGAGATTCTTGACTTCTTCCTTCTTGGTCGCTTGTTCGTGACTGCTTTCTTGAATCAAGATCGCAATCAAGAACGCATCTTGATTCCGCCTGTGGTTGTGATTAACCAAGGTAGAACTCAAGAATGAACAACCAAGACAAGAAACGACCATGGAAGAAAGAAACATAGAAGAAACACAGCATGGAATCAATCAAGATGGGATGTTGATTCCTTTCTTCGGTTCCTCCGTTCTTTCTTGGTTTCTTGCTTGAAACATTGCTTTCATGGTCAACAAGAAAGAGGTCAACTTAGCTTCTTGACTTCTTCCTTGTTCGTCGCTTGTTCTTGACTGCTCTCTTGAATCAAGATCACAATCAAGAAAGCATCTTGATTGCGCCCATGGTTGCGGCTGACCAATGTAGAACTCAAGAATGAACAAACAGGACAAGAAACGACCATGTAAGAAAGAAACAAAGAACAAACACGGCATGGAATCACTCAAGAAGGGATCTGGATTCCTTTCTTCATTTCCTCCTTGCTTTCTTGGTTTCTTGCTTGAAACATTTCTTTCATGGTCAATAAGAAAGAAGTCAACTGAGCTTCTTGACTTCTTCCTTCTTGGTCGCTTGTTCTTGAATGCTTTCTTGAATCAAGATCGCAATCAGGAAAGCATGTTGATTGTGCCCGTGGTTGCGACTGACCAAGGTAGAACTCAAGAAATGACAAACAGGACAAGAAATGACCATGGAGGAAAGAAACATAGAAGAAACACAGCATGGAATCAATCAAGAAGGGATCTTGATTCCTTTCTTCGGTTCCTCGTTTCTTTCTTGGTTTCTTGGTTGAAACATTGCTTTCGTGGTCAACAAGAAAGAAGTCAACTGAGCTTCTTGACTTCGTCCTTCTTGGTCACTTGTTCTTGAATGCTTTCTTAAATCAAGATCGCAATCAAGAAAGCATCTTGATTGCGCCCGACCAAGGTAGACCTCAAGAAATGACAAACAGGAGAAGTGATAGACGACTAGAAAGCTGGAAGAAGAGCCCAAAAGTGGAGCCAATTTTTAGAATAGGAGTTTATATAATTGGGCCTTTTGTAATTAGCCTTTTATGTTTTTAATTATGTTTTTTTTTAATTTGGGCCTTTTTAGTTATTTGGGCCTTTAATAATGGGTCATGGTAAGCCCTTAGGTTCATAGTATAAATAGGGCCAAATGTTTACTTTGTAATCAGTTTTGACTCTTATTTGGAATGGAGCTTTAGGCTTTTGTGAGAGGAAACCCTCTAGGTTCTTAGGAACTGCGTTCGATTCTTATCTTTGAATATTCATATTCAAAGTGGTGAATCTTTCTCGACTTATCAATCCTTAGGGATTGCGGCGTCGTTCTTTCCATCTCTTGACCTTAATCCGCTTTTCCTTTTAGTTCCCAAATTTTTATTGTTAAATTTTTACCAATTGAGATGCTGAATAATTGATCCGTAAAGGGATTCTTATCATCTGGTAATCAGAGCTGGATTTAGCATCAATTCCATACTGTTCATCGGCGCTACTGTTCACCGATCGCGGCACTGTTCATCATTCCGGTGCTGTTCATCGATTGCGGTACTGTTTATAATTCGGTACTGTTTATTGTTTGTGATTTTTATTGTTTCGATCCATATTTTTTAGATTGCCTTATGTTTAATTTGAGTCAAAATCTGCAGTGAAAATCTGAAATTTGAATTTGGGAAAGAACATTGATAGTATTCATGTGTTTTCTTGAGAGTCTTTAGCAAAACTCTTGTGTTTGATCCATAAAAATTTGAATTAAGTGAGTTTGGGTGTTTTTTGTAAATATTAAAAAGTTTGAGGACTTATTAGCAAAAGAAAAGGACTTAAAGATAAAAAAAGAAAATATTGGGGCAAAAGTGAAAATACAAAAAAATATAGGGGCCCAACTACAATTATGAAAAGTTTGGGGGCCAAAGTGTAAAAAAAAACCTTTGGAAAGAAAAATATTGGGGCACACGTGAAAATACAAAAAAAAAAATAGGGGCCCAAGTGCAATTATGAAAAGTTTGGGGGTTAAAGTGTAAAAAAAATTCAAAATAAATACCATTGGGAAGAAAAAAATCTGCCCTATAAGAAGTCCTTCTACACCATTGCTTAATTCTTTCTTTTTCATACACTTTTATGCCATTTTAGCTCTCTTGAATACACTAGTTCTTCACAAAGTTGAAAATTTGAGTTTCTTAGTTTGTGTTGCTCTTTTCTTGTGTCTTCTAGTCTCGTCTTTCCTTGGCATTCAATTTTGAGTTGTCCCTTTCATTTCTTTTAGCTTTTATTGTTTGTCTTCTAAATTTTCTTTAGTTTTGTCTTGACCTCTTAAGTTGAGCTGAGATTTGTTACATCTTTCACTTTGAATACAAATTCTTGATTTGTGATTGAGAGTGCTTTTAAGAACTAAAGAGGAGTTTGAGTGGAAAAAGGCTAGTGTGAACATTATAGAAAAAGCCTTGAAAGAGAGAAACACGAGTGGACTTTGAGTGAAACACTAAGTTGAGTGGCGAGGTCCATATTTCTGTTATCTGTGCTAACCATTTTTATTGTAGGAATGTATTCTTCATCTTATCATGGAAGTGATTGATAAGAACCCCTTTACGGATCAAACTTCAGCATCTCAATTGGGTGGAAATTCAACAGAAAAATTTAGAAACAAAAGGGGAAAATGGATTGAGACAAGAAATGGAAAGAACGACGCCACAATCCCTAAGGATTGATAAGTCGAGAAAGATTCGCCACTTTGAATATGGAAATTCAAAGATAAGAACGAAAAGTAGTTCCTAAGAACCTAGAGAGTTTCCTCTCACAAAAGCCTAAAGCTTCATTCCAAATAAGAGTCAAAACTGATTACAGAAATCACATTTGGCCCTATTTATAACTATTAGCCTAAAGGGTTACCAAGGCCCATTTCTAATAAGCCCAATGATAGAGATCCAAAAAGCCAACCTAAAGACACTTTGTGTGACATTGGAGGTCCCATGACTAGGTCCAAGACAAAGAGGATGAAGCAAGCATTGCAAGGCCTAATAATGGAGATTAAGAAAAGTTCAGCTCAAAGTGGATTAGAGGCTACTCCAAAGTGGGTCACTTTTCTACAAGTTGATCAAGATTTGAGCCCAAAATGAAGACAACATGAAAAGTCCAAATTCACAAGACAAGAAGATAGTGGGAAATTAATGCTCAGTGGAATGTAAAAGCTTAGTGGGGGAAAAATGCTTAGTGAAAAGTTTAGTGGGACTTAATGAACCATTGTGATGGTTGGTGGGACTTCATGAACCATTGTGATGGTTGGTGGGACCTCATGAACCATTGTGATGGTTAGTGAACCATTGTGATGGTTAATGAATCATTATGATGGTTGGTGAACCATTGTGATGGTTGGTGAACCATTGTGATGATTCATGAAACATTGTGATAATTCACGAACCATTGTGATTGGTAGTGGGAAATAAATGTTAATGGGTAATTAATGCCTAGTGGGATTGTTAGTGGAATTTTACTTCTTTTAAGGGCTGCCTAGCATAGCCTATAAATAGGAACCTCTTGTAAGCTTCCAAGGCAGAATTTTCAGATTAATCAAATTGAGTGTTTCTCCATTGTGAGAGCTTCCCCTTTGTTCTTGGGTTAAGAACTTTATAGTGTTGGTTCTACCGGCAGGTCGCGGTTAGGGTCACGCTTTCTTGATAACTTTGGTTCTACCGGCAGGTCGCGGTTAGGGTCAAGTTCCTCTTTCTATCCTTTACCTGTTTTCAAGACGATCCGTTTAGTAGATTCGTATCATTTGGCATCAGAGCTTCGGCTCTTGAATTCAGGTGTTATCTATCCTTTCTTTGTTTGTCTTCTTCAATCCTAAAAAAAAAAAAAAAAATTTGTCTATGCTTGTTGGTTTTCTCATTTCTTCTATTGTGTCAACCTTTGTGTTTTTGTTCGATTTCTATTTTGTTTGTTCTATTCAGTCTTGTTTTGTTCTGTTCCTTTGTTTTCTTTGTTAAGTCTATTCATCTTCTTTTGTTATCTTTGTCTAAGTCTGTTCATCTTCTTTTGTTATCTTTGTCTAAGTCTGTTCATCTTCCTTTGTTATATCTGTTTGTGCTTTCTTTTCTATCATTTTATAAATAAAAAAATTGTACAAAAAAAAAAAAGAAATTTGTTCCAGTTTGAGAAAAAAAAAGGTGAAAAAAAAAACGAAAAAGAAAAAAGAAAAAGAAAAAAAAATTCTTGGCTAGTAATCAATCTTTTGCTTCAAATTACATATTGCTCAATCAGAAAAGCAAAGTTCAAAAAAAAAAAAAAAAGTTTCAATTCTGGTCTTTTGTTTTGTCGTTCTATACACCTTTCTTTGATCTTGTCTCTTCAAAAAGAAAAATATCTTGTATTCCTTGTTTCTGTTCTACTGTCTCTTGTTCTTACTCCATAAAGTTATCATATCACCAATTCTCTACTGTTTCTTGTTGTGTAGAATCATCCTTAAAGGTTCTTACTTAAGAGCTCATAAGTTGAAGTTGAGTGGTAAAAGGCAAGAGTGGTAAGGCTATCAGAGGGAAAAAGCCAAATTGAGTGAAAACACGAGTGACTATACATATTTTGAGTGTAAACACGTAAGAGAGTGTTTGTGTGAGGATTTTTCTAACTCAATTTTTGCAGCACTTTAATCATGAGTGGAGGAGAAAGAGTAGGAGATGCTGAACTGAAGTTGTTCATGAATGCTATTCAAGAACAATTCAAGGCTCTAAATGCAAGATTTGATGATTTACAATCTACATCCAGATCTAGGACCCCTCCTAAGTGCAATAGTGATGAGGAAGAGGAAGATGATTATTCATATAGGAGAAAAAGTGGAAGGAGAAGAAAAGGTGAATCAAGAAGTGACAATAATTTGAGAAATATCAAGATGACAATACCATCATTCCAAGGTAAGAATGATCCTGAATTATATTTAGAGTGGGAGAGAAAAATTGAACATGTGTTTTATCTTCATGATTACTTGGAGGAGAAGAAGATTAAACTAGTAATTTCTAAATTCATTGATTATGCTAGTATTTGGTGGGATCAGTTTGTGAGTAGGAGGCGTAGATGTGGAGAAAAACCTATTTGTACATGGGATGAGATGAAGGATGTCATGAGAAGGAGGTTTGTACCAAGTTGTTACAAAAGGGATTTGCATAGAAAATTACAAAGGTCCTCTTTTGTTCACAATGAGCAAAAACTTACTCCTTTGTATCCAAAGCTAGACTTTGAAGACAAAATAAAGATGAGAAAAGCAAAAGAGTTGAGAGAAAAAGAATTGAGAGAAAGAAAGTTGAGAGAAAAAGAGTTGAAAGAAAAAGAATTAAGAGAAAGAGAGTTGAAAGAAAAAGAATTGAGAGAAAAAGTGATAAAAGAAAATGAGTTGAGAGAAAATGAGATAAAAGAAAAGGAGTTGAGAGAAGAAGGGATAAAAGAAAAGGAGTTGAGAGAAGAAGGGATAAAAGAAAAAGAGTTGAAAGAAAAAGAATTGAGAGAAAAAGTGATAAAAGAAAATGAGTTGAGAGAAAATAAGATAAAAGAAAAGGAGTTGAGAGAAGAAGAGATAAAAGAAAAGGAGTTGACAGAAGAAGGGATAAAAGAAAAAGAGATGAAAAAGAAAGAATTAAGAGAAAAAGATAAAGAAAAAGAAGAATACTTTTGTTTCTATTCTAACCCATTGTTCAATTGTGATAAGTCTTTTGTGAAGGGAATTGAAGAAGTGCTTCCAAAAGAGGAATGCAAAGTTTTATGTTCTAACCCTTTGTTTATAAGTGATGATTCTCTTTTGAAGGGACTTGAAGAAGAGCTTCCTATGGACGAAGGCAAAGGACAAAAAGAAGTCCTTAATCTTTCCATGAAACAAGTACCTCAAGGGTTGGAAGTTCCATCTTTGAACAATTGTAAAGATTGGCTATCTCTTAAAGCCAAACAAGAGTCCCCTTCTACTTTAATATTTTCTTCTAAATTTGATCGTGGACTTAATTCTTCTAGTAATGTTTTTTGTACATCTAACCATGCAAATTGTTTTGTTTTGATGCCAAAGGAAGAATTGTACATTAAAGATCAATGGGCAAAGCAATTTGGAGAAGAGGTGGATAAATATGAGGAACAAGACAACCATTGGAAGAAGAAGCCTTTAACTCACACCATCTCTAGACCTTACGCTTTAGTTGATGTGCAACATGTGTTAATTCTTGATTTGCATGATGCATATGATTTGCATAATCTTGATTTGCATGATGTTCTTAATGTTTTGAGAGAAAATAAATCGTATGCCAATCTCAAAAAGTATTCATTTTGCCTTGAATCTGTTGTGTTTTTGGGATTTGTTGTAAGCTCCAAAGGAATAAGTATGGATGAAGAGAAGGTAAAGGCAATTAGAGAATGGCCTACACCTAAGAATGCCAATGAGGTCAGAAGTTTTCATGGTTTAGCAAGTTTCTATAGAAGGTTTGTGAAGAACTTTAGTTCTATTGCTGCACCTTTGAATGAACTTGTTAAAAAGAATGTTGTGTTTAAATGGAATGATGTGCATGAAAGAGCTTTTGACTTGTTGAAAGATAAGCTAACCAATGCACCTTTGCTTTGTTTGCCTAATTTTGATAAAGTTTTTGAAATTGAATGTGATGCTTCTGGTATTGGAATAGGGGCTGTGTTAATGCAGGACTCTAAACCAATTGCATATTTTAGTGAGAAACTTAATAGAGCAGCATTGAATTATCCTACCTATGACAAGGAGTGGTATGCTTTGGTGAGAACTTTGCAAAATTGGCAGCACTACTTGGGGCCAAGGGAGTTCATAATCCATTCTGGCCATCAAAGTTTGAAGTTTTTGAAAACTCAAGGCAAGCTTCAAAAGAGACATGCCAAGTGGTTGGGGTTCATTGAGATGTTTCCTTATGTGATCAAGTACAAGAATGGTAAGGAAAATATTGTTGCTGATGCATTGTCCAGAAGGTATGCATTGCTTACTTCCTTGCAAACTAAGTTACTTGGTTTTGGGCTTATAAAGGATTTGTATGTCAATGATTCTGATTTTGGACAAGTTTGGGATTCTTGTTCTAAACATGCTTTTGGGGACTATTATAGGCTTGATAGGGTCTTGTTTAAGAACAATAAGCTTTGTGTGCCTCTTTGTTCCTTGCGTGAAATGCTAATTAGGGAAACTCATGGTGGTGGACTAATGGGACATTTTGGAGTTCAAAAGACTTTAGAAATTCTGCATGAGCATTTTTATTGGCCTAACATGAAACATGATGTGCAATCTGTTTGTAATAAGTGTGTTACATGTAAGCAAGCCAAATCTAAAGTCATGCCCCATGGTTTCTATACTCCTTTGCCTGTGCCTAATCAACCTTGGACTGATGTTTCAATGGATTTTGTATTAAGATTGCCTAGATCTCAAAGTGGAAAAGACAGCATTTTTGTTGTTGTTGATAGGTTTAGCAAAATGGCACATTTCATTGCATGTTCTAAAACCAATGATGCATCAAACATTGCTGATTTGTTCTTTAAAGAAGTTGTGCATTTGCATGGATTGCCAATAACCATAGTAAGTGATAGAGATGTGAAGTTCCTAAGTCACTTTTGGCGAACTTTGTGGAATAAGCTAGGAACAAAACTCTTGTTTTCTACTATTGCACATCCTCAAATGGATGGACAAACCGAAGTTGTCAATAGAACACTAGTGACCTTGTTGCATGCTATCATTCAAAAGAATTTGAAACAATGGAAGAAATGCTTGCCACATGTTGAGTTTGCTCATAATAGGA
The DNA here is from genome assembly GCA_026413185.1 of Pueraria montana var. lobata. NCBI lineage: Eukaryota > Viridiplantae > Streptophyta > Magnoliopsida > Fabales > Fabaceae > Pueraria > Pueraria montana. The sequence goes on along the minus strand of CM048653.1, from coordinate 25,355,679 downwards.
CTGTTCATTCTACTACTTCTTATTCTCCTTTTGAAGTTGTGTATGGATTTAATCCTTTAACTCCTTTAGATATCTTACCTTTGCCAACTAATGAGTATGCTAATTTGGATGGAAAGCATAAGGCAAATTTTGTTAGGGAGTTGCATGCCAAGGTTCGAGCCAACATTGAGAAAAGGAATGAGCAATATGCAAAGCAAGCAAATAAAGGGCGTGTCAAAGTGACTTTTGAACCTGGAGATTGGGTTTGGGTTCATATGAGAAAAGAAAGGTTTCCTACTCAAAGGAAATCCAAGTTGCAACCAAGAGGAAATGGACCTTTTCAAGTGTTAGAAAGGATTAATGACAATGATTACAAGCTGGATTTGCCAACTGATTATGGTAATGTAAGTTCTACCTTTAAAGTGGCTGATCTATCTTTGTTTGATGTAGGAGATGGACTTGATTCGAGGACGAATCCTTTCGAAGAGGGAGGGAATGATAGAGATCCAAAAAGCCAACCTAAAGACACTTTGTGTGACATTGGAGGTCCCATGACTAGGTCCAAGACAAAGAGGATGAAGCAAGTATTGCAAGGCCTAATAATGGAGATTAAGAAAAGTTCAGCTCAAAGTGGATTAGAGGCTACTCCAAAGTGGGTCACTTTTCTACAAGTTGATCAAGATTTGAGCCCAAAATGAAGACAACATGAAAAGTCCAAATTCACAAGACAAGAAGATAGTGGGAAATTAATGCTCAGTGGAATGTAAAAGCTTAGTGGGGGAAAAATGCTTAGTGAAAAGTTTAGTGGGACTTAATGAACCATTGTGATGGTTGGTGGGACTTCATGAACCATTGTGATGGTTGGTGGGACCTCATGAACCATTGTGATGGTTAGTGAACCATTGTGATGGTTAATGAACCATTGTGATGGTTGGTGAACCATTGTGATGATTCATGAACCATTGTGATAATTCATGAACCATTGTGATTGGTAGTGGGAAATAAATGTTAATGGGTAATTAATGCCTAGTGGGATTGTTAGTGGAATTTTACTTCTTTTAAGGGCTGCCTAGCATAGCCTATAAATAGGAACCTCTTGTAAGCTTCCAAGGCAGAATTTTCAGATTAATCAAATTGAGTGTTTCTCCATTGTGAGAGCTTCCCCTTTGTTCTTGGGTTAAGAACTTTATAGTGTTGGTTCTACCAGCAGGTCGCGGTTAGGGTCACGCTTTCTTGATAACTTTGGTTCTACCGGCAGGTCGCGGTTAGGGTCAAGTTCCTCTTTCTATCCTTTACCTGTTTTCAAGACGATCCGTTTAGTAGATTTGTATCACCCAATAACTAAAAAGACCTAAAATTAAAAATAAACATCATTAAAACATAAAAAAGGCCCAACAAAGGTCCACGTTAAGCCCAAATTACATAAAATCCTATTTTAATATTTGGCTCCACTTTAAGCTCCTCTTGTAGCTTTTCAGTTCTCTATCATTCCCTCCTTCTTGAAAGAAATTCGATCTCGAATTTGGAGCCAAGGTACCTGAAACACAAAAAACAACACATGAGACACATGTTTTAGTTTTGAGAAAATATAGAATAAAAGTAATAAAATAAAATAAATCCTATCTCTATTGAGACTTAAACCCTGTAAAAAGACAAATCGCTTATTATCTATGTGCTTATATATCAATCCTCCAGGATCAAATACAAGCCTAAAGAAACCATCAAACTTCATGAAAATTAAATCCATCTCAAGTCCCAAAGGCCTCACACCATTAACTAAAACAAGTTTATGCCAAACAAATGCAGCATGTAAATCACAAGTATTATGCAAAACATAAGTCACATGCACATCAATAGCATCTTGGATGAACACATCCATTAAACCACAAGGTTGAAAAATGGTGTCGGTCAAAATCTTCTCCTCCCATTGATTGCCATGTTCCTCATATGCAACCACTTCTTCTCCAAATTGTTTTGCCCATTGATCCTTGATGAACAATTCTTCCCTAGGCATCAAAACAAAAGAATTTACATGATTAGGTGCACAAGAAGAATAAAATCCACAATCCAATTTAGGAAAAGAAATTAGAGTTTTGCATTCCCCCTTTGAGGACTCCTCTTCAATTTCTTTCACAAAAGAGTCATCACTTCCAAAAAAGGAATCAAAATATGAGGCTTTGCATTCATCCTTTGGAAGCTCATCTTCAATTTCCTTCAAAAGAGAATCTTCACACACAAACAAAGAGTTAGAATAAAAACAAGAATAATCAGAATTCTCTTTATCTTTTGCTCTCTCTTTTTCAATTTCTCTCAACTCATTTTCTCTCATCTCTTTTTCTCTCAACTCTTTTCTCTCTTGTGCTATTTTCTTTTTCAACTTAATTTGATCCTCACTTGCTTCCTCAGGTGAAAGTAGTGCAAGTTTGATCTTATGTCCTTCATGCACAAAAGAAATCTTGTTGGTCTTCCCATGGTGTTTCATATTTCTTTCAACTTGCTATATGACATGTTTCTATGGGAGCTAAATCACACTGCTATCACCAAAACTTGTTGGTCTACAACCAAATCACCTTCTTCACATGGCCATTTCATGCAATAAGGTTTAGGGTGTGGGGTGGTTTTAAGGTTAAGTTTGCTAACCAACCTAGTGGTAGCCACATTAATGCAACTACCCCCATCAATAATCAAAGAACACACATTCCCTAGAACCAAACATCTAGTTTGAAATTTGTTCTCCTTTTGAATCTCAACTTCCCCAAAACCTCCATCACTTCCATGATAAGGTGAAGAATACATTCCTGCAAGAAAAATGGTTAGCACAGATAATAGAAATTATGGACCTCACCACACTTCTCACGTGTTTCACTCAAAGTCCACTCGTGTTTCTCTCTTTTAAGGCTTTTTCTATAATGTGCACACTTGCCTTTTTCCACTCAAACTCCTCTTTAGTTCTTAAGAAGCACTCTCAATCACAAATCAAGAATTTGTATTCAAAGTGAAAGATGTAACAAATCTCAGCTCAACTTAAGAGGTCAAGAAAGGGAAACACTCTAAGACAAAATCAAAGAAATTTAAAAGACAAGCAATAAAAGCTAAAATAAATGAAAGGGATACTCAAAATAGGAATACCAAGAAAAGACAAGATGAAGACTCAAGAACGAGAGTAACACAAAACAAGAATCCCAGAATGAGAGAGTTTGACAATGGTGTAGAAAGACTTTCTGTACGGCAGACTTTTTTTTCCTTTTTTTTTTTTTTCAAATATCAATTTTCTTGTAACTTTTTTTTTCTTCTTTTTTTTTTTTTGCTAATTGGGTTTTTTTTATGAACCTTCAACTTTTTATATTTGTAATAACACCCAAACTCACTCTAAATAATTTTCCAAGGATCAAACACAAGAGTTTGCCAAGTCTCTCAAAAACACACATGAACAATGATGAACATCAAGAACACATGTCCAGACTTTGATTCAAATGAAACAACAAAATAAACTCCACAAAAATGATGTAAGAAATAAAAAAGATGGATGCCAATAGAAATTCGACACAAATTTGAAACAGATTTCAGAAATCACATGAACAGGGAAATCCATGAACAGTACCCGCGATAGTGAACAGTACCGAAGCATGAACAGTGACATTATCGGAACTGTATCGCGATCGAAACAGAACATTCATTGATGAACAGTACCACGACCGGTACAGTATCGCGGTGAACAGTGTCACGATCGGTGAACAGTATCACCGATTAACAAGGACGCGATCGGAAGAGTGTCGCGCAATGAACAGCGCGTCGTCCGAGATGCACAGTACCACTGCCGCAATGAATAGTGCCGCCGCCGCCATGAACAGTGCAACAATGAACAGTGACACTAATTTGATGTTGAATCCTTGCTCTGATGACCAAATGATAAGAATCCCTGTACGGATCACAATTCAGCATCTCAAATGATAAAAATTTGAGAATAAAAATTTGGGAACAAAAAGGGAAAAGCGGATAGAGGTATAGAAGATGGAAAGAACAACGCCACAATCCCTAGGAATTGATAAGTTGAGGAAGATTCGGCACTTTGAATATGGAAATTCAAAGATAAGAACCAAAAGTAGTTCCTAAGAACCTAGAGAGTTTCCTCCCACAAAAAGCCTAAAGCTTCATTCCAAATAAGAGTCAAAACTGATTATAGAAATAACATTTGGCCCTATTTATAACTATGAACCTAAAGGGTTACCAAGGCCCATTACTAATAAGCCCAATAACTAAAAAGGCCTAAAATAAAAAGAAACGTAATTAAAAACATAAAAGCCTAATTACAAAGGTCTAACAAAAGGCTCAAATACATAAACTCCTATTCTAAGACTAGGCTCCATTTTAATATCCTCTTGTAGCTTTTTTAGTCCTCTATCAGTGATGGAGGTTTTGGGGAAGATGATATCCAAAAGGAGAACATATTTCAAACTAGATGTTTGGTTCTAGGGAATGTGTGTTCTTTGATTATTGATGGGGGTAGTTGCATTAATGTGGCTAGCACTAGGTTGGTTAGCAAACTTAACCTTAAAACCACCCCACACCCTAAAGCTTATTACATGAAATGGCCATGTAAAGAAGGTGATTTGGTTGTAGACCAACAAGTTTTGGTGAGCTTTACCATTGGAAAATATAAAGATGATGTGCTGTGTGATTTAGCTCCCATAGAAACATGTCATATCTTGTTAGGTAAACCTTGGCAAGTTGAAAGAAATATGAAACACCATGGGAAGACCAACAAGATTTCTTTTGTGCATGAAGGACATAAGATCAAATTTGCACTACTTTCACCTGAGGAAGCAAGTGAGGATCAAATTAAGTTGAAAAAGAAAATTGCACAAGAGAGAAAAGAGTTGAGAGAAAAAGAAAAAGAAAAAGAGATGAGAGGAAGAGAAACAATTGAAAAAGAGAGAGTAAAAGATAAAGAGAATTCTGATTATTCTTGTTTTTATTCTAACTCTTTGTTTGATTGTGAAGATTCTCTTTTGAAAGAAATTGAAGAGGAGTCCTTAAAGGGGGAGTGCAAAACTCTAATTTCTTCTCTTAAATTGGATTGTGGATTTTATTCTTCTTGTGCAACTAATCATATAAATTCTTTTGTTTTAATGCCTAGGGAAGAATTGTACATAAAGGATCAATGGGCAAGGCAATTTGGAGAAGAGGTGGATGCACATGAGGATCAAGGCAACCTTTGGAAGAAGAAGATTTTGGATCATCTCATCTCTAGGCCTAATGTTTTGATTGATATGCAACATGTGTTAATTCTTGATTTGTATGATACTTGTGATGTGCATGATGCATATGATTTGCATGATATTGTTTTAGGTGATGGTGCCGAGTCTTTGAGACTTAAGATGAATTTAATTTTCATGATATTTGATGGTTTCTTTAGGCTTGTATTTGATCCTGGAGGATTGATAAAGTACATAGATAATAAGAGATTTGCCTTTTTAAGGGGTTTAAGTCTCAATAGAGATAGGATTTATTTTGTTACTTTATTCTATATTTTCTCAAAATCTAAAACATGTGTCTCTTGTGTTGTTTTTGTGCTGTAGGTACCTGGGCTCCAAATTCGAGGTCGAATTTTCTTTCAAGAAGGAGGGAATGATAGAGGACTAGAAAGCTGCAAGAAGAGCCCAAAAGTGGAGCCAATTTTTAGAATAGGAGTTTATATAATTGGGCCTTTTGTAATTAGCCTTTTATGTTTTTAATTATGTTTCTTTTAATTTGGGACTTTTAGTTATTTGGGCCTTTAATAATGGGCCATGGTAAGCCCTTAGGTTCATAGTATAAATAGGGCCAAATGTTTACTTTGTAATCAGTTTTGACTCTTATTTGGAATGGAGCTTTAGGCTTTTGTGAGAGGAAACCCTCTAGGTTCTTAGGAACTGCGCTCGATTCTTATTTTTGAATATTCGTATTCAAAGTGGCGAATCTTCGTCGACTTATCAATCCTTAGGGATTGTGGCGTCGTTCTTTCCATCTCTTGATCTCAATCCGCTTTTCCTTTTTGTTCCCAAATTTTTACTGTTAAATTTTTACCAATTGAGATGCTGAATAATTAATCCGTAAAGGGATTCTTATCAACAAGAAACAACCATGGAAGAAATAAAAAAAAAGAAGAAACATGGCTTGGAATCAATTAAGAAGGGATCTTGATTCCTATCTTCATTTCCTCCTTGCTTTCTTTCTTTCTTTCTTGCTTGAAACGTTGCTTTCATGGTCAACAAGAAAGAAGTCAACTAAGCTTCTTGGCTTTTTCCTTCTTGGTCTCTTGTTCTTGACTGCTTTCTTGAATGAAGATCGCAATTAAGAATGCATCTTGATTGCACCCATGGTTGCGACTGACCAAGGTAGAACTAAAGAAAGGACAAACACGACAAGAAACGACCATGGAAGAAAGAAGAAAAGAAGAAACTCGGCTTGGGACCAATCAAGAAGGGATCTTGATTCCTTTCTTCAGTTCCTCCTTGCTTTCATGGTTTCTTGCTTGAAACAATGCTTTTGTGGTCAACAAGAATGAGGTCAACTCAGCTTCTTGACAGTTCGTCGCTTGTTCTTGACTGCTTTCTCGAATCAAGATCACAATCAAGAAAGCATCTTCATTCCGGCTGACCAATGTAGAACTCAAGAATGAACAAACAGGACAAGAAAAGACCATGGAAAAAAGAAACAAAGAACAAACACGGCATGGAATCACTCAAGAAAGGATCTGGATTCCTTTCTTCATTTCCTCATTGGTTTCTTGCTTGAAACATTTCTTTCATGGTCAACAGGAAAGAAGTCAACTGAGCTTCTTGACTTCTTCCTTCTTGGTCGCTTGTTCTTGAATGCTTTCTTGAATCAAGATCGCAATCAAGAAAGCATCTTGATTGCGCCGTGGTTGCGACTGACCAAGGTAGAACTAAAAAATGGACAAACAGGACAAGAAACGACCATGGAAGAAATAAAAAAAGAAGAAACACGGCTTGGAATCAATTAAGAAGGGATCTTGATTCCTATCTTCATTTCCTCCTTGCTTTCTTTGTTTCTTGCTTGAAACATTGCTTTCATGGTCAACAAGAAAGAAGTCAACTAAGCTTCTTGGCTTCTTCCTTCTTGGTCTCTTGTTCTTGACTGCTTTCTTGAATGAAGATCGCAATGAAGAATGCATCTTGATTGCACCCGTGGTTGACCAAGGTAGAACTAAAGAAAGAACAAACAGGACAAGAAACGACCGTGGAAGAAAGAACAAAAGAAGAAACACGGCTTGGAATCAATCAAGAAGGGATCTTGATTCCTTTCTTCATTACCTCCTTGCTTTAATGGTTTCTTGCTTGAAACAATGCTTTCATGGTCAACAAGAATGAGGTCAACTTAGCTTCTTGACAGTTCGTAGCTTGTTCTTCACTGCTTACTCGAATCAAGATCACAATCAAGAAAACATCTTGATTGCGCCCATGGTTGCGGCTGACCAATGTAGAACTCAAGAATGAACAAACAGGAAAAGAAACGACCATGGAAGAAAGAAACAAAGAACAAACACGGCATGGAATCACTCAAGAAGGGATCTGGATTCCTTTCTTCATTTCCTCCTTGGTTTCGTGCTTGAAACATTTCTTTGACGGTCAACAAGAAAGAAGTCAACTGAGCTTCTTGACTTCTTTCTTCTTGGTCGCTTGTTCTTGAATCAAGATCACAATCAAGAAAGCATCTAGATTGCGCCCATGGTTGCGGCTGACCAAGGTAGAACTCAAGAAAGGACAAACAGGACAAGAAACGGCCATGGAAGAAATAAAAAAAGAAGAAACACGGCTTGGAATCAATTAAGAAGGGATCTTGATTCCTATCTTCATTTCCTCCTTGCTTTCTTTGTTTCTTGCTTGAAACATTGCTTTCATGGTCAACAAGAAAGAAGTCAACTAAGCTTCTTGGCTTCTTCCTTCTTGGTCTCTTGTTCTTGACTGCTTTCTTGAATGAAGATCGCAATGAAGAATGCATCTTGATTGCACCCGTGGTTGCGACTGACCAAGGTAGAACTAAAGAAAGGACAAACAGGACAAGAAACGACCATGGAAGAAAGAACAAAAGAAGAAACACGGCTTGGAATCAATCAAGAAGGGATCTTGATTCCTTTCTTCAGTTCCTCCTTGCTTTCATGGTTTCTTGCTTGAAACAATGCTTTCATGGTCAACAAAAATGAGGTCAACTCAGCTTCTTGACAGTTCGTCGCTTGTTCTTGACTGCTTTGCCGAATCAAGATGATAGAGGACTAAAAAAGCTACAAGAGGAGATTAAAATGGAGCCCAGTCTTAGAATAAGAGTTTATGTATTTGAGCCTTTTATTAGGCCTTTGTAATTAGGCTTTTATGTTTTTAATTATGTTTCTTTTTATTTTAGCCTTTTTAGTTATTGGGCTTATTAGTAATGGGCCTTGGTAACCCTTTAGGTTCATAGTTATAAATAGGGCCAAATGTTATTTCTGTAATCAGTTTTTGACTATCATTTCGAAATTAAGCTTTGAAGCTTTTGTGAGAGGAAACTCTCTAGGTTCTTAGGAACTACTTTTGGTTCTTATCTTTGAATTTTCATTTCAAAGTGGCGAATCTTTCTCAACTTATCAATCCCTAGGGATTGTGGTGTTGTTCTTTCCATCTTCTATACCTCTATCCGTTTTTCCCTTTTTGTTCCTAAATTTGTCCCTTTAATTTTTACCCATTGAGATGCTGAATTGTGATCCGTAAAGGGGTTTCTTATCATCGGTGACTGTTCACCTATGCGATACTGTTCATCATTTCGTACTGTTCATCGATTGCGGTACTGTTCATCGTTTCGGTACTGTTCATTGATTTGTGCTTTTTATTGTTTCGATCCATATTTTTGAGATTGTCTTATGTTTAATTTGAGTCAAAATCTACATATTGAAATTCTGAAATTTGAATTTGGGAAAGAACATTCATAGTGTTCATGTGTGTTCTTGAGAGTCTTTGGCAAAACCCTTGTGTTTGATCCATAAAAATTTGAATTAAGTGAGTTTGGGTGCTTTTTATAAAGATTAAAAAGTTTGAGGACTTATTAGCAAAAGAAAGGACTTAAAGATAAAAAAAGAAAATATTGGGGCAAAAGTAAAAATACAAAAAAATATAGGGGCCCAAGTGCAATTATGAAAAGTTTGGGGGCCAAAGTGTAAAAAAAATATCATTGGAAAGAAAAAAATCTGCCCTATAAGAAGCCCTTCTACACCATTGCTTAATTCTTTCTTTTTCATACACTTTTATGCCATTTTAGCTCTCTTGAATACACTAGTTCTTCACAAAGTTTAAAATTTGAGTTTCTTAGTTTGTGTTCCTCTTTTCTTGTGTCTTCTAGTCTTGTCTTTGCTTGGCATTCTATTTTGAGTTGTCCCTTTCATTTCTTTTAGCTTTTATTGTTTGTCTTCTAAATTTTCTTTAGTTTTGTCTTGACCTCTTAAGTTGAGCTGAGATTTGTTACATCTTTCACTTTGAATACAAATTCTTGATTTGTATTGAGAGTGCTTTTAAGAACTGAAGAGGAGTTTGAGTGGAAAAAGGCAAGTGTGAACATTATAGAAAAAGCCTTGAAAGAGAGAAACACGAGTGGACTTTGAGTGAAACACTAAGTTGAGTGGCGAGGTCCATTTTCTTGCAGGAATGTTTTCTTCATCTTATCATGGAAGTGATGGAGGTTCTGGGGAAGATGAAATTCAAAAGGAGAACATATTTCAAACTAGATGTTTGATTCTAGGGAATGTGTGTTCTTTGATTATTGATGGGGGTAGTTGCATTAATGTGGCTAGCACTAGGTTGGTTAGCAAACTTAACTTTAAAACCACCCCACACCCTAAACCTTATTGCATGAAATGACCATGTGAAGAAGGTGATTTGGTTGTAGACCAACAAGTTTTGGTAAGATTTCTTTTGTGCATGAAGGACAAAAGATCAAACTTGCACTACTTTCACCTGAGGAAGCAAGTGAGGATCAAATTAAGTTGAAAAAGAAAATAGCACAAGAGAGAAAAGAGTTGACAGAAAAAGAAAAAGAGATGAGAGAAAATGAGTTGAGAGAAATTGAAAAAGAGAGTGAAAAAGAGAGAGCAAAAGATAAAGAGAATTCTGATTATTCTTGTTTTTATTCTAACTCTTTGTTTGTGTGTGAAGATTCTCTTTTGAAGGAAATTGAAGATGAGCTTCCAAAGGATGAATGCAAAGCTTCATATTTTGATTCCTTGTTTGGAAGTGATGACTCTCTTGTGAAAGAAATTGAAGAGGAGTCCTCAAAGGGGGAATGCAAAACTCTAATTTCTTTTCCTAAATTGGATTGTGGATTTTATTCTTCTTGTGCACCTAATCATGTAAATTCTTTTGTTTTGATGCCTAGGGAAGAATTGTTCATCAAGGATCAATGGGCAAAACAATTTGGCGAAGAAGTGGTTGTGCATATGAGGCACAAGGCAATCATTGGGAGGAGAATATTTTGACTGACACCATTTTTCAACCTTGTGGTTTAATGGATGTGTTCATCCAAAATGCTATTGATGTGCATGTGACTTTTTGGCATAAACTTGTTTTACTTAATGGTGTGAAGTCTTTGGGACTTGAGATGGATTTAATTTTCATGAAGTTTGATGGTTTCTTTAGGCTTGTATTTGATCCTGGAGGATTGATATATAAGCACATAGATAATAAGAGATTTGCCTTTTTACAGGGTTTAAGTCTCAATAGAGATAGGATTTATTTTATTTTATTTTTATTCCATATTATCTCAAAACTAAAACATGTGTCTCTTGTGTTGTTTTTGTGTTGTAGGTACCTTGGCTCCAAATTCGAGGTCGAATTTCTTTCAAGAAGGAGGGAATGATAAAGGACTAAAAAAGCTACAAGAGGAGATTAAAATGGAGCCCAGTCTTAGAATAGGAGTTTATGTATTTGAGCCTTTTATTAGGCCTTTGTAATTAGGCTTTTATGTTTTTAATTATGTTTCTTTTTATTTTAGGCCTTTCTAGTTATTGGGCTTATTAGTAATGGGCCTTGGTAACCCTTTAGGTTCATAGTTATAAATAGGGCCAAATGTTATTTCTGTAATCAGTTTTTGACTATCATTTCGAAATTAAGCTTTGAAGCTTTTGTGAGAGGAAACTCTCTAGGTTCTTAGGAACTACTTTTGGTTCTTATCTTTGAATTTTCATATTCAAAGTGGCGAATCTTTCTCAACTTATCAATCCCTAGGGATTGTGGCGTTGTTCTTTCCATCTTCTATACCTCTATCCGTTTTTCCCTTTTTGTTCCTAAATTTGTCCCTTTAATTTTTACCCATTGAGATGCTGAATTGTGATCCGTAAAGGGGTTTCTTATCACAAGATCACAATCAAGAAAGCAGCTTGATTCCGGCTGACCAATGTAGAACTCAAGAATGAACAAACAGGACAAGAAACGACCATGGAAGAAAGAAACAAAGAACAAACACGGCACAGAATCACTCAAGAAAGGATCTGGATTCCTTTCTTCATTTCCTCATTGGTTTCTTTGCTTGAAACATTTCTTTCATGGTCAACAAGAAAGTAGTCAACTGAGCTTCTTGACTTCTTCCTTCTTGGTCGCTTGTTCTTGAATGCTTTCTTGAATCAAGATCGCAATCAAGAAAGCATCTTGATTGCGCCCGTGGTTGCGACTGACCAAGGTAGGACTCAAGAATTGACAAACAGGACAAGAAACGACCATGGAAGAAAGAACAAAAGAAGAAGCACGGCTTGGATTCAATCAAGAAGGGATCTTGATTCCTTTCTTCATTTCCTCCTTGCTTTCATGGTTTCTTGCTTGAAACAATGCTTTCATGGTCAACAAGAATGAGGTCAACTTAGCTTCTTGACAGTTTGTCGCTTGTTCTTGACTGCTTTCACGAATGAAGATCACAATGAGGAAAGCATCTTGATTGCACCCGTGGTTGCGACTGACCAAGGTAGAACTAAAGAAAGGACAAACAGGACAAGAAACGACCATGGAAGAAATAAAAAAAGAAGAAACACGGCTTGGAATCAATTAAGAAGGGATCTTGATTCCTATCTTCATTTCCTCCTTGCTTTTTTTGTTTCTTGCTTAAAACATTGCTTTCATGGTCAACAGGAAAGAAGTCAACAAGAAAGTAAGTGGCAAGCCTCCATTGGCACCACATCACACAAAGGAGCATCTTCATATTTCCCAATGGAAAATCCCACTTCAACTTGCTTGTTCATGATCATCTCACCATCTTCACTAAGCCATTGTAGTTTGTAAGGCTGTGGGTGTGGTTTAGTCTCCAAGTTCAGTTTTGAAACCAACCTTGCACTAGCCACATTAGTGCAGCTCCCGCCATCAATGATCAAAGAGCACACCTTCCCTTGGATGATGCATCTTGTGTGGAAAATATTTTCCCTTTGGCTTTCATCCAAGTCCTTTGCTTGGCTGCCCAACAACCTTCGCATCATGAATAAATCTCCTTTTGGTATCATTTCCTCATCATATTCTTCTTCATCACTAGGTGGAGTAGAACCTGAAGAAGATTCACTAGTAATCTCCCCATTCTCTTTAAGTAGCATGGTCTTCTTGGTTGGACATTCAGAGGCTATGTGAGCTCTCCTCAAACACTTGAAACATTTTATCTCACTACTCCTTGTCTTTTTAGGGGCCTCATTGGACTTAAATTGAGTCCTTTGAGGTGCAGCAATGATGGAGGACCACCTATGGAAGAGCTTGAAGTGATGGGCCCTTTGACTAGATCAAGGTCCAAGAAGCTTGAAGAGGAACTCAAGAGAAAGCTCAACACACTTGGGGAACATGGAGTGGATGGCTTGGACTTGAAGTGGCTTAATTTGAGCCAAATAATAGAATATGATATTATGTGTCATTTTTAGTTGGACTTTGTTTTAGTTTTATGGGCTGTTCTAAACTATGACTTATTGGGCCTATTTCCTTTTTAGTGTTTTATTTTAGGCCCATGGTATAAATAGCCTAGCTTTGACTTGGAGAAGGCTAAGACTCATTTTTGTAAGAAATTGACACTTTGTGTGTGAGAACTCTCTCTAGGTTCTTGAATGCACTTTTATGATTCTTATCTTGAGTTGCTAAATTCAAGTGGCGAATCCTCCTTTCAACTTATCAATTCACCTTGAATTGTGGCATTGTTCTTCATCCCTAATCTTTTCCATTTTTAATTTTTGATTCAATTTTGTGTTTCTAATTTTCTGAAAATTGATGCTGAAATTTTGGATCCATGTGAGGGGTTTTATCAAGCAGTGGAATTGCTTGAAGAAGTACCTCCCTCCTTATTTCTTTCCTTCCAACTTGGACAATTAAAGTTTGAAGAGCTCCTTCTCATGGCACCTTTTCTCTTGAGTTGCTGTTCTACCTTAGTAGCTTGGTGCACTAAGTCCTCCAACTCCACAACATCCCTTATATCACTATTCAGCCCATGCAAGAAACGTGCCATAGTAGCCTCCCGTTCTTCTCTAATATTGGCTCTAATCAAAGACACCTCCATCTCTTTATAATACTTATCTACACTCTTGTGACCTTGTGTGAGCCTTTGAAGCCTGTTGTGAAGGTCTCTATGATAATGAGAAGGAACAAATCTTCTTCTCATCAACCTTTTCATCTCCTCGCAACTATTCACCAAGGGTTCTCCATATCTCACCCTCTCCTTTTGTAATTGGTCCCACCAAATGAGAGCACAATCAGTGAACTCCATGGCTGCCACTTCATCTTCTTATCTTTTGTATAGTCATGGCATGCAAATAATTGCTCAATCTTCATCTCCCACTCCAAATAAGCCTCCGGATCACTTTTCCCTTGTAAAGGTGGTATGTTAAGCTTCACTCCCTCAATTCTATCATCTCTAGCATCACCAGCATTATCTCTTCTCCTCCTTCTATCAAACCTCCTTCTTCCTGATAGAGATCCAAAAAGCCAACCTAAAGACACTTTGTGTGACATTGGAGGTCCCATGACTAGGTCCAAGACAAAGAGGATGAAGCAAGCATTGCAAGGCCTAATAATGGTGATCAAGAAAAGTTCAGCTCAAAGTGGATTAGAGGCTACTCCAAAGTGGGTCACTTTTCTACAAGTTGATCAAGATTTGAGCCCAAAATGAAGACAGCATGAAAAGCCCAAATTCACAAGACAAGAAGATAGTGGGAAATTAATGCTCAGTGGAATGTAAAACCTTAGTGGAAAGTTTAGTGGGACTTAATGAACCATTGTGATGGTTGGTGGGACTTCATGAACCATTGTGATGGTTGGTGGGACTTCATGAACCATTGTGATGGTTAATGAACCATTATGATGGTTGGTGAACCATTGTGATAATTCATGAACCATTGTGATTGGTAGTGGGAAATAAATGTTAGTGGGTAATTAATGCCTAGTGGGATTGTTAGTGGAATTTTACTTCTTTTGTTTTAAGGGCTGCCTAGCATAGCCTATAAATAGGAACCTCTTGTAATGATAGAAGACTGAAAAGCTACAAGAGGAGCTTAAAGTGGAGCCAAATATTAAAATAGAATTTTATGTAATTTGGGCTTAACGTGGACCTTTGTTGGGCCTTTTTATGTTTTAATGATGTTTATTTTTAATTTTAGGCCTTTTTAGTTCTTGGGCTTATTAGTAATGGGCCTTGGTAACCCTTTAGGCCAATAGTTATAAATAGGGCCAAATGTGATTTCTGTAATCAGTTTTGACTCTTATTTGGAATGAAGCTTTAGGCTTTTGTGAGAGGAAACTCTCTAGGTTCTTAGGAACTACTTTTGGTTCTTATCTTTGAATTTCCATATTCAAAGTGGCGAATCTTCCTCGACTTATCAATCCTTAGGGATTGTGGCGTCGTTCTTTCCATCTCTTGACCTCAATCCGCTTTTCCTTTTTGTTCCTAAATTTTGATAGATGCTGAATTTGTGATCCGTAAAGGGGGTTCTTATCATGTAAGCTTCCAAGGGAGAATTTACAAATCAATCAATTTGAGTGTTTCTCCATTGTGAGAGCTTCCCCTTTGTTCTTGGGTTAAGAACTTTATAGTGTTGGTTCTACCGGCAGGTCGCGGTTAGGGTCACGCTTTCTTGATAACTTTGGTTCTACCGGCAGGTCGCTGTTAGGGTCAAGTTCCTCTTTCTATCCTTTACCTGTTTTCAAGACAATCCGTTTAAGTAGATTTGTATCACTTCCTCCATCATCATCATGATTCCCTTGATTTTCTAACTGCTCAATTCTCCCATATAACTCCTCTGTATGCTCCCTCATCATCCTTTGCATTTGAGTTGTAATGGCATCAATTAGCAATCTGTTGTCTCCTGTAGGAGGAGCGTTATTTTCACCACCAGTACCTGCCATGATTCAAACAAAAGAAATACAAGTGAAAGCAATCGGACCTCACCACACTTCTCACGTGTTTACACTCTTAGAGATGTATCACTCGTGTTTGTTGCTCTCTAATAGGCTTTGTGTAATGTTCTCTCTTGCCTTTTACCACTCAATAGCTCTCTTTAAGTTCTAAATAGAATCTCCAAGAACACACAAGAGTACAATCCCAAACTCAAAAGAAATGGTGATGAGACACAACACAGTTGGAAAAGATGTCAAAGAAGACAAGACAAAGCAAAACAGATTGGAGGAAAGGTTCAAGGAAGACTCCTAGGACTTGATTTAAACAAGTAGTGTGTAATTGAACTTAAATAACAAGTTGCTGCACTTTTACTTTAAACTCTTTTTTTTTTTGTACTTTCTTTCTTTCTTTCTTTTTTCAACCTTATTGCAGTAATTTTTTTTTAAATGTCAACAACAAGCACACTTTTTTTTTTTTTTTAAACTTGTGCAGCCTCTAATAGTTGGAATTTGTAAGTTTGGAATGAAACTTTGAAATTGCAGTAATTGAGAATGAAACTAGACAGAATTCCCAACAAAACAAGCTATTACTTAACACACTAACAACATACTACTCAAGGAACACGGGTTGAAAGGATTAAAGTCCATGAACAATAATGAACATAGGATGAACACCAAGAACACAAATACAGAAATGTATGAACTATCAAGAAATTGAAGGAAACAAACAACCAAAAGATAGGAAGACCAAATTAGGAACAAACACAAAGGCTGAAACAGAATTGCACAATTCGAATTTAGCAAACAAAATTTAGGGTTTAGGGTTACCAATTGAGTGACCAGAACCGAGCTCTGAATACCAAAATGATGTGAACCCCTATGAGGAATGGATGATTGGATCAACTAAGAATGGAATTTATGCCCAAATCGCAACCTCCTCCGCGTATTTTTATCAAACCTCCATATCTCATGTTATACATCTCGGAATTGAGTGATTCCAAAACGATGTGAAAGATCTTTTTCTAAACTGCAAGATTGACCCAAGTATCACCAAAAACGACCTTGTAAATTGTGAGATACGATCCGAGGATTAGGGTTTTGACTCAAAGGGGATTTGAGAACGAAAATAAACACAGGAACCAAAGTTGGAAGGCGCCACAATCCACGGATTGATAAGCCTGCGAACGCCACAAGGATAAGCACCCTTGATAAGTTCAGAGATTCTCAAAAGAACCTAAGAGAACTAGTCTCACACCCAAAGGTTAACTTGTAATCTGAATTCTACCTTTTCATTCATAAAATGTGACATACATATAGGGAGTGGCTGCTGCCTTCCAAAAATAACCAAAAACACACCAACAGGCTTGCCTAATTAAATAATATTCTAATGCAGCCCACTCAACATAAAAACAAAGAAAATAACAAAATGTTTTGGGCCTATGTGCTAAAATAAAATAGTGCAGCCCAAACACTTTATTACAACTTTATTTAATAGAAAATAAACTAGATAATATCTTCATCATTTTGGGATGCAACTCAAGCCCAATTGGTATGTCCAGCTATGCTTATTCCTCAAAGTCTTCAAGCTGGATTAAATGCACCATTTTCAGCTCTTCTCCCTCCAGACTTGGGCTTGTCTCAAATAAAGTAGCCACTAAGTGATTTAGAGCCTCTTTAGCCTTCTTAGCTCTTGCACTTGTCATTGGGCCTCCTAGGTTTTGGATGTCCTCCATGTTGTCTGCCTTGGTCATGCCACCTCCTATGTCCTCATCAAAGAAGGAAAAAGAGAAGAAACACGGCTTCGAATCAATCAAGAAGGGATCTTGATTCCTTTCTTCATTTCCTCTTTGCTTTCTGGGTTTCTTGCTTGAAACATTGCTTTCATGGTCAATAAGAAAGAAATCAAATGAGCTTTTTGACTTCTTCCTTCTTGGTCGCTTGTTCTTGACTGCTTTCTTGAATCAAGATTGCAATCAAGAAAGCATCTTGATTGCGCCCGTGGTTCCGTCTTACCAAAGGTAGAACTCAAGAAAAAGACAAACAGGACAAGAAACGACCATGGAAGAAGGAAAAAAAGAAGAAGCACGGCTTGGAATCAATCAAGATGGGATCTTGATTCCTTTCTTCAATTCTTCCTTGCTTGAAACATTGCTTTCATGGTCAACAAGAAAGAAATCAACTGAGCTTCTTGACTTCTTCCGTCTTGGTTGCTTGTTCTTGACTGCTTTCTTGAATCAAGATCGCAATCAAGAAAGCATTTTTATTGCGCCCGTGGTTGCGACTGACTAAGGTAGAACTCAAGAAAGGACAAACATGGCAAGAACGACGATTTAAGAGAGAAAAAATGAAGAAAAACAGCTTGGAATCAATCAAGAAGGGATCTTGATTCCTATCTTCATTTCCTCCTTGCTTTCTTTGTTTCTTGCTTGAAACATTGCTTTCATGGTCAACAAGAAAAAGAACAATTGAGCTTCTTGACTTCTTCCTTCTTGGTCGCTTATTCTTGACTGCTTTCTTGAATCAAGGTCACAATCAAAAAAGCATCTTGATTGCATCCGTTGATAGAGATCCAACAAGCCAACCTAAAGACACTTTGTGTGACATTGGAGGTCCCATGACTAGGTCCAAGACAAAGAGGATGAAGCAAGCATTACAAGGCCTAATAATGGAGATCAAGAAAAGTTCAGCTCAAAGTGGATTAGAGGCTACTCCAAAGTGGGTCACTTTTCTAAGAGTTGATCAAGATTTGAGCCCAAAATGAAGACAGCATGAAAAGCCCAAATTCATAAGACAAGAAGATAGTGGGAAATTAATGATCAGTGGAATGTAAAAGCTTAGTGGGGAATAAATGCCTAGTGGAAAGTTTAGTGGGACTTAATGAACCATTGTGATGGTTAGTGAACCATTGTGATGGTTAATGAACCATTATGATGGTTGGTGAACCATTGTGATGATTGGTGAACCATTGTGATTGGTAGTGGGAAATAAATGTTAGTGGGTAATTAATGCCTAGTGGGATTGTTAGTGGAATTTTACTTTTTTTAAGGGCTGCCTAGCATAGCCTATAAATAGGAACCTCTTGTAAGCTTCCAAGGCAGAATTTTCAGATTAATCAAATTGAGTGTTTCTCCATTGTGAGAGCTTCCCCTTTGTTCTTGGGTTAAGAACTTTATAGTGTTGGTTCTACCGGCAGGTTGCGGTTAGGGTCACGCTTTCCTGATAACTTTGGTTCTACCGGCAGGTCGCGGTTAGGGTCAAGTTCCTCTTTCTATCCTTTACCTGTTTTCAAGACGATCCGTTAAGCAGATTCGTATCATTTGGCATCATTGCTTCGGCTCTTGAATTCAGGTGTTATCTATCCTTTCCTTGTTTATCTTCTTCAATCTGAAAAAAAAAATTGTCTATGCTTGTTGGTTTTCTCATTTCGTCTATTGTGTCAACCTTTGTGTTTTTGTTCTATTTCTATTCTGTTTGTTCTATTCAGTCTTGTTTTGTTCTATTCCTTTGTTTTCTTTGTTAAGTCTGTTCATCTTCTTTTGTTATCTTTGTCTAAGTCTGTTCATCTTCCTTTGTTATATCTCTTTGTGCTTTCTTTTCTATCATATTATAAGAAAAATCGTGCAAAAAAAAAAAAAAAAAAGAAATTTGTTCCAGTTTGAAAAAAAAAAGTTGAAAAAAAAAGAGGTGAAAAAAAAAAACGAAAAAGAAAAAGAAAATTTTCTTGGCTAGTAATCAATCTTTTGCTTCAAATTTACATATTGCTCAATCAGAAAAGCAAAGTTCAAAAAAAAAAAAAAAGTTTCAGTTCTGATCTTTTGTTTTGGCGTTCTATACACCTTTCTTTGATCTTGTCTCTTTAAAAAGAAAAAAAAAATCTTGTATTCCTTATTTCTGTTCTACTGTCTCTTGTTCTTACTCCCCAAAGTTATCATATCACCAATTCTCTACTGTTTCTTGTTGTCTAGAATCATCCTTAAAGGTTCTTACTTAAGAGCTCATAAGGTGTGAAGTTGAGTGGTAAAAAGGCAAGAGTGGTAAGGCTATCAGAGGGAAAAAGCCAAATTGAGTGAAAACACAAGTGACTAAACATATTTTGAGTGTAAACACGTGAGAGAGTGTTTGTGTGAGGATTTTATTTTTCTAACTCAATTTTTGCAGCACTTTAATCTTGAGTGGAGGAGAAGGAGTAGGAGATGCTGAACTCAAGTTGTTCATGAAGGCTGTTCAAGATCAATTCAAGGCTCTAAATGCAAGATTGGATGATTTACAATCTATTTCCAGGTCTAGGACCCCTCCTAGAAGAAATCATGAAGAGGAAGAAGAAGAGGAGTCAGATGGGAGAAATAGTGAAAGGAGAAGAAGAGATGACGAACCAAGAGTTGACAATTACTTAGGTAATATCAAGATGAATATCCCTGCATTCCAAGGAAAGAATGATCCCGAGTTGTACTTGGAGTGGGAGAGAAAGGTTGAACATGTGTTTGATTGTCATAATTACTCTGAGGAGAAAAAGGTAAAATTAGCAGTTGTTGAATTTACTGATTATGCTAGTATTTGGTGGGATCAATTTGTCATTAGCAGGCGTAGAAATGGAGAAAGGCCTATCCGTTCATGGGAAGAGATGAAGGTTGTCATGAGAAGGAGATTTGTACCAAGTCACTACCATAGGGACTTACACAGAAAATTGCAAAGTTTAACTCAAGGTTCTATGAGTGTGGAGGATTACTACAAGGAGATGGAGATAGCCATGATTAGAGCCAATGTTGAGGAAGACCGGGAAGCAATTATGGCAAGGTTCATCGGAGGTTTAAAGAAGGAGATAGCTAATGTGGTGGAGTTGCAGCATTATGTGGAGATGGAGGATTTGTTGCACAAAGCAATTCAGGTAGAGAGGCAAATGAAGTCAAAAGGCACTTCCAAATTTGCTTCATCTTCTAACTCTACATGGAGATCAAATTGGAAGAATGACAAAGTTGTTGCAAATCCTAAAGATGATGGGAAGGCCAAGTACTCAGTTGTTGCACCTAAAGGTAAAACTGAAAATAATACCTCTTCTAGATCACGTGATATCAAGTGTTTTAGGTGTCAAGGAGTTGGACATATTGCTTCTCAATGTCCAAATAAAAGAGCAATGATTGTGATGGATAATGGAGACATAGAAAGTCAGGGCTCAAGTGATGATGAAATGCCACCATTGGAGGATTGTGGGGGTGTTGAAGTTGCTGAACCTGTACATGGAGTTGCACTTGTTACAAGGCGTTCTCTTAGCATACAGCCTAAGGAAGATGGTGATGTGGAGCAACGTGAGCATATTTTTCATACTAGGTGCCACATAAATGACAAGGTATGTAGCATGATTATTGATAGTGGAAGCTGTACTAATGTTGCTAGCACATTGTTGGTTGAGAAATTGAACTTGCCAACCAAAAAGCATCCTAATCCATATAGACTTCAGCGGCTGAATGATTGTGGTGATATAAGGGTGACTAAACAAGTTTTGGTTTCATTTTCCATTGGCAAGTACAAAGATGAGGTTCTTTGTGATGTTGCACCGATGCATGCTGGACATCTACTTCTTGGGCGTCCTTGGCAATTTGATAGAAAGGTCACACATGATGGGTACAAAAATAGGTATACCCTTGCCATGAATGACCGCACCATTGTATTAACACCTCTGAAGCCTGTTGAAGCATATGCTGATCAAATCAGAATTGCAAGAGAGTGTAAGTTGAGAGAAGAGCAACTAAGCATTCAAGAAAAAGAGAGAAAAGATAAGATGAGTGAAAATAAGCAAAAGAGAGAAAAAAATAAAATTGAGTGCAGTGAAGAGGACAATAAGAGAGTGAGTGCATTTGCAAAGAAAAGAGAAATTGAGAGTGCTTTGTTAGAAGGAGAGATACTACTTGTACTCATGTACAAGGATGTATACTTCACTAATGATTGGAATTCTTCTTTTCCTTGTGAAGTTGTTTCTTTGTTACAGGAATTCACTAATGTTTTTCCAGAAGAATTGCCTCAAGGATTACCTCCTTTAAGAGGTATTGAGCATCAAATTGACCTCATTCCAGGTTCTCCAATCCCAAATAGACCAGCCTATAGAACAAGTCCAGAGGAAACAAAGGAAATTCAAAGGCAAGTGGATGAATTGTTGCAAAAGGGATTTGTGAGGGAGAGTCTTAGTCCATGTTCAGTTCCTGTTATCTTGGTTCCAAAGAAAGATGGAACATGGCGCATGTGCATTGACTGCAGAGCCATCAACAAAATCACTGTAAAGTATAGATATCCTATTCCTAGATTGGATGATATGCTTGATGAGTTGCATGGTTCTTGTGTGTTTTCTAAAATTGATTTGAAACGTGGATACAATCAAATTCGCATGAAAGAAGGTGATGAATGGAAAACAGCCTTTAAAACAAAATATGGTTTATATGAGTGGTTAGTGATGCCATTTGGCTTAACTAATGCACCCAGCACTTTCATGAGATTAATGAACCATGTCTTGCGTTCTTTCATTGGGAAATTTGTTGTGGTCTATTTTGATGATATTTTTATTTATAGCAAGACTTTAGATGAACATGTTGATCATTTGCATGATGTTCTTAATGTTTTGAGAGAAAATAAATTGTATGCCAATCTCAAAAAGTGTTCATTTTGCCTTGAATCTGTTGTGTTTTTGGGATTTGTTGTAAGCTCCAAAGGAATAAGTGTGGATGAAGAGAAGGTAAAGGCAATTAGAGAATGGCCTACACCTAAGAATGCAAATGAGGTCAGAAGTTTTCATGGTTTAGCAAGTTTCTATAGAAGGTTTGTGAAGAACTTTAGTTCTGTTGCTGCACCTTTGAATGAACTTGTTAAAAAGAATGTTCTGTTTAAATGGAATGATGTGCATGAAAGAGCTTTTAACTTGTTGAAAGATAAGCTGACCAATGCACCTTTGCTTTGTTTGCCTAATTTTGATAAAGCTTTTGAAATTGAATGTGATGCTTCTGGTGTTGGAATAGGGGCTGTGTTGATGCAGGACTCTAAACCAATTGCATATTTTAGTGAGAAACTTAATGGAGCAGCATTGAATTATCCTACCTATGACAAGGAGTTGTATGCTTTGGTGAGAACTTTGCAAAATTGGCAGCACTACTTGTGGCCAAGAGAGTTCATAATCCATTCTGACCATCAAAGTTTGAAGTTTTTGAAAACTCAAGGCAAGCTTCAAAAGAGACATGCCAAGTGGTTGGAGTTCATTGAGATGTTTCCTTATGTGATCAAGTACAAGAATGGTAAGGAAAATATTGTTGCTGATGCATTGTCCAGAAGGTATGCATTGCTTACTTCCTTGCAAACTAAGTTACTTGGTTTTGAGCTTATAAAGGATTTGTATGTCAATGATTCTGATTTTGGACAAGTTTGGGATTCTTGTTCTAAACATGCTTTTGGGGACTATTATAGGCTTGATGGGTTCTTGTTTAAGAACAATAAGCTTTGTGTGCCTCTTTGTTCCTTGCGTGAAATGCTAGTTAGGGAAACTCATGGTGGTGGACTAATGGGACATTTTGGAGTTCCAAAGACTTTAGAAATTCTGCATGAGCATTTTTATTGGCCTAACATGAAACATGATGTGCAATCTGTTTGTAATAAGTGTGTTACATGTAAGCAAGCCAAATCTAAAGTCATGCCCCATGGTTTCTATACTCCTTTACCCTGGACTGATGTTTCAATGGATTTTGTATTAGGATTGCCTAGATCTCAAAGTGGAAAAGACAGCATTTTTGTTGTTGTTGATAGGTTTAGCAAAATGGCACATTTCATTGCATGTTCTAAAACCAATGATGCATCAAACATTGCTGATTTGTTCTTTAAAGAAGTTGTGCGTATGCATGGATTGCCAAGAACCATAGTAAGTGATAGAGATGTGAAGTTCCTAAGTCACTTTTGGCGAACTTTGTGGAATAAGCTAGGAACAAAACTCTTGTTTTCTACTGTTGCACATCCTCAAACGGATGGACAAACCAAAGTTGTCAATAGAACACTTACTACCTTGTTGCGTGCTATCATTCAAAAGAATTTGAAACAATGGGAGAAATGCTTGCCACATGTTGAGTTTGCTTATAATAGGACTGTTCATTCTACTACTTCTTATTCTCCTTTTGAAGTTGCGTATGGATTTAATCCTTTAACTCCTTTAGATATCTTACCTTTGCCAACTAATGAGTATGCTAATTTGGATGGAAAGCAGAAAGCAAATTTTGTTAGGGAATTGCATGCCAAGGTTCGAGCCAACATTGAGAAAAGGAATGAGCAATATGCAAAGCAAGCAAATAAGGGGCGTGTCAAAGTGGCTTTTGAACCTGGAGATTGGGTTTGGGTTCATATGAGAAAAGAAAGGTTTCCTACTCAAAGGAAATCCAAGTTGCAACCAAGAGGAGATGGACCTTTCAAGTGTTAGAAAGGATTAATGACAATGCTTACAAGCTGGATTTGCCAACTGATTATGGTAATGTAAGTTCTACCTTTAATGTGGCTGATCTATCTTTGTTTGATGTAGGAGATGGACTTGATTCGAGGACGAATCCTTTCGAAGAGGGAGGGAATGATAGAGATCCAACAAGCCAACCTAAAGACACTTTGTGTGACATTGGAGGTCCCATGACTAGGTCCAAGACAAAGAGGATGAAGCAAGCATTACAAGGCCTAATAATGGAGATCAAGAAAAGTTCAGCTCAAAGTGGATTAGAGGCTACTCCAAAGTGGGTCACTTTTCTAAGAGTTGATCAAGATTTGAGCCCAAAATGAAGACAGCATGAAAAGCCCAAATTCATAAGACAAGAAGATAGTGGGAAATTAATGCTCAGTGGAATGTAAAAGCTTAGTGGGGAATAAATGCCTAGTGGAAAGTTTAGTGGGACTTAATGAACCATTGTGATGGTTAGTGAACCATTGTGATGGTTGGTGAACCATTTGTGATGATTCATGAACCATTGTGATTGGTAGTGGGAAATAAATGTTAGTGGGTAATTAATGCCTAGTGGGATTGTTAGTGGAATTTTACTTTTTTTAAGGGCTGCCTAGCATAGCCTATAAATAGGAACCTCTTGTAAGCTTCCAAGGCAGAATTTTCAGATTAATCAAATTGAGTGTTTCTCCATTGTGAGAGCTTCCCCTTTGTTCTTGGGTTAAGAACTTTATAGTGTTGGTTCTACCGGCAGGTCGCGGTTAGGGTCACGCTTTCCTGATAACTTTGGTTCTACCGGCAGGTCGCGGTTAGGGTCAAGTTCCTCTTTCTATCCTTTACCTGTTTTCAAGACGATCCGTTAAGTAGATTCTTATCATCCGTGGTTGCGACTAACCAAGGAAGAACTCAAGAAAGGACAAACAGGACAAGAAACGAAGATTTAATCAAGAAGGGATCTTGATTCCTATCTTCATTTCCTCCTTGCCTTCTTTGTTTCTTTCTTGAAACATTGCTTTCATGGTCAACAAGAAAGAAGTCAACTGAGCTTCTTGACTTCTTCCTTCTTGGTCGCTTGTTCTTGACTGCCTTCTTAAATCAAGATCGCAATCAAGAAAACATCTTGATTGCGCCCGTGGTTCCTACTGACGAAGGTAGAACTAAACAAAAGGAAAAACTGGACAAGAAACGACCATGGAGAAGGAAAAACAGAAGAAACACGGCTTGGAATCAATCAAGAAGGGATCTTGATTCCTTTCTTCATTTCCTCCTTGCTTTCTTGGGTTCTTGCTTGAAACATTGCTTTCGTGGTCAGCAAGAAAGAAGTCAACTGAGCTTCTTGACTTCTTCCTTCTTGGTCGCTTGTTCTTGACTGCTCTCTTGAATCAAGATCACAATCAAGAAAGCATCTTGATTGCGCCCGTGGTTCCTACTGACAAAGGTAGAACTCAACAAAAGGAAAAACTAGACAAGAAACAACCACGGAGAAGGAAAAAAAGAAGAAACACAGCTTGGAATCAATCAAGAAGGGATCTTGATTCCTTTCTTCATTTCCTCGTTGCTTTCTTGGGTTCTTGCTTGAAACATTGCTTTCATGGTCAGCAAGAAAGAAGTCAACTGAGCTTCTTGACTTCTTCCTTCTTGGTCGCTTGTTCTTGACTGCTTTCTTGAATCAATATCGCAATCAAGAAAGCATCTTGATTGCGCCCATGATTGCGACTGACCAATGTAGAACTCATGATAGAGGACTAGAATGGTACATGAAGAGCTTAAAGTGGAGCGGCCTAATTTGAGCTTTTGTTGAGCTTTTTATATTTTTAGTGATGTTTCCTTTTGTTTTGGTCCATTATGACTTGTGTTGGGCCTATTTAGTTATTTTTGCCTTTTTATTAGTGTTAGTATAAATAGGCCCTTAGAACATATTTTTAAGGAGCTTTGATCATTTTTAGAAATTAGCATTGTGCTAAGTGAGAGAGTTCTCTCTTGGTTCTTGTGATGAACCTTTAGATTCTTATCAAAGATTCGCCACTTTGAATATGGAAATTCAAAGATAAGAACCAAAAGTAGTTCCTAAGAACCTAGAGAGTTTCCTCTCACAAAAGCCTAAAGCTTCATTTCAAATAAGAGTCAAAACTGATTACAAAGTTAACATTTGGCCCTATTTATAACTATGAACCTAAAGGCCCAAGGCCCAAATAACTAAAAGGACCCAAATTAAAATAAACATTATTAAAACATAAAAAGACCAAATATAAAAGCCCAATAAAAGGCCCAAATACATAAATTCCTATTCTAACACTGGGCTCCATTTTAATCTCCTCTTGTAGCTTTTTAGTCCTCTATCATTCCCTTCTTCTTGAAGGAAATTTGACCTCGAATTTGGAGCCAAGGTACCTACAACACAAAAACAACACAAGAGACACATGTTTTAGTTTTGAGATAATATGGAATAAAAAATAAAATAAAATAAATCCTATCTCTATTGAGACTTAAACCCTGTAAAAAGACAAATCTCTTAGTATCTATGTGCTTATATATCAATCCTCCAGGATCAAATACAAGCCTAAAGAAACCATCAAACTTCATGAAAATTAAATCCATCTCAAGTCCCAAAGGCCTCACACCATTAACTAAAACAAGTTTATGCCAAACAAATGCAGCATGTAAATCACAAGTATTATGCAAAACATAAGTCACATGCACATCAATATAATCTTGGATGAACACATCCATTAAACCACAAGGTTGAAAAATGGTGTCGGTCAAAATCTTCTCCTCCCATTGATTGCCTTGTTCCTCATATGCAACCACTTCTTCTCCAAATTGTTTTGCCCATTGATCCTTGATGAACAATTCTTCCCTAGGCATCAAAACAAAAGAATTTACATGATTAGGTGCACAAGAAGAATAAAATCCACAATCCAATTTAGGAAAAGAAATTAGAGTTTTGCATTCCCCCTTTGAGGACTCCTCTTCAATTTCTTTCACAAAAGAGTCATCACTTCCAAACAAGGAATCAAAATATGAGGCTTTGCATTCATCCTTTGGAAGCTCATCTTCAATTTCTTTCAAAAGAGAATCTTCACACACAAACAAAGAGTTAGAATAAAAACAAGAATAATCAGAATTCTCTTTATCTTTTTGATGGAGGATCACCTATGGAAGAGCTTGAAGTGATGGGCCCTTTGACTAGATCAAGGTCCAAGAAGCTTGAAGAGGAACTCAAGAGAAAGCTCAACACACTTGGGGAACATGCAGTGGATGGCTTGGACTTGAAGTGGCTTAATTTGAGCCAAATAATAGAATAGGATATTATGTGTCATTTTTAGTTGGACTTTGTTTTAGTTTTATGGGCTGTTCTAAACTATGACTTATTGGGCCTATTTCCTTTTTAGTGTTTTATTTTAGGCCCATGGTATAAATAGCCTAGCTTTGACTTGGAGAAGGCTAAGACTCATTTTGTAAGAAATTGACACTTTGTGTGTTCTACTCTTTCTAGGTTCTTGAATGCACTTTTATGATTCTTATCTTGAGTTGCTAAATTCAAGTGGCGAATCCTCCTTTCAACTTATCAATTCACCTTGAATTGTGGCGTTGTTCTTCATCCCTAATCTTTTGTAAGAAATTGACACTTTGTGTGTTCTACTCTTTCTAGGTTCTTGAATGCACTTTTATGATTCTTATCTTGAGTTGCTAAATTCAAGTGGCGAATCCTCCTTTCAACTTATCAATTCACCTTGAATTGTGGCGTTGTTCTTCATCCCTAATCTTTTCCATTTTTAATTTTTGATTCAATTTTGTGTTTCCAATTTTCTGAAAATTGATGCTGAAATTTTGGATCCATGTGAGAGGTTCTATCATTTGGTAATCAGAGCTGGATTTAGCATCAATTTCGCACTGTTCATCGGTGGCGCCGCACTGTTCATCGGCGACACTGTTCACCGAGCGTGCATTGTTCATCGCACAGATCACGCACTGTTTATCGGTGATACTGTTCACGGATAGGCACTGTTTAATAGGTGTTACTGTTCCGATCGTGTACTTTTCATAGATCGCGCACTATTCCGATCCTGGCGCTGTTCATGGTTGCGTACTGTTCACGATAACTTTACTGTTCATCGATTCGGTACTGTTCATTGATTTGTGATTTTTATTGTTTCGATCCATATTTTTTGATATTGCCTTATGTTTAATTTGAGTCAAAATCTGCAGATTGAAATTCTGAAATTTGAATTTGGGGAAGAACATTCATAGTGTTCATGTGTGTTCTTGAGAGTCTTTGGCAAAACCCTTGTGTTTGATCTATAAAAATTTGAATTAAGTGAGTTTGGGTGTTTTTCATAAATATTAAAAAGATTGAGGACTTATTAGCAAAAGAAAAGGACTTAAAGATAAAAAAAAATATTGGGGCAAAAGTGCAAAAAGGAAAAGTTTAGGAGCCCAAGTGTAATTATGAAAAGTTTGGGGGCCAAAGTGTAAAAAAAATTCAAAAAGAAAAAATTATACCATTGGAAAGAAAAATGTCTGCCCTATAAGAAGTCCTTCTACACCATTGCTTAATTCTTTCTTTTTCATACACTTTTATGCCATTTTAGCTCTCTTGAATACACTAGTTCTTCACAAGTTGAAAATTTGAGTTTCTTAGTTTTGTGTTGCTCTTATTCTTGTGTCTTTTAGTCTTGTCTTTGCTTGGCATTCTATTTTGAGTTGTCCCTTTCATTTCTTTTAGCTTTTATTGCTTGTCTTCTAAATTTCCTTGGTTTTGTCTTAGAGTTTTCTTATTTTGGACTCTAGAGTTGAGCTTGGATTTGTTACATCTTTCACTTGGATACAAACTCTTGATTGGTTGATTGAGAGTGCTTTTAAGAACTAAAGAGAGGTTAGAGTGGAAAAAGGCAAGAGTGAAAATTATAGAAAAAGCCTTGAAAGTGAGAAACACGAGTGTTTGGAGTGTAAACACTTAGTGAGTGGTGAGATCCAATTTTATTATATTTGTTGCACTAACCTTTGTTTTGTAGCCATGGCATCCGGAAGTGATAGTGAACCACCTTCTCCCAAGACCGCCAAATTAATGGCATCCATGACTAAACAAATGGAGAGGATGCAAAGAAACATGGAGAGGAGGATGGGAGAAAGGTTTGATGATTTGCAAAGAAGTACCCAAGAGTTGAGTGGAAGGGTGGAAGGCATAGAGCGAAGGAGGCCTCATAGGTCCCCCATTTCTTCACAAGGAAGTGATGAAGGAAATGAGAGAGATAGGAGGTATAGAGGAAGGAGACATAGAGATGGTATGGAAGATGTGAAGGTGAAGATTCCAAAGTTCCAAGGTACCTATGAACCAGAGGTGTACCTAGATTGGGAAATGAAGGTTGATCAAATTTTCAATTGCCATAACTATAGTGAAGAAAAGAAGATGAGATTGGCAAGTATAGAGTTTGAAGGTTATGCTCTTGTGTGGTGGAACCAAATTCAAGTTGATGTGGATAGATTGAGAAGACCTAGAGTGGCAACTTGGTGGGATGTGAAGAGGATTTTGAGGGAAAGATTTGTACCTCCTCACTATGGAAGAGAGATGCATAACAAGTTTCAAAGGCTTTATCAAGGGAATAGAAGTGTGGATGAATATTACAAGGAGATGGAGATTTCTTTGATAAGAGCCGAAATTGAAGAAACTCAAGAGGCTACAATGGCTAGGTTCTTACATGGGTTGAATAGAGACATCCAAGATGTTGTAGAGCTTCAAAGTTACAATAGCATGGATGAGCTTATTCATAGAGCCATAAAAGTGGAGCAACAATTGAAGAGGAAGCAATCCTACAAGAAGACTTCCTTGGGCTCTTCAACTTGGAAGGACAAATCCAAGAAGGAGGGTTCTTCTTCCAAACCTCAAGATGTAAAGTCTTCTAGTGGTAAAACAACTTCTCACACTACTTCTCCTTCCATTAAAACTAGTTCCATAAAATGCTTTAAATGGTTGGTGATAAAACCCCTCACATGGATCCAAAATTTCAGCATCTCTTTTCAGAAAATTGGAAACACAAAATTGAATCAAAAATTAAAAATGGAAAAGATTAGGGATGAAGAACAATGCCACAATTCAAGGTGAATTGATAAGTTGAAAGGAGGATTCGCCACTTGAATTTAGCAACTCAAGATAAGAATCATAAAAGTGCATTCAAGAACCTAGAGAGAGTTCTCACACACAAAGTGTCAATTTCTTACAAAATGAGTCTTAGCCTTCTCCAAGTCAAAGCTAGGCTATTTATACCATGGGCCTAAAATAAAACACTAAAAAGGAAATAGGCCCAATAAGTCATAGTTTAGAACAGCCCATAAAACTAAAACAAAGTCCAACTAAAAATGACACATAATATCCTATTCTATTATTTGGCTCAAATTAAGCCACTTCAAGTCCAAGCCATCCACTCCATGTTCCCCAAGTGTGTTGAGCTTTCTCTTGAGTTCCTCTTCAAGCTTCTTGGACCTTGAGCTAGTCAAAGGGCCCATCACTTCAAGCTCTTCCATAGGTGGTCCTCCATCATTCCCTCCTTCTTGAGAAGAATTTGTCCCCAAATTTGGATCACAAGTACCTACATCACAAGGAGACAAATCACTAACATTAAAACTAGTACTCACACCATAATCAAGAGGTAAATCAATTTGATAAGCATTATCATTTATGCGCTTCAACACTTTAAAAGGACCATCTCCTCTATCTTGAAGTTTAGATTTCCGTTTTAAAGGAAACCTATCCTTCCTCAAATGAACCCAAACCCAATCTCCGGGTTGAAACACCATCTTCTTTCTCCCTTTGTTGGCATATTTAGCATATTGTTCCACCTTCTTCTCAATGTGTGCCTTGACCTTTTCATGCAAACTCTTAACAAAAGCAGCTTTAGAAAGCCCATCCCTATTCAACATAGAAGAAGTATTAGGTAATGGCAACAAATCAAGAGGGGACAAAGGGTTAAATCCATAAACAATCTCAAAAGGAGAAAAAGAAGTAGTAGAGTTCACAACCCTATTATAGGCAAATTCAATGTGAGGCAAACAATCTTCCCAAGATTTCAAATTCTTTCCTACCAAGCATCTAAGAAGTTGAGATAAAGTTCTATTCACCACCTCGGTTTGCCCATCCGTTTGAGGATGACAAGTAGTAGAGAAAAGAAGCTTAGTGCCAAGCTTACTCCACAATGTCTTCCAAAAGTGGCTTAAGAACTTTGAATCCCTATCCGACACAATGCTTCTTGGTAGTCCATGAAGGCGCACCACTTCTTTGAAGAACAAGTCCGCTACCACACAAGCATCATCCACTTTATGGCAAGGAATGAAATGAGCCATCTTTGAGAACCTCACAGTAATGTTGTTGATGGCTCTACAGTCGGTGCACATTCTCCAAGTTCCATCCTTCTTTGGCACCAAAATGACGGGCATAGCACAAGGGCTCAAGCTCTCCCTCACCCATCCCTTCTCCATTAAATCCTCCACTTGTCTTTGGATCTCTTTTGTTTCCTCCGGATTGCTTCTATATGTTGGTCTATTGGGTAAAGAAGCTCCCGGAATAAGATCAATTTGATGCTCAATCCCTCTTAGAGGAGGTAATCCATGAGGAATGTCTTTGGGAAAAACATCCTCAAATTCCTTCAACAATTTTTCCACACCTAGAGGCAAAACAATTTCACTAGAAGACAAACACAAATGGTTAGGCAAAAGCAAATATAAGGATTGTCTAGCTAGCATCACTCTCTTTATATCTTTTTCTTCAATGAACAAACTTTCTTTTCTCTCAACTTTTTCTTCACTACCTTTCTTTTTACATCTTTGTTCATGTTTTTCTTTCTTCTCACTCTTTCTATTCTCTTTTTCTTTTTGGCTACTCTTTTCACTCTTTTTACTCTCTTTTTCTCTTTGGCTTTTCTCTCCAATTTTCTCTTTTCCTTCTTTCACTTTTCTCTCTTGCTCTCTTTTTAGCCTCATTTTGATTTGATCTTCACATACCTCTCTTGGAGACAAAGGTGAAAGAATCACCTTACGCCCCTTATGTACAAAAGTGAATTCATTGGACAAACCTTTATGTACAACTTCCCTATCATATTGCCAAGGTCTACCAAGCAAAATGTGACCGGCCTCCATAGGGACAACATCACACAAAACCTCATCAACATATTTACCAATGGAGAATATGAGCAAAACTTGTTTATCAACAATTAACTCTCCATTCTCACTCAACCATTGCAATTTGTAAGGTTTAGGGTGAGGGGTGGTTTTAAGCCCAAGCTTTTCTACCAACCTAGTACTAGCAACATTTGTGCAACTTCCCCCATCAATGATTAGAGAACAAACTTTCCCTTCTACTAAGCACCTAGAATGGAAAATGTTCTCCCTTTGGGTTTCATCCCTTTCCTTACATAGGCTTCCCATAAGCCTTCTCACCATCAAAAGATCCCCCTCTTCAGGTGAGTGATAGCCATCACTCTCACCTTCACTAGAGGAACTATGAGAACTCTTAGAGGATTCACTATCAACATCCCCATTGTCCAACACCACCATTGTCCTTTTGTTAGGACATTGTGAAGCAATGTGACCCTTCCCCAAGCATTTAAAGCATTTTATGGAACTAGTTTTAATGGAAGGAGAAGTAGTGTGAGAAGTTGTTTTACCACTAGAAGGCTTTACATCTTGAGGTTTGGAAGAAGAACCCTCCTTCTTGGATTTGTCCTTCCAAGTTGAAGAGCCCAAGGAAGTCTTCTGGTAGGATTGCTTCCTCTTCAATTGTTGCTCCACTTTTATGGCTCTATGAATAAGCTCATCCATGCTATTGTAACTTTGAAGCTCTACAACATCTTGGATGTCTCTATTCAACCCATGTAAGAACCTAGCCATTGTAGCCTCTTGAGTTTCTTCAATTTCGGCTCTTATCAAAGAAATCTCCATCTCCTTGTAATATTCATCCACACTTCTATTCCCTTGATAAAGCCTTTGTAACTTGTTATGCATCTCTCTTCCATAGTGAGGAGGTACAAATCTTTCCCTCAAAATCCTCTTCATATCCCACCAAGTTGCCACTCTAGGTCTTCTCAGTCTATCCACATCAACTTGAATTTGGTTCCACCACACAAGAGCATAACCTTCAAACTCTATACTTGCCAATCTCATCTTCTTTTCTTCACTATAGTTATGGCAATTGAAAATTTGATCAACCTTCATTTCCCAATCTAGGTACACCTCTGGTTCATAGGTACCTTGGAACTTTGGAATCTTCACCTTCAC
The DNA here is from genome assembly GCA_026413185.1 of Pueraria montana var. lobata. NCBI lineage: Eukaryota > Viridiplantae > Streptophyta > Magnoliopsida > Fabales > Fabaceae > Pueraria > Pueraria montana. Next base: position 25,322,619 of record CM048653.1, on the reverse strand, counting down.
ATCTTCCATACCATCTCTATGTCTCCTTCCTCTATACCTCCTATCTCTCTCATTTCCTTCATCACTTCCTTGTGAAGAAATGGGGGACCTATGAGGCCTCCTCCGCTCTATGCCTTCCACCCTTCCACTCAACTCTTGGGTACTTCTTTGCAAATCATCAAACCTTTCTCCCATCCTCCTCTCCATGTTTCTTTGCATCCTCTCCATTTGTTTAGTCATGGATGCCATTAATTTGGCGGTCTTGGGAGAAGGTGGTTCACTATCACTTCCGGATGCCATGGCTACAAAACAAAGGTTAGTGCAACAATTATAATAAAATTGGACCTCACCACTCACTAAGTGTTTACACTCCAAACACTCGTGTTTCTCACTTTCAAGGCTTTTTCTATAATTTTCACTCTTGCCTTTTTCCACTCTAACCTCTCTTTAGTTCTTAAAAGCACTCTCAATCAACCAATCAAGAGTTTGTATCCAAGTGAAAGATGTAACAAATCCAAGATCAACTCAAGAGTCCAAAATAAGAAAACTCTAAGACAAAACCAAGGAAATTTAGAAGACAAGCAATAAAAGCTAAAAGAAATGAAAGGGACAACTCAAAATAGAATGCCAAGCAAAGACAAGACTAGAAGACACAAGAATAAGAGCAACACAAAACTAAGAAACTCAAATTTTCAACTTGTGAAGAACTAGTGTATTCAAGAGAGCTAAAATGGCATAAAAGTGTATGAAAACGAAAGAATTAAGCAATGGTGTAGAAGGACTTCTTATAGGACAGATTTTTTTCTTTCTAATGGTATAATTTTTATTTTTATTTTTTGACTTTTTTTTTTACACTTTGGCCCCCAAACTTTTCATAATTGCACTTGGGCCCTAAACTTTTTCTTTTTGCACTTTTGCCCCAATATTTTCTTTTTTTATCTTTAAGTCCTTTTCTTTTGCTAATAAGTCCTCAAACTTTTTAATATTTACGAAAAATACCCAAACTCACTTAATTCAAATTTTTATAGATCAAACACAAGAGTTTTGCCAAAGACTCTCAAGAACACACATGAACACTATGAATGTTCTTTCCCAAATTAAACACAAGGCAATATCAAAAAAATATGGATTGAAACAAAATCACAAACAATGAACAGTACCGAATCGATGAACAGTACCGCAACCATGAACAGCGTCGCGGTCGGAACAGTGCGCGATCTATGAACAGTGATGATCGGAACAGTACCGTATATTAAACAGTGTCGATCTGTGAACACTACCGCGATGAACAGTACGCGATATGTGAACAGTGTTTTGCGATGAACAGTTAACGACGGTGAACAGTATTGCCGAAGAACAGTGCGCCGCGCCGATGAACAGTGCACCGCCGATGAACAGTGTGATGCCGCCGATGAACAGTGCAAAAATGATGCTAAATCCAGCTCTGATTACCAAATGATAAAACCCCTCACATGGATCCAAAATTTCAGCATCTCTTTTCAGAAAATTGGAAACACAAAATTGAATCAAAAATTAAAAATGGAAAAGATTAGGGATGAAGAACAACGCCACAATTCAAGGTGAATTGATAAGTTGAAAGGAGGATTCGCCACTTGAATTTAGCAACTCAAGATAAGAATCATAAAAGTGCATTCAAGAACCTAGAGAGAGTTCTCACACACAAAGTGTCAATTTCTTACAAAATGAGTCTTAGCCTTCTCCAAGTCAAAGCTAGGCTATTTATACCATGGGCCTAAAATAAAACACTAAAAAGGAAATAGGCCCAATAAGTCATAGTTTAGAACAGCCCATAAAACTAAAACAAAGTCCAACTAAAAATGACACATAATATCCTATTCTATTATTTGGCTCAAATTAAGCCACTTCAAGTCCAAGCCATCCACTCCATGTTCCCCAAGTGTGTTGAGCTTTCTCTTGAGTTCCTCTTCAAGCTTCTTGGACCTTGATCTAGTCAAAGGGCCCATCACTTCAAGCTCTTCCATAGGTGGTCCTCCATCACTTGGGGAAAGGTCACATTGCTTCACAATGTCCTAACAAAAGGACAATGGTGGTGTTGGACAATGGGGATGTTGATAGTGAATCCTCTAAGAGTTCTCATAGTTCCTCTAGTGAAGGTGAGAGTGATGGCTATCACTCACCCGAAGAGGGGGATCTTTTGATGGTGAGAAGGCTTATGGGAAGCCTATGTAAGGAAAGGGATGAAACCCAAAGGGAGAACATTTTCCATTCTAGGTGCTTAGTAGAAGGGAAAGTTTGTTCTCTAACATTGATGGGGGAAGTTGCACAAATGTTGCTAGTACTAGGTTGGTAGAAAAGCTTGGGCTTAAAACCACCCCTCACCCTAAACCTTACAAATTGCAATGGTTGAGTGAGAATGGAGAGTTAATTGTTGATAAACAAGTTTTGCTCATATTCTCCATTGGTAAATATGTTGATGAGGTTTTGTGTGATGTTGTCCCTATGGAGGCCGGTCACATTTTGCTTGGTAGACCTTGGCAATATGATAGGGAAGTTGTACATAAAGGTTTGTCCAATGAATTCACTTTTGTACATAAGGGGCGTAAGGTGATTCTTTCACCTTTGTCTCCAAGAAAGGTATGTGAAGATCAAATCAAAATGAGGCTAAAAAGAGAGCAAGAGAGAAAAGTGAAAGAAGGAAAAGAGAAAATTGGAGAGAAAAGCCAAAGAGAAAAAGAGAGTAAAAAGAGTGAAAAGAGTAGCCAAAAAGAAAAAGAGAGTAGAAAGAGTGAGAAGAAAAAAAAACATGAACAAAGATGTAAAAAGAAAGGTAGTGAAGAAAAAGTTGAGAGAAAAGAAAGTTTGTTCATTGAAGAAAAAGATATAAAGAGAGTGATGCTAGCTAGACAATCCTTATATTTGCTTTTGCCTAACCATTTGTGTTTGTCTTCTAGTGAAATTGTTTTGCCTCTAGGTGTGGAAAAATTGTTGAAGGAATTTGAGGATGTTTTTCCCAAAGACATTCCTCATGGATTACCTCCTCTAAGAGGGATTGAGCATCAAATTGATCTTATTCCGGGAGCTTCTTTACCCAATAGACCAACATATAGAAGCAATCCGGAGGAAACAAAAGAGATCCAAAGACAAGTGGAGGATTTAACGGAGAAGGGATGGGTGAGGGAGAGCTTGAGTCCTTGTGCTATGCCCGTCATTTTGGTGCCAAAGAAGGATGGAACTTGGAGGATGTGCACCGACTGTAGAGCCATCAACAACATTACTGTGAGGTATAGGCATCCTATTCCTAGACTTGATGATTTATTAGATGAGTTGCATGGTTCTAATTATTTCTCTAAAATTGATTTGAAGAGTGGTTACCACCAGATTCGAATGAAAGAAGGTGATGAGTGGAAAACCGCTTTCAAAACAAAATTTGGGTTGTATGAGTGGTTGGTTATGCCTTTTGGCCTAACCAATGCACCTAACACTTTCGTGAGATTAATGAATCATGTGTTGAGACATTTCATTGGCAAGTTTGTGGTTGTCTATTTTGATGATATTTTGATATATAGCAAGACAATTGATGACCATTTGTTGCATATTCAAAGATTGTTGGAAGTGCTTAGAAAGGAAAGTTTGTATGCTTATAGGGACAAATGCACATTTTGCACTAATCAAGTAGTGTTCCTTGGCTATGTTGTGAGTTCTAAAGGCGTGCAAGTTGATGAGGAAAAGGTCAAAGCTATTAGAGATTGGCCAACACCTAAAAATGTGAGTGAAGTGAGGAGTTTTCATGGGTTGGCTAGTTTCTATAGGAGATTTGTAAAGGATTTTAGCACACTAGCTTCCCCTTTAAATGAAATTGTAAAGAAAAATGTGGGGTTTAAATGGGGAAGTGAACAAGAGGAAGCTTTTAATAGCTTGAAAGAGAAACTAACACATGCTCCTATTCTTGCTTTGCCTAATTTTTCCAAATCTTTTGAAATTGAATGTGATGCATCTAATGTGGGAATAGGTGGTGTGTTGTTACAAGAGGGGCATCCCATTGCTTATTTTAGTGAAAAATTGAAGGGTGTTCATTTGAATTATTCCACATATGACAAAGAATTGTATGCACTTGTTAGAGTTTTGCACACTTGGCAACATTATCTTTTACCTAAGGAGTTTGTGATACATAGTGATCATGAATCCCTTAAGCATTTGAAGGGCCAAGGCAAACTGAACAAGAGACATGCAAAATGGGTTGAATTTTTGGAACAATTTCCTTATGTGATCAAGCATAAGCAAGGCAAGGCTAATGTGGTAGCCGATGCTCTTTCTAGGAGGTATTCTTTACTCTCCATGCTTGAAACTAAGATGCTTGGGTTTGATCACATGAAGGAGTTGTATGCTTGTGATGATGACTTCTCTAGTTTGTATAAATTGTGTGAGAAAGTTGCTCACAATGGATTCTTTAGGCATAATGGATTTCTATTTAAAGATAAAAGATTGTGTGTGCCTAAGAGTTCTTTGCGTGAGTTGTTGATTAGAGCAGCTCATGAGGGTGGTTTGATGGGTCATTTTGGGGTTGTTAAGACATTGGACATCTTGCATGAACATTTCTTTTGGCCACATATGAAGCATGATGTGCATAAATTTTGTGATAGGTGTTTAGTGTGTAAAAAGGCCAAATCTAAGGTCATGCATCATGGTTTATATACCCCATTACCTATTCCTAACTCTCCTTGGATTGACATTTCTATGGATTTTGTGCTTGGTCTCCCAAGATCCAAGAAGGGGAAGGATTCTATTTTTGTTGTGGTTGATAGGTTCTCAAAGATGGCTCATTTCATTCCTTGCCATAAAGTGGATGATGCTTGTGTGGTAGCGGACTTGTTCTTCAAAGAAGTGGTGCGCCTTCATGGACTACCAAGAAGCATTGTGTCAGATAGGGATTCAAAGTTCTTAAACCACTTTTGGAAGACATTGTGGAGTAAGCTTGGCACTAAGCTTCTTTTCTCTACTACTTGTCATCCTCAAACGGATGGGCAAACCGAGGTGGTGAATAGAACTTTATCTCAACTTCTTAGATGCTTGGTAGGAAAGAATTTGAAATCTTGGGAAGATTGTTTGCCTCACATTGAATTTGCCTATAATAGGGTTGTGAACTCTACCACTTCTTTTTCTCCTTTTGAGATTGTTTATGGATTTAACCCTTTGTCCCCTCTTGATTTGTTGCCATTACCTAATACTTCTTCTATGTTGAATAGGGATGGGCTTTCTAAAGCTGCTTTTGTTAAGAGTTTGCATGAAAAGGTCAAGGCACACATTGAGAAGAAGGTGGAACAATATGCTAAATATGCCAACAAAGGGAGAAAGAAGATGGTGTTTCAACCCGGAGATTGGGTTTGGGTTCATTTGAGGAAGGATAGGTTTCCTTTAAAACGGAAATCTAAACTTCAAGATAGAGGAGATGGTCCTTTTAAAGTGTTGAAGCGCATAAATGATAATGCTTATCAAATTGATTTACCTCTTGATTATGGTGTGAGTACTAGTTTTAATGTTAGTGATTTGTCTCCTTGTGATGTAGGTACTTGTGATCCAAATTTGGGGACAAATTCTTTTCAAGAAGGAGGGAATGATGGAGGATCACCTATGGAAGAGCTTGAAGTGATGGGCCCTTTGACTAGATCAAGGTCCAAGAAGCTTGAAGAGGAACTCAAGAGAAAGCTCAACACACTTGGGGAACATGGAGTGGATGGCTTGGACTTGAAGTGGCTTAATTTGAGCCAAATAATAGAATAGGATATTATGTGTCATTTTTAGTTGGACTTTGTTTTAGTTTTATGGGCTGTTCTAAACTATGACTTATTGGGCCTATTTCCTTTTTAGTGTTTTATTTTAGGCCCATGGTATAAATAGCCTAGCTTTGACTTGGAGAAGGCTAAGACTCATTTTGTAAGAAATTGACACTTTGTGTGTGAGAACTCTCTCTGGGATCTTGAATGCACTTTTATGATTCTTATCTTGAGTTGCTAAATTCAAGTGGCGAATCCTCCTTTCAACTTATCAATTCAACTTGAATTGTGGCGTTGTTCTTCATCCCTAATCTTTTCCATTTTTAATTTTTGATTCAATTTTGTGTTTCCAATTTTTCAATTTCTCTCAACTCATTTTCTCTCATCTCTTTTTCTCTCAACTCTTTTCTCTCTTGCGCTATTTTCTTTTTCAACTTAATTTGATCCTCACTTGCTTCCTCAGGTGAAAGTAGTGCAAGTTTGATCTTATGTCCTTCATGCACAAAACAAATCTTGTTGGTCTTCCCATGGTGTTTCATATTTCTTTCAACTTGCCAAGGTTTACCTAACAATATATGACATGTTTCTATGGGAGCTAAATCACACAGCACATCATCTTTATATTTTCCAATGGTAAAGCTCACCAAAACTTGTTGGTCTACAACCAAATCACCTTCTTCACATGGCCATTTCATGCAATAAGGTTTAGGGTGTGGGGTGGTTTTAAGATTAAGTTTGCTAACCAACCTAGTGCTAGCCACATTAATGCAACTACCCCTATCAATAATCAAAGAACACACACTCCCTAGAACCAAACATCTAGTTTGAAATATGTTCTCCTTTTGAATCTCAACTTCCCCAGAACCTCCATCACTTCCATGATAAGGTGAAGAATACATTCCTGCAAGAAAAATGGTTAGCACAGATAATAGAAATTATGGACCTCACCACACTTCGCACATGTTTCACTCAAAGTCCACTCGTGTTTCTCTCTTTTAAGGCTTTTTCTATAATGTGCACACTTGCCTTTTTTCACTCAAACTCCTCTTTAGTTCTTAAGAAGCACTCTCAATGATAAAAACCCCTTTCCCGGATCTCAAATTCAGCATCAATGAAAATTACGGAAACAAAAAATGTGAAGAAAACATAAAGCGGAAAGACAAGAAATGGAAAGAACAACGCCACAATCCCTAGGGATTGATAAGTTGAGGAGGATTCGCCACTTTGAATATGAAAATTTCAAAGATAAGAATCAAGGGTAGTTCCTAAGAACCTAGAGAGTTTCCTCTCACAAAGCATCAAAGCTTCATTCCAAATGAGAGTCAAAACTGATTACAAAGTTAACATTTGGCCTATTTATAATATGAGCCTAAAAGCCTTACCAAGGCCCATTACTAAAAGCCCAAACAACTAAAAATGCCCAAATTAAAAATAAACATCATTAAAAACATAAAAAGCTCAACAAAAGCCCAATTTATGCCCAAATTACATAAACTTCTATTCTAAGATTTGGCTCCACTTTAAGCTCTTCATGTACCATTTTAGTCCTCTATCATTCCCTCCTTCTTGAAGGAAATTCGACCTCGAATTTAGAGCCAAGGTACCTACATCATAAAAACAACACAAAACAACATGTTTTAGTTTTGAGAAAATATTAAAAAAGAAAATCCTATTTCTATTGAGACTTGGATTCCTTAAAAAGGAAAATCTCTTATTATCTATGTGCTTATATATCAATCCTCCCGGATCAAATACAAGCCTAAAGAAACCATCAATTAACACTAAAATGAAATGCTTAATCACAAATTTCAAAGACAAGTCAATCCAATGAAAATTATGAGCAAACAATGACATTTTCAAACCAAGAATGGAAAATTTAGATTTATCCATTTTATGCCCAAATTACATAAACTTCTATTCTAAGATTTGGCTCCACTTTAAGCTCTTCATGTACCATTACATTACTAAACTCTCACTATGAGTTGCTCCAATTAATGAATAATGAAATGAACATTTAGGCACACAAAATGCAGCATCTTTATGCCTATAGAAATCATCATTTTCAATTTTCCCATAAACAACACACATAGAGGAAGACTCAACATGATCATACAAGTCCAAATGATGTGCATTAATATCACATTTCAAGAACTTGGCATCATCACCTAAAACAATATCATGCATACCAAAAGCAACATTCAATTCACAAACATTTCGGGTTAACACATGGCACACATCAATTAAATCACAAGGTTTAGAGATGGTGTAAGTCAAAATTTTCTTCTCTCTATGGTTGCATTGGTCCTCATATGTCTCCACTTCTTCTCCAAATTGTCTTGCCCATTGATCCTTGATGTACAATTCTTCTCTAGGCATCAAAACAAAAGAATTATGGTAAGGTGCACAATCAAATTTACAAGAAGAATTAAATTCACAATCCAATTTAGGAGAAGGAATTAGAGTTTTGCACTCCCCCTTTGAGGACTCCTTTTCAATTTCTTTCACAAGAGAGACATCACTTTCAAACAAAGTTTTGCATTCATCCTTTTGAAGCTCTTCAAATTCCTTGAGCAAAAAATCATCACAAACAAGGAAAGGATTAGAATGAATACAAGAACAATCATATTCCTCTTTATCTTTTGCTCTCTCTTTTTCACTCTCTTTTTCAGTTATTTTCTTTTCTCTCATCTCTTTTTCTTTTAACTCATTTTCTTTTGCTCTCATCTCTTTCTCTTTTATTTCTTTTTCTTTCACCTCTTTTCTCTCTTGTTCTATTTTCTTTCTCAACTTAATTTGATCCTCACTTGCTTCCTTAGATGAAAGTGATGCAAGTTTGACCTTATGTCCTTCATGTGTAAAAGAAATCTTGTGGGTCTTTCCATGGTGCTTCACTTTTCTTTCAATTTGCCAAGGTTTACCTAACAAGATATGACATGTTTCTATGGGAGCTACATCACACAACACAACATCTTTATATGTTCCAATGGTAAAGGGCACCAACACTTGTTGGTCTACAACCAACTCACCTTCACATGGCAATTTCAAACAATAAGGTGTAGGGTGTGGGGTGGTTTGAAAATTAAGTTTGCTAACCAACCTAGTGCTAGCCACATTAATACAACTATCCCCATCAATAATCAAAGAACACACATTCTCTAGAACCAAGCATCTAGTATGAAATATGTTCTCCTTTTGAATTTCATCCTTACCGTCACATTGAATTCCCAACAACCTCTTACACATCATTAATTCTCTATCTAGAGGTTTGGTACCACATGCACTATGATTATCACTAGACATATTAGATGAACAAGTATAAGATAACTCACTCGTGACAACTTCATTTTCCTTCAAGACCTTGGTTTTCATGTTTGGACAATGCAATGCAATATGGCCTTTACCCAAGCATTTAAAACATTTAATTGTACCACTCTTAGAAGTAGAAGAAGTGCTAGGGTTAGGAACATGTTTACCACTTGGAGACTTTGAAGCTTGTTGCTTAGGTGAGGAAGATCCCTCCTTCTTGGACTTGTCCTTACCACTAGAAGAGTCATAGTGATAGGTCTTCTTGTAGGAATGCTTCCTCTCAAGTTGTCTCTCCACTTTGTTGGCTTGGTGCACTAGATCCTCCAAGCTCTCATAGTGTTGTAACTTCACTATGTATTGAATGTCTCTATTAAGCCCACGTAAGAACCTTGCTATGGCGGTTTTAGGTTCTTGTGCATTGGCTCTCCTCATAGTCATTTTCATCTCTTTGTAGTATTCATCAACACTCTTGCTACCTTGTGTGAGACTTTGTAGCTTATCATAAGCATCTCTCTCATAGGAAGGTGGTAAGAATGTCTTCCTCATCAAATCCTTCATTTCTTGCCAAGTTGCTATCTTAGGCATCCTTATCCTCTCTCTTCCATCCTCCTTATACTTCCACCATGCAAGTGCACTCCCTACAAACTTCAAGGTAACCTTCCTAATTTTCTTCTCCTCACTATAGTCATGGCATGAAAAGACTTGGTCAACTTTCATCTCCCACTCAATGTATGCTTCCGGATCATTCTTCCCTTGAAAACTAGGAATTTTAAGTTTCTCCTCTTCCATACTATCCTTTATTTTATTTTCTCCCTCATTATCTCCATGTCTCCTAAGCCTCCTTTCTCCTTCATCTTCCCCATAACCTCCATCAATTCTATGGTAAGAAGAACAATACATACCTACACAAAAATGGTTAGCACAAAAAATAGAAATATAGACCTCACCACTCACTAAGTGTTTCACTCAAATCCACTCGTGTTTCTCTCTTTTGAAGGCTTTTTCTATAATGTGCACACTTGCCTTTTTCCACTCAAACTCCTCTTTAGTCCTTAAGAAGCACTCTCAATCACAAATCAAGAATTTGTATTCAAAGTGAAAGATGTAACAAATCCAAACTCAACTCAAGAGTCCAAAACAAGAAAACTCTAAGACAAAACCAAGGAAATTTAGAAGACAAGCAATAAAAGCTAAAAGAAATGAAAGGGACAACTCAAAATAGAATGCCAAGCAAAGACAAGACTAGAAGACACAAGAATAAGAGCAACACAAAACTAAGAAACTCAAAATTTTCAACTTTTTGAAGAACTAGTGTATTCAAGAGAGCTAAAATGGCATAAAAGTGTATGAAAAAGAAAGAATTAAGCAATGGTGTAGAAGGACTTCTTATAGGGCAGATTTTTTTCTTTCCAATAGTTTTTTTTTTTGACTTTTTTTTTACACTTTGGCCCCTAAACTTTTCATAATTGCACTTGGGCCCCTAAACCTTTTCTTTTTGCACTTTTGCCCCAATATTTTCTTTTTTTATCTTTAAGTCCTTTTCTTTTGCTAATAAGTCTTCAAACTTTTTAATATTTACGAAAAACACCCAAACTCACTTAAATCAAATTTTTATGGATCAAACACAAGGGTTTGCCAAGTCTCTCAAGAACACACATGAACAATGATGAACATCAAGAACACATGTCCAGACTTTGATTCAAATGAAACAACAAAATAAACTCCACAAAAATCATGCAAGAAATAGAAAGATGGATGCCAATAGAAATTCAACACAAATTTGAATCAGATTTCAGAAATCACATGAACAGTAAAAATCGATGAACAGTACCCACATCATGAACAGTGCCAATCGGAACAGTGCCGCGATATGGAACAGAAACAGCTATCGATGAACAGTACCAAGATCGGAACAGTATTGCCGGAGAACAGCATCGCAATCGGAACAGTATCGTCGATGAACAGTGCACGATCGGTGGAACAGTGTCGCCGATGAACAGTGCGCGCGATAGGGGAACAGTGCAGTGATTAGCAATACGCGGGGAACAGTACTCCGTCGATGAACAGTGCGCGCGATAAACAGTAACTCCGGTAATGAACAGTATGTAATTTGGGCATAAATCTTAGAATAGAATGTTATGTAATTTGGGCATAAATTGGGCTTTTGTTGAGCTTTTTATGTTTTTAATGATGTTTATTTTTAATTTGGGTCTTTTTAGTTGTTTGGGCTTTTAGTAATGGGCCTTGGTAAGCCTTTTAGGCTCATATTATAAATAGGCCAAATGTTAACTTTGTAATCAGTTTTGACTCTCATTTGGAATGAAGCTTTGATGCTTTTGTGAGAGGAAACTCTCTAGGTTCTTAGGAACTACCCTTGATTTTTATCTTTGAATTTCCATATTTAAAGTGGCGAATCCTCCTCAACTTATCAATCCCTAGGGATTGTGGCGTTGTTCTTTCCATTTCTTGTCTTTCCATTTTATATTTTCTTCACATTTTGAGTTTCCGTAATTTTCGTTGATGCTGAATTTGAGATCCAGAAAACGGGTTTTCATCAGCTGCTGCCAATAGCAATTAAAGGCACAAAAAGCAATTCAAATCTGAATCAGATTAACACCCAAACCTGGAACTGATGCACCCGAAATGACGAACAGTACTGAACCGATGAACAGTGCGCGAACGTGAACAGTACCGTGATCGGGAACAGTGCGCGCGTTCGATGAACAGTGTCGCGCTGATGAACAATGCAGTGATGAACAGTGACACGAAATTTGATGCTGAATCCTTGCTCTGAATACCAAATGATGAAAACCCCTCTACGGATCACAAATTCAGCATCTCAATTGGGTGAAAATTCAAGGGAAAAATTTAGAAACAAAAGGGAAAAGCGGATTGGGGACCATAAATGGAAAGAACGACGCCACAATCCCTAAGGATTGATAAGTCGAGGAAGATTCGCCACTTTGAATATGGAAATTCAAAGATAAGAACCAAAAGTAGTTCCTAAGAACCTAAAGAGTTTCCTCTCACAAAAGCCTAAAGCTTCATTCCAAATAAGAGTCAAAACTGATTACAAAGTTAACATTTGGCCATATTTATAATTATGAACCTAAAGGCCCAAGGCCCAGATAACTAAAAGGACCCAAAATAAAAATAAACATTATTAAAACATAAAAAGGCCAAATATAAAAGCCCAATAAAAGGCCCAAATACATAAATTCCTATTCTAACACTGGGCTCCATTTTAATCTCCTCTTGTAGCTTTTTAGTCCTCTATCAATTTAGAAGAGAAATCTGGATCATGTTCATACAATTCCTTAAAATGCTCAAGACCAAATAGCTTAGTTTCAAGTGCAGAAAGTAAAGCTTACCTTCTTGAAAGTGCATCAGCAACTATGTTGGCCTTACCTTTCTTATGCTTGATCACATATGGGAATTGCTCAAGAAACTCAGCCCATTTGACATGTCTCTTATTCAGCTTGCCTTGTCCCTTTAGATGCTTCAAGGACTCATGATCACTATGAATGACAAATTCTTTGGGCAAAAGGTAATGCTGCCATGTTTGTAAAGCCCTTAACAATGCATACAATTCCTTGTCATATGTGGAATAATTGAGAACACCCCCATTTAGTTTTTCACTAAAATAAGCAATGGGATGTCCCTCTTGCATCAAAACAGCCCCTATCCCCACATTGGATGCATCACATTCAATTTCAAAAGATTTGGCAAAATTAGGCAATGCAAGAATAGGTGCATGAGTCAATTTATCTTTGAGTGCAGTGAATGCATGCTCTTGTTTCTCCCCCCCCCCCCCCCCCCCCCCCGATTTAAATCCCATATTTTTCTTAACAATTTCATTAAGAGGTGCAGCCAAAGTGCTAAAATCCTTAACAAACCTCCTATAGAAACTAGCCAAGCCATGAAAGCTTCTTACCTCACTTACATTTTTGGGGGTTGGCCACTCTTGAATGGCCTTCACCTTCTCTTGATCAACCTGCACTCCTTGTGAGCTAACAACAAAACCAAGAAAAACTACATGGTCCATACAGAACACACATTTTTCCATGTTAGCATACAATTTCTCTAGCCTAAGAGCTTCCATAACACACCTCAAATGCACAAGATGATCATCATAGAATTTGCTATAAATCAGAATATCATCAAAATAAAGCACAACAAACTTTCCTAGAAATTCCCTCAATACATGATTCATTAATCTCATGAAGGTACTAGGAGCATTGGTTAACCCAAAGGGCATAACCAACCATTCATACAGCCCATATTTAGTTTTAAAAGCTGTTTTCTATTCATCCCCTTCTCTAATTCTAATTTGATGATATCCACTTTTTAGATCAATTTTAGAAAAGACACAAGAACCATGCACTTCATCCAACAAATCATCCAATCTAGGAATGGGATGCCTTTACTTTACCATGATGTTATTGATGGCTCTACAATCTGTGCACATCCTCCAAGTTCCATCTTTCTTAGGCACTAGAATGTCCGGAACTGCACATGGACTTAAGCTTGCTTGCACCCACCCCTTTTGCATCAAGTCTTCAACTTGCTTTTGAATCTCCTTGGTCTCTTGGGGATTACTCCTATAGGCTGGCCTATTAGGTAATGAAGCTCCTGGAATGAGATCAATTTGATGTTCTAGCCTCTTAGAGGGGGTAGACCATGAGGCACCTCTTTGGGAAAAACATCTTCAAATTCCTGCAACAAAGAAGAAACCTCATTTGGAAAAGGGTTAGTAGGACCTGCATCTTTTAAGGTACTCTCCTTACTCAAAAGTAAGAGCATTGGCTTTTTCAAATGCATAGCCTTTTTCACCTCTTTTTCTTTTATAAACAGATTTGATTCTTTTCTCTCTTTTTCTTGCTATTTTCCACTCTTTTCTCTCTTTTTCTTTTCTCTCTTGTTTTCTTTTATCTCTCATTTTATTTTGATCCTCACACACCTCCCTTGGAGATAAAGGTGCAAGAATAATCTTGCGCTCTTTGAGAACTTGTTGGAGTATCCGTCATGGTTGGCCTTTTTGTCAAATTACCAAGGTCTACCAAGAAGTAAGTGGCAAGCCTCCATTGGCACCACATCACACAAAACAGCATCTTCATATTTCCCAATGGAAAATCCCACTTCAACTTGCTTGTTCACGATCATCTCACCATCTTCACTAAGCCATTGTAGTTTGTAAGGCCATGGGTGTGGTTTAGTCTCCAAGTTCAGTTTTGAAACCAACCTTGCACTAGCCACATTAGTGCAGCTCCCGCCATCAATGATCAAAGAGCACACCTTCCCTTGGATGATGCACCTTGTGTGGAAAATATTTTTCCTTTGGCTTTCATCCAAGTCCTTTGCTTGGCTGCCCAACAACCTCCGCACCATGAATAAATCTCCTTCTGGTATCATTTCCTCATCATATTCTTCTTCATCACTAGGTGGAGTAGAATCTGAAGACGATTCACTAGTAATCTCCCCATTCTCTTTAAGTAGCATGGTCTTCTTGGTTGGACATTCAAAGGCTATGTGACCTCTCCTCAAACACTTGAAACATTTTATCTCACTACTCCTTGTCTTTTTAGGGGCCTCATTGGACTTAAATTGAGTCCTTTGAGGTGCAGCAGTGGAATTGCTTGAAGAAGTACCTCCCTCCTTCTTATTTCTTTCCCTCCAACTTGGAGAATTAAAGTTTGAAGAGCTCCTTCTCATGGCACATTTTCTCGAGTTGCTATTCTACCTTAGTAGTTTGGTGCACTAAGTCCTCCAACTCAACAAAATCCCTTATATCACTATTCAGCCCATGTAAGAAACGTGCCATAGTAGCGTCCCGTTCTTCTCTAATATTGGCTCTAATCAAAGACACCTCCATTTCTGTATAACACGCATCTACACTCCTATGACCTTGTGTGAGCCTTTGAAGCTTGTTGTGAAGGTCTCTATGATAATGAGAAGGAACAAATCTTCTTCTCATTAACCTCTTCATCTCCTCCCAACTATTCACCAAGGGTTCTCCATATCTCTCCCTTTCCTTTTGTAGTTGGTCCCACCAAATGAGAGCATAATCAGTGAACTCCATGGCTGCCAGCTTCATCTTCTTATCTTCTGTATAGTTGTGGCATGCAAATAATTGCTCAATCTTCATTTCCCACTCCAAATAAGCCTCCGGATCACTTTTCCCTTCGAAAGGTGGTATGTTAAGCTTCACTCCCTCAATTCTATCCTCTCTAGCATCACCAGCATTATCTCTTCTCCTCCATCATCATCATGATTCCCTTGATTTTCTAACTGTTCAATTCTCTCATATAACTCCTCTGGATGCTCCCTCATCATCCTTTGCGTTTGGGCTGTAATAACATCAACTAACAGCCTGTTGTCTCCCTCAGGAGGAGGGTTACCATCACCACCTGTACCTGCCATAGTTCAAGTAAAGAAACAAAAGTGAAAGTAACAGGATCTCACCACACTTCTCACATGTTTACACTCTTAAAGATGTATCACTCGTGTTTATTGCTCTCTAATTAGGCTTTTATGTAATGTAGCTCTCGTGCCTTTTACCACTCAAATTGCTCTCTTTAAGTTCTTAAGTGAATCAACAGAACACACAAGAATGCTGACACCAAAATTGGCTAGAAAACAAGACAAAACAGAATGGAAGTGACTCAAGAAGACTCTTTGGAATTTTAACAAACAGGTAATGTGCAATGAGTTTTAAGAGCACAACTGCTGTATATATATATATATATATATATATATATATATATATATATATATATATATTTCTTTTCTCTTTTCTCTTTTTTTTTTTTTAAATTGTCAACAGCATGCATTCTTTGTAATTTTGGAATGAAACTTTGAAATTGGAGCAAAAAACACAAATGCAGAAATATATGAATTGAACAAGAAATTGAAGGAAATAGACAACCAGAAAATTGGAAGAACAAACGGACTTTGAACAGATAATTTAAAATGGAATCCAAACAGAAATTAGGAACAAACACAGGCTGAAATAGAATTTAGGGATTTAGGGTTACCCAAAGACGCAAAACTTGACGAATGAACAAACCCTCGATTCCAAGCCTAGAACCGAGCTCTGATACCAAATGATGTGATTCCCTTATGCCATAAATCATCACAGGACCTTTCTAGGTTGGAAATCACGAAACTGGACCAGAATTGACGTTCTGTTAAGAAAAACCTGTATCTCGCGTTACAGAACGCAATTGGTTTAGAGTCCTGCATCAACACAGCCCCTATTCCAACACCAGAAGCATCACATTCAATTTCAAAAGCTTTATAAAAATTAGGCAAACAAAGCGTTAATGGTGTGAAGCCTTTGGGACTTGAGATGGATTTAATTTTCATGTAGTTTGATGGTTTCTTTAGGCTTGTATTTGATCCTGGAGGATTGATGATGAAAACCCCTTTTCGGATCTCAAATTCAGCATCAACGGAACTTACAGAAACTCAAAAGGTGAAGAAAATTTAAAGCGGAAAGACAAGAAATGGAAAGAACAACGCCACAATCCCTAGGGATTGATAAGTTGAGGAGGATTCGCCACTTTGAATATGGAAATTCAAAGATAAGAATCAAGGGTAGTTCCTAAGAACCTAGAGAGTTTCCTCTCACAAAAGCATCAAAGCTTCATTCCAAATGAGAGTCAAAAACTCCTTACAAAGTTAACATTTGGCCTATTTATAATATGGGCCTAAAAGGCTTACCAAGGCCCATTACTAAAAGCCCAAACAACTAAAAATGCCCAAATTAAAAATAAACATCATTAAAAACATAAAAAGCTCAACAAAAGCCCAATTTATGCCCAAATTACATAAACTTCTATTCTAAGATTTGGCTCCACTTTAAGCTCTTCATGTACCATTCTAGTCCTCTATCATTCCCTCCTTCTTGAAGGAAATTCGACCTCGAATTTAGAGCCAAGGTACCTACATCATAAAAACAACACAAAACAACATGTTTTAGTTTTGAGAAAATATTAAAAAAGAAAATCCTATTTCTATTGAGACTTGGATTCCTTAAAAAGGAAAATCTCTTATTATCTATGTGCTTATATATCAATCCTCCCGGATCAAATACAAGCCTAAAGAAACCATCAATTAACACTAAAATGAAATGCTTAATCACAAATTTCAAAGACAAGTCAATCCAATGAAAATTATGAGCAAACAATGACATTTTCAAACCAAGAATGGAAAATTTAGATTTATCCATTTTATGCACAATCCATCTATCAAGACACTTGAGTGTACCATACATTACTAAACTCTCACTATGAGTTGCTCCAATTAATGAATCATGAAATGAACATTTAGGCACACATTTAGGCACACCTATGCTCTTTATGCCTATAGAAATCATCATTTTCAATTTTCCCATAAAGGAAGACTCAACATGATCATACAAGTCCAAATGATGTGCATTAATATCAAATTTCAAGAACTTGGCACCATCACCTAAAACAATATCATGCATACCAAAAGCAACATTCAATTCACAAACATTTTGGGTTAACACATGGCACACATCAATTAAATCACAAGGTCTAGAGATGGTGTAAGTCAAAATTTTCTTCTCTCTATGGTTGCATTGGTCCTCATATGTCTCCACTTCTTCTCCAAATTGTCTTGCCCATTGATCCTTGATGTACAATTCTTCTCTAGGCATCAAAACAAAAGAATTATGGTAAGGTGCACAATCAAATTTACAAGAAGAATTAAATTCACAATCCAATTTAGGAGAAGGAATTAGACTTTTGCACTCCCCCTTTGAGGACTCCTCTTCAATTTCTTTCACAAGAGAGACATCACTTTCAAACAAAGTTTTGCATTCATCCTTTTGAAGCTCTTCAAATTCCTTGAGCAAAGAATCATCACAAACAAGGAAAGGATTAGAATGAAAACAAGAACAATCATATTCCTCTTTATCTTTTGCTCTCTCTTTTTCACTCTCTTTTTCAATTATTTTCTTTTCTCTCATCTCTTTTTCTTTTAACACATTTTCTTTTGCTCTCATCTCTTTCTCTTTTATTTCTTTTTCTTTCACCTCTTTTCTCTCTTGTTCTATTTTCTTTCTCAACTTAATTTGATCCTCACTTGCTTCCTTAGGTGAAAGTGATGCAAGTTTGACCTTATGTCCTTCATGTGTAAAAGAAATCTTGTGGGTCTTTCCATGGTGCTTCACATTTCTTTCAATTTGCCAAGGTTTACCTAACAAGATATGACATGTTTCTATGGGAGCTACATCACACAACACAACATCTTTATATGTTCCAATGGTAAAGGGCACCAACACTTGTTGGTCTACAACCAACTCACCTTCACATGGCAATTTCAAGCAATAAGGTGTAGGGTGTGGGGTGGTTTGAAAATTAAGTTTGCTAACCAACCTAGTGCTAGCCACATTAATACAACTATCCCCATCAATAATCAAAGAACACACATTCCCTAGAACCAAGCATCTAGTATGAAATATGTTCTCCTTTTGAATTTCATCCCTACCTCACATTGAATTCCCAACAAACTCTTACACATCATTAATTCTCTATCTAGAGGTTTGGTACCACATGCACTATGATTATCACTAGAGATATTAGATGAACAAGTATAAGATAACTCACTCGTGACAACTTCATTTTCCTTCAAGACCTTGGTTTTCATGTTTGAACAATGCAATGCAATATGGCCTTTACCCAAGCATTTAAAACATTTAATTGTACCACTCTTAGAAGTAGAAGAGGTGCTAGGGTTAGGAACATGTTTACCACTTGGAGACTTTGAAGCTTGTTGCTTAGGTGAGGAAGATCCCTCCTTCTTGGACTTGTCCTTACCACTAGAAGAGTCATAGTGATAGGTCTTCTTGTAGGAATGCTTCCTCTTAAGTTGTCTCTCCACTTTGTTGGCTTGGTGCACTAGATCCTCCAAGCTCTCATAGTGTTGTAACTTCACTATGTATTGAATGTCTCTATTAAGCCCACGTAAGAACCTTGCCATGGCGGTTTTAGGTTCTTGTGCATTGGCTCTCCTCATAGTCATTTTCATCTCTTTGTAGTATTCATCAACACTCTTGCTACCTTGTGTGAGACTTTGTAGCTTATCATAAGCATCTCTCTCATAGGAAGGTGGTAAGAATGTCTTCCTCATCAAATCCTTCATTTCTTGCCAAGTTGCTATCTTAGGCATCCTTATCCTCTCTCTTCCATCCTCCTTATACTTCCACCATGCAAGTGCACTCCCTACAAACTTCAAGGTAACCTTCCTAATTTTATTCTCCTCACTATAGTCATGGCATGAAAAGACTTGGTCAACTTTCATCTCCCACTCAATGTATGCTTCCGGATCATTCTTCCCTTGAAAACTAGGAATTTTAAGTTTCTCCTCTTCCATACTATCCTTTATTTTATTTTCTCCCTCATTATCTCCTCCATGTCTCCTAAGCCTCCTTTCTCCTTCATCTTCTCCATAACCTCCATCAAT
This sequence comes from Pueraria montana var. lobata, assembly GCA_026413185.1. Lineage (NCBI taxonomy): Eukaryota > Viridiplantae > Streptophyta > Magnoliopsida > Fabales > Fabaceae > Pueraria > Pueraria montana. Next base: position 25,303,090 of record CM048653.1, on the reverse strand, counting down.
TTTTGGTAAGAAGAACAATACATACCTACACAAAAATGATTAGCACAAATAATAGAAATATGGACCTCACCACTCACTAAGTGTTTCACTCGTGTTTCTCTCTTTTGAAGGCTTTTTCTATAATGTGCACACTTGCCTTTTTCCACTCAAACTCCTCTTTAGTCCTTAAGATGCACTCTCAAGCACAAATCAATAATTTGTATTCAAAGTGAAAGATGTAACAAATCCAAACTCAACTCAAGAGTCCAAAATAAGAAAACTCTAAGACAAAACCAAGGAAATTTAGAAGACAAGCAATAAAAGCTAAAAGAAATGAAAGGACAACTCAAAATAGAATGTCAAGGAAAGACAAGACTAGAAGACACAGGAATAAGAGCAACACAAACTAAGAAACTCAAATTTTCAGCTTTTTGAAGAACTAGTGTATTCAAGAGAGCTAAAATGGCATAAAAGTGTATGAAAAATAAAGAATTAAGCAAAGGTGTAGAAGGACTTCTTATAGGGCAGATTTTTTTCTTTCCAATGGTATTTTTTTTTTGACTTTTTTTTTTTACACTTTGGCCCCTAAACTTTTCATAATTGCACTTGGGCCCCTAAACTTTTTCTTTTTTGCACTTTTGCCCCAATATTTTCTTTTTTTATCTTTAAGTCCTTTTCTTTTGCTAATAAGTCTTCAAACTTTTTAATATTTATGAAAAACACCCAAACTCACTTAATTCAAATTTTTATGGATCAAACACAAGGGTTTGTCAAGTCTCTCAAGAACACACATGAACAATGATGAACATCAAGAACACATGTCCAGACTTTGATTCAAATGAAACAACAAAATAAACTCCACAAAAATCATGCAAGAAATAAAAAAGATGGATGCCAATAGAAATTCAACACAAATTTGAATCAGATTTCAGAAATCACATGAACAGTGAAAATCGATGAACAGTACCCCGCATCATGAACAGTACCCATCGGAACAGTGCCACGATATGGAATAGAAACAGCGATCGATGAACAGTACCGAGATCGGAACAGTATCACCCGAGAACAGCACAGATATCAGAACAGTGTCGTCGTTGAACAGTGCTCGATCGGTGGAACAGTGTCACCGATGAACAGTGCGCGCGATCGGGGAACAGTGTAGTGATTAGCAATACGTGGTGAACAGTACTCCATCGATGAACAGTGCAGCACATATGATGAACAGTAACTCCGGTAATGAACAGTGCGACGCCGCGATGAACAGTATGAAAATGATGCTAAATCCAGCTCTGATTACCAAATGATGAAAACCCCTTTCCAGATCTCAAATTCAGCATCGAGGAAATTATGAAAAACTCAAAATGTGAAGAAAATATAAAATGGAAAGACAAGAGATGGAAAGAACAACGCCACAATCCCTAGGGATTGATAAGTTGAGGAGGATTCGCCACTTTGAATATGAAAATTCAAAGATAAAAATCAAGGGTAGTTCCTAAGAACCTAGAGAGTTTCCTCTCACAAAAGCATAAAAGCTTCATTCCAAATGAGAGTCAAAACTGATTACAAAGTTAACATTTGGCCTATTTATAATATGAGCCTAAAAGGCTTAGCAAGGCCCATTACTAAAAGCCCAAACAACTAAAAAGGCCCAAATTAAAAATAAACATCATTAAAAACATAAAAAGCTCAACAAAAGCCCAATTTATGCCCAAATTACATAAACTTCTATTCTAAGATTTGGCTCCACTTTAAGCTCTTCATGTACCATTCTAGTCCTCTATCATTAATTGTGCTAAAAGAGCAGCCCACCTAAAATCTGATTACAACCTTTATTTAGCTTAAGAAATGGGCCAAAAGTGGACTAAACAAACAAAAACAAATGCAGCCTTCTCTAGTAATTATGGTCTTCAGTCTGAATGCAACAAATTATTTTGGGCTCCTTCACATCACATTTTGGGCCTTCAATTTTGGAGCCTCCCTTGATCAAATTTGCCACCACTTGATTTAGAGCTTCTTTGGCTTTCTTGGCTCTTGCTCTTGTCATTGGTCCTCCTAATCCTTGGATGCCATCCATCACACCTTCTCCTTTGTCCTCATCAGTCAACAAGAAAGAAGTCAACTGAGCTTCTTGAATTCTTCCTTATGGTAGCTTGTTCTTGATTGCTTTCTTGAATCAAGATCGCAATCAAGAAATCATCTTTATTGTGCTCGTGGTTGCGACTGACCAAGGTAGATCTCAAGAAAGGACAAACAGGACAAGAAACGACGATTTAAGAGAGAAAAAAAGAAGAAAAACGGCTTGGAATCAATCAAGATGGGATCTTGATTCTTATCTTCATTTCCTCCTTGCCTTCTTTGTTTCTTGCTTGAAACATTGCCTTCATGGTCAACAAGAAAGAAGTCAACTGAGCTTCTTGACTTCTTCTTTCTTGGTCGCTTGTTCTAGACTGCTTTCTTGAATCATGATCACAATCAAGAAAGCATCTTGATTGCGCCTGTGGTTGCGACTGACCAAGGTAGAACTCAAGAAAGGACAAACAGGATAAGAAACAACCGTTTAAGAAAGAAAAAAAGAAGACAAACGGCTTGGAATCAATCAAGAAGGGATCTTGATTCCTATATTCATTTCCTCATTGCCTTCTTTATTTCTTGCTTGAAACATTGCTTTCATGGTCAACAAGAAATAAGTCAACTGAGCTTCTTGACTTCTTCCTTCTTGGTCGCTTGTTCTTCACTGCATTCTTGAATCAAGATCACAATCAAGGAAGCATCTTGATTGCGTCTCTGGTTCCGACTGCACAAGGTAGAACTCCAGAAAAGGATAAATAGGACAACAAATGACCTAGGAAGAAGGAAAAAAAAGAAGAAACACAGCTTGGAATCAATCAAGAAGGGATCTTGATTCCTTTTTTCATTTCCTCGTTGCTTTCTTGGGTTCTTGGTTGAAACATTGCTTTCATGGTCAGCAAGAAAGAAGTCAACTGAGCTTCTTGACTTCTTCCTTCTTGGTCGCTTGTTCTTGACTGCTTTCTTGAATCAAGAAAGCATCTTGATTGCGCCCGTGATTGCGACTGACCAAGGTAGAACTTAAGATAGGACAAACAGGAAAACAAACGACCATGGAAGAAAGAAAAAAAGAAGAAACACGGCTTGGAATCAATCAAGAAGGGATCTTGATTCCTTTCTTCATTTCCTCCTTGCTTTCTTGCTTGAAACATTGCTTTCACGGTCAACAAGAAAGAAGTCAGTTGAGCTTCTTGACTTCTTCCTTCTTGGTCGCTTGTTCTTGACTGCTTTCTTGAATCAAGATCGCAATCGAGAAAGCTTTTTGATTGTGCCCGTGGATCCGACTGACCCAAGTAGAACTCAAGAAAGAACAAAAAGGACAAGAAATGACCATGGAAGAAGGAAAAAAATATGAAACACGACTTGGAATCAATCAAGAAGAGATATTGATGATGCTTGATTTCCTCCTTGCTTTCTTGGTTTCTTGCTTGAAACATTGCTTTCATGGTCAACAAGAAAGAAGTCAACTGAGCTTCTTGACTTCTTCCTTCTTGGTCGCTTGTTCTTGACTGCTTTCTTGAATCAAGATTGCAATCAAGAAAGCATCTTGATTGCTCCCGTGGTTCTGACTGACCAAGGTAGAACTCAAGTAAAGGATAAACAGGACAAGAAACGACCATGGAAGAAGGAAAAATAGAAGAAACACTGCTTGGAATCAATCAAGAAGGGATCTTGATTCGTATCTTCATTTCCTCCTTGCCTTCTTTGTTTCTTGCTTGAAACATTGCTTTCATGGTCAACAAGGAAGAAGTCAACTGAGCTTATTGACTTCTTCCTTCTTGGTCGCTTGTTCTTGTCTGCTTTCTTGAATCAGGATCGCAATCAAGAAAGCATCTTGATTACGCCTGTGGTTGCGACTGTCCAAGGTAGAACTCAAGAAAGGACAAACAGGACAAGAAACAACCATTTAAGATAGAAAAAAAAAGAAGAAAAACGGCTTGGAATCAATCAAGAAGGGATCTTGATTCCTATCTTCATTTCCTCCTTGCCTTCTTTGTTTCTTGCTTGAAACATTGCTTTCATGGTCAACAAGAAAGAAGTCAACTGAACTTCTTGACTTCTTCCTTCTTGGTCGGTTGTTCTTGACTGCTTTTTTGAATCAAGATCGCAATCAAGAAAGCATCTTGATTGGGCCCGTGGTTCCGACTGACCAAGGTAGAACTCAAGAAAAGGATAAACAAGACAAGAAACGACCATGGAAGATGGAAAAAAAGAAGAAACACGGCTTGGAATCAATCAAGAAGTGATAAAAACCCCTTTTCGGATCTCAAGTTCAGCATCAACGGAAATTACGGAAACAAAAAAAAGGTGAAGAAAATATAAAGTGGAAAGACAAGAAATGGAATATGATGCCAGAATTGAAGCTCGATTGATAAGTCTAGGAGGATTCGCCACAAAGAAAGTGTTTCTTTGATAAGAATCTAAAGGTTGATCACAAGAACCAAGAGAGAACTCTTTCACTTAACACTATGCTAATTTCTAAAATGATCAAAAAGCTCCGTACAAATGTGTTCTAAGGGCCTATTTATACTAACACTAACAAAAATGGCCCAAATAACTAAAAAGGCCCAACACAAGTCATAATGGACTCAAATTAAAAGGAAGCGTCACTAAAAATATAAAAGGTCCAACAAAGGCCCAAATTACATGAAATCCTATTTTAAAATTTGGCTCCACTTTAAGCTCTTTTTTGATAAAAACCCCTTTCCGGATCTCAAATTCAGCATCCACGGAAATTACGGAAACTCAAAAGGTGAAGAAAATATAAAGCGGAAAGACAAGAAATGGAAATAACAATGCCACAATCCCTAGGGATTGATAAGTTAAGGAGGATTCGCCACTTTGAATATGGAAATTCAAAGATAAGGATCAAGGGTAGTTCCTAAGAACCTAGAGAGTTTCCTCTCACAAAAGCATCAAAGCTTCATTCCAAATGAGAGTCAAAACTCCTTACAAAGTTAACATTTGGCCCTATTTATAGTATAGGCCTAAAGGCTTACCAAGGTCCATGACTAAAAGCCCAAACAACTAAAAAGGCCCAAATTAAAAAAAATAAACATTATTAAAACATAAAAAGGCCAAATATAAAAGCCCAATAAAAGGCCCAAATACATAAACTCCTATTCTAAGACTGGGCTCCAATTTAATCTCCTCTTGTAGCTTTTTAGTCCTCTATCATTTTTGTAGCATCCTAGTCCTCTATCAAAGTTGACCAAGTCTTTTCATGCCATGACTATAGTGAGGAGAATAAAATTAGGAAGGTTACCTTGAAGTTTGTAGGGAGTGCACTTGCATGGTGGAAGTATAAGGAGGATGGAAGAGAGAGGATAAGGATGCCTAAGATAGCAACTTGGCAAGAAATGAAGGATTTGATTAAGAAGACATTCTTACCACCTTCCTATGAGAGAGATGCTTATGATAAGCTACAAAGTCTCACACAAGGTAGCAAGAATATTGATGAAAATGACTATGAGGAGAGCCAATGCACAAGAACCTAAAACCGCCATGGCAAGGTTCTTACATGGGCTTAACAGAGACATTTAATACATAGTGAAGTTACAACACTATGAGAGCTTGGAGGATCTAGTGCACCAAGCCAACAAAGTGGAGGGACAACTTGAGAGGAAGCATTCCTACAAGAAGACCTATCACTATGACTCTTCTAGTGGTAAGGACAAGTCCAAGAAGGAGGGATCTTCCTCACCTAAGCAACAAGCTTCAAACTCTCCAAGTGGTAAACATGTTCCTAACCCTAGGACTTCTTCTACTTCTAAGAGTAGTACAATTAAATGTTTTAAATGCTTGGGTAAAGGCCATATTGCATTGCATTGTCCAAACATGAAAACCATGGTCTTGAAGGAAAATGAAGTTGTCATTAGTAAGTTATCTGATACTTATTCATCTAATATCTCTATTGATAATCACAGTGCATATGGTACCAAACCTCTAGATAGAGAATTAATGATGTGTAAGAGGTTGTTGGGAATTCAATGTGAGGGTAGGGATGAAATTCAAAAGGAGAACACATTTCATACTAGATGCTTGGTGGTTCTAGGGAATGTGTGTTCTTTGATTATTGATGGGGATAGTTGTATTAATGTGGCTAGCACTAGGTTGGTTAGCAAACTTAATTTTCAAACCACCAACACCCTACACCATTGCTTGAAATTGCCATGTGAAGGTGAGTTGGTTGTAGACCAACAAGTGTTGGTGCCCTTTACCATTGGAACATATAGAGATGTTGTGTTGTGTGATGTAGCTCCCATAGAAACATGCCATATCTTGTTAGGTAAACCTTGGCAAATTGAAAGAAATGTGAAGCACCATGGGAAGACCAACAAGATTTCTTTTACACATGAAGGACAAAAGGTCAAACTTGCATCACTTTCACCTAAGGAAGCAAGTGAGGATCAAATTAAATTGAAAAAAGAAAATAGAACAAGAGAAAAAAGAGTTACAAGAAAAAGAAATAAAAGAAAATGAGAAGAGAGAACAAGAGTTGAGAGAAAAAGAAAAAGAGATGAAAGAACAAGAGTTGAGAGAACAAGAAAAAGAGATGAGAGAAAATGAAATAATTGAAAAGGAGAGTGAAAAAGAGAGAGCAAAGGATAAAGAGGAATATGATTGTTTTTGTTTTCATTCTAATCCTTTATTTGTTTGTGATGATTCTTTGATCAAGGAATTTGAAGAAGAGTTTCCAAAGGATGGATGCAAAACTTTGTTTGAAAGTGATGTCTCTCTTGTGAAAGAAATTGAAGAGGAGTCCTCAAAGGGGGAGTGCAAAACTCTAATTTTTTCTCCTAAATTGGATTGTGGATTTAATTCTTCTTGTGCACCTAATCATATAAATTCTAAGGAAGAATTGTACATCAAGGCCCAAACACATAAACTCCTATTCTAAGAATGAGCTCCATTTTAATCTCCTCTTGTAGCTTTTTAGTCCTCTATCATTCCCTCCTTCTTGAAAGAAAATTCGTCCTCAAATTTGGAGTAAAGGTACCTACATCCAAAATACCACAAGAGAGACACATGTTGATACGAATCTAATAACGGATCGTCTTGAAAACAGGTAAATGATAGAAAGAGGAACTTGACCCTAATCGCGACCTGCTGGTAGAACCAACACTATAAAGTTCTTAACCCAAGAACAAAGGGGAAACTCCCACAATGGAGAAACACTCAATTTGATTAGTCTGAAAATTTTGGCTTGGAAGCTTACAAGAGGTTCCTATTTATAAGCTATGCTAGGCAGCCCTTAAAAGAAGTAAAATTCCACTAACAATCCCACTAGGCATTAATTACCCACTACTCATCAAAATGTTTCATGAATCATCACAATGGTTCACCAACCATCACAATGGTTCACCAACCATCATAATGGTTCATTAACCATCACAATGGTTCACTAACCATCACAATGGTTCATGAAGTCCCACCAACCGTCACAATGGTTCATGAAGTCCCACCAACCATCACAATGGTTCATTAAGTCCCACTAAACTTTCCACTAAACATTTATTCCCCACTAAGCTTTTACATTCCACTAAGCATTAATTTCCCACTATCTTCTTGTCTTGTGAATTTGGGCTTTTCATGCTGTCTTCATTTTGGGCTCAAATCTTGATCAACTTGTAGAAAAGTGACCCAGTTTGGAGTAGCCTCTAATCCACTTTGAGCTGAACTTTTCTTGATCTCCATTATTAGGCCTTGCAATGCTTGCTTCATCCTCTTTGTCTTGGACCTAGTCATGGGACCTCCAATGTCACACAAAGTGTCTTTAGGTTGGCTTGTTGGATCTCTATCATTCCCTCCCTCTTCGAAAGGATTCGTCCTCGAATCAAGTCCATCTCCTACATCAACCAAAGATAGATCAGCCACATTAAAGGTAGAACTTACCTTACCATAATCAATTGACAAATCCAGCAGGTAAGCATTGTCATTTATCCTTTCTAACACTTGAAAAGGTCCATCTGCTCTTGGTTGCAACTTGGATTTCCTTTGAGTAGGAAACCTTTCTTTTCTCATATGAACCCAAACCCAATCTCCAGGTTCAAAAGTCACTTTGACATGCCCTTATTTGCTTGCTTTGCATATTGCTCATTCCTTTTCTCAATGTTGGCTCGAACCTTGGCATGCAACTCCCTAACAAAATTTGCCTTATGCTTTCCATCCAAATTAGCATACTCATTAGTTGGCAAAGGTAAGATATCTAAAGGAGTTAAAGGATTAAATCCATACACAACTTCAAAAGAAGAATAAGAAGTAGTAGAATGAACAGTCCTATTATAAGCAAACTCAACATGTGGCAAGCATTTCTCCCATTGTTTCAAATTCTTTTGAATGATAGCACGCAACAAGGTAGTAAGTGTTCTATTGACAACTTCGGTTTGTCCATCCCGTTTGAGGATATGCAACAGTAGAAAACAAGAGTTTTGTTCCTAGCTTATTCCACAAAGTTCGCCAAAAGTGACTTAGGAACTTCACGTCTCTATCACTTACTCTGGTTCTTGGCAATCCATGCATACGCACAACATCTTTAAAGAACAAATCAGCAATGTTTGATGCATGATTGGTTTTAGAACATGCAATGAAATGTGCTATTTTGCTAAACCTATCAACAACAACAAAAATGTTGTCTTTTCCACTTTGAGATCTAGGCAATCCTAATACAAAATCCATTGAAACATCAGTCCAAGGTTGATTAGGCACAGGCAAAGGAGTATAGAAACCATGGGGCATGACTTTAGATTTGGCTTGCTTACATGTAACACACTTATTACAAACAGATTGCACATCATGTTTCATGTTAGGCCAATAAAAATGCTCATGCAGAATTTCTAAAGTCTTTTGAACTCCAAAATGTCCCATTAGTCCACCACCATGAGTTTTCCTAACTAGCATTTCACGCAAGGAACAAAGAGACACACAAAGCTTATTGTTCTTAAACAAGAACCCATCAAGCCTATAATAGTCCCCTAAAGCATGTTTAGAACAAGAATCCCAAACTTGTCAAAAATCAGAATCATTGACATACAAATCCTTTATAAGCTCAAAACCAAGTAACTTAGTTTGCAAGGAAGTAAGCAATGCATACCTTCTGGACAATGCATCAGCAACAATATTTTCCTTACCATTCTTGTACTTGATCACATAAGGAAACATCTCAATGAACTCCAACCACTTGGCATGTCTCTTTTGAAGCTTGCCTTGAGTTTTCAAAAACTTAAAACTTTGATGGTCAGAATGGATTATGAACTCTCTTGGCCTCAAGTAGTGCTGCCAATTTTGCAAAGTTCTCACCAAAGCATACAACTCCTTGTCATAGGTAGGATAATTCAATGCTGCTCCATTAAGTTTCTCACTAAAATATGCAATTGGTTTAGAGTCCTGCGTCAACACAACTCCTATTCCAACACCAGAAGCATCACATTCAATTTCAAAAGCTTTATCAAAATTAGGCAAACAAAGCAAAGGTGCATTGGTCAGCTTATCTTTCAATAAGTTAAAAGCTCTTTCATGCACATCTCCATTTAAACACAACATTCTTTTTAACAAGTTCATTCAAAGGTGCAGCAATAGAACTAAAGTTATTCACAAACCTTCTATAGAAACTTGCTAAACCATGAAAACTTCTGACCTCATTGGCATTCTTAGGTGTAGGCCATTGTCTAATTGCCTTTACCTTCTCATCATCCACACTTATTCCTTTAGAGCTTACAACAAATCCCAAAAACACAACAGATTCAAGGCAAAATGAACACTTTTTGAGCTTGGCATACAATTTATTTTCTCTCAAAACATTAAGAACATCATGCAAATGATCAACATGTTCATCTAAAGTCTTACTATAAATCAGAATATCATCAAAATAGTCCACAACAAATTTCCCAATGAAAGAACACAAAACATGGTTCATTAATCTCATGAAAGTGCTGGGTGCATTAGTTAAGCCAAATGGCATCACTAACCACTCATATAAACCATATTTTGTTTTAAAAGTTGTTTTCCATTCATCATCTTCTTTCATGCGAATTTGATTGTATCCATTTTTCAAATCAATTTTAGAAAACACACAAGAACCATGCAACTCATCAAGCATATCATCCAATCTAGGAATAGGATATCTATACTTTACAGTGATTTTATTGATGGCTCTGCAATCAATGCACATGCGCCATGTTCCATCTTTCTTTGGAACCAGGATCACAGGAATAGAACGTGGACTAAGACTCTCCCTCACAAATCTCTTTTGCAACAATCCATCGACTTGCCTTTGAATTTCCTTTGTTTCCTCTGGACTTGTTCTATAAGCTGGCCTATTTGGGATTGGAGAACCTGGAATGAGGTCAATTTGATGCTCAATACCTCTTAAAGGAGGTAATCCTTGAGGCAATTCTTCTGGAAAAACATCAGTGAATTCCTGTAACAAAGAAACAACTTCACAAGGCAAAGAAGAATTCAATTTGTTAGTTAAGTAAACATCGTTGTACATGAGTACAAGTAGTTTCTCTCCTTCTAACAAAGCACTCTCAACTTCTCTTTTCTTTGCAAATGCACTCACTCTCTTATTTTCCTCTTCACTGCACTCAGCTTTATTTCTTTCTCTCTTTTGCTTATTTTCACTCATCTTATCTTTTCTATCTTTTTCTTGAATGGTCAATTGCTCTTCTCTTAACTACTCTCTTGCAATTCTAATTTGATCAGCATATGCTTCAACAGGCTTGAGAGGTGTTAATACAATGGTGCGGTCATTCATGGTAAGGGCATACCTATTTTTGTACCCATCATGTGTGGCCTTTCTATCAAATTGCCAAGGACGCCCAAGAAGTAGATGTCCAGCATGCATCGGTGCAACATCACAAAGAACCTCATCTTTGTACTTGCCAATGGAAAATGAAACCAAAACTTGTTTAGTCACCCTTATATCACCACAATCATTCAGCCACTGAAGTCTATATGGATTAGGATGCTTTTTGGTTGGCAAGTTCAATTTCTCAGCCAACAATGTGCTAGCAACATTAGTGCAGCTTCCACTATCAATAATCATGCTCATACCTTGTCATTTATGTCACCTAGTATGAAAAATATGCTGACGTTGCTCCACATCACCATCTTCCTTAGGCTGTATGCTAAGAGCACGCCTTGTAACAAGTGCAACTCCATGTACAGGTTCAGTAACTTCAACACCCCCACAATCCTCCAATGGTGGCATTTCATCATCACTTGAGCCCTGACTTTCTATGTCTCCATTATCCATCACAATCATTGCTCCTTTATTTTTCAGTTTTACCTTTAGGTGCAGCAACTGAGTACTTGGCCTTCCCATCATCTTTAGGATTTGCAACAACTTTGTCATTCTTCCAATTTGATCTCCATGTAGAGTTAGAAGATGAAGCAAATTTGGAAGGACCTTTTGACTTCATTTGCCTCTCTACCTGAATTGCTTTGTGCAACAAATCCTCCATCTCCGCATAATGATGCAACTCCACCACATTAGCTATCTCTTTCTTTAAACCTCCAATGAACCTTGCCATAGTTGCTTCCCGGTCTTCCTCAACATTGGCTCTAATCATGGCTATCTCCATCTCCTTGTAGTAATCCTCCACACTCATAGAACCTTGAGCTAAACTTTGCAATTTTCTGTGTAAGTCCTTATGGTATTGACTTGGTACAAATCTCCTTCTCATGACAACCTTCATCTCTTCCCATGAACGGATAGGCCTTTCTCCATTTCTACGCCTGCTAATCACAAATTGATCCCACCAAATACTAGCATAATCAGTAAATTCAATAACTGCTAATTTTACCTTTTTCTCCTCAGAGTAATTATGGCAATCAAACACATGTTCAACCTTTCTCTCCCACTTCAAGTACAACTCAGGATCATTCTTTCCTTGGAATGCAGGGATATTCATCTTGATATTACCTAAGTAATTGTCAACTCTTGGTTCATCATCTCTTCTTCTCCTTTCACTATTTCTCCCATCTGACTCCTCTTCTTCTTCCTCTTCATGATTTCTTCTAGGAGGGGTCCTAGACCTGGAAGTAGACTGTAAATCATCCAATCTTGCATTTAGAGCCTTGAATTGATCTTGAACAGCCTTCATGAACAACTTGAGTTCAGCATCTCCTACTCCTTCTCCTTCACTCATGATTAAAGAGTGCTGCAAAAATTGAGTTAGAAAAAAAATAAAATCCTTACACAAACACTCTCTCACGTGTTTACACTCAAAATATGTTTAGTCACTCGTGTTTTCACTCAATTTGGCTTTTCCCCTTTGATAGCCTTACCACTCTTGCCTTTTACCACTCAACTTCACCTTATGAGTTCTTAAGAAAGAACCTTTAAGGATGATTCTACACAACAAGAAACAGTAGAAAATTGGTGATATGATAACTTTGGGGAGTAAGAACAAGAGATAGTAGAACAGAAACAAGGAATACAAGATTTGTTTTTCTTTTTAAAGAGACAAGATCAAAGAAAGGTGTATAGAACGACAAAGCAAAAGACCAGAATTGAAACGTTATATTTTTTTTTTCTTTTTTGAACTTTGCTTTTCTAATTGAGCAATATGTAATTTGAAGCAAAAGATTGATTACTAGCCAAGAAATTTTTTTCTTTTTCGTTTTTTTTCACCTTTTTTTTCAATCTGGAATTTTTTTTTCTTTACAAATTTTTTTTTTTTTTTTGCACGAATTTTTTTTTCTTTTATAGATAGAAAATAAGAAGCACAAAGAAAGATAACAAAAGCACAAAGAAAATAACAAGAGACTTAACAAAGAGAACAAAGGAAGACAAAAAAAAAAAAAAAAAAGAATAAAACACAAAGGTTGACACAATAAAAGAAATGAAAAACCAACAAGCAAAGACAATTTTTTTTTGGATTGAAGAAGACAAACAAAGAAATGATAGATAACACCTGAATTCAAGAGACGAAGCTCTGATGCCAAATGATAGGAATCTACTAAACGGATCGTCTTGAAAACAGGTAAAGGATAGAAAGAGGAACTTGACCCTAACCACGACCTACCGGTAGAACCAAAGTTATCAAGAAAGTGTGATCCTAACCGTGACCTACCGGTAGAACCAACACTATAAAGTTCTTAACCCAAGAACAAATGGGAGGCTCTCACAATGGAGAAACACTCAATTTGATTAATCTGAAAATTATGCCTTGGAGGCTGACAAGAGGTTCCTATTTATAGGCTATGCTAGGCAGCCCTTAAAAGAAGTAAAATTCCACTAACAATCCCACTAGGCATTAATTACCCACTAGCATTTATTTCCCACTACTCATCACAATGTTTCATGAAATATCACAATGGTTCCTGAATCATCACAATGGTTCACCAACCATCATAATGGTTCATTAACCATCACAATGGTTCACAAACCATCACAATGGTTCATGAAATCCCACCAACCATCACAATGGTTCATGAAGTCCCACCAACCATCACAATGGTTCATTAAGTCCCACTAAACTTTCCACTAAGCATTTATTCCCCACTAAGCTTCCCACTAAGCACTTATTCCCCACTAAGCTTTTACATTCCACTAAGCATTAATTACCCACTATCTTCTTGTCTTGTGAATTTGGGTTTTTCATGCTGTCTTCATTTTGGGCTCAAATCTTGATCAACTTGTACAAAAGTGACCCAATTTGGAGTAGCCTCTAATCCACTTTGAGATGAACTTTTCTTGATCTCCATTATTAAGCCTTGCAATGCTTGCTTCATCCTCTTTGTCTTGGACGTAGTCATGGGACCTCCAATGTCACACAAAGTGTATTTAGGTTGGCTTGTTGGATCTCTATCACATGTTTTAGTTTTTGAGAAAATATGGAATAAAAATACAATAAATCTTATCTCTATTTAGACGTGAACCCCTTAAAAAGGTAAATCTCTTATTATCTATGTGCTTATATATCAATCCTCCAAGATCAAATACAAGCCTAAAAAAACCATCATATATCATGAAAATTAAATCAAAGGCTTCACACCATTAACTAAAACAAGGTTATTGACGTGATCCTTACGGGGCGGACCGCTTGGTACAGGATTGCCGACGAGGAGGGACGCCACTTCCAGAGATGGAAGATAAGTCACGGTGACGCCACAAGGAATCAACCTTGATAAGTCAGAATTTGGTTCAACAGGAACCTTGAGAGAAGCTCTCAGAATACTCACGTATTTCGAAAAATGCCAAAAGTCCCTCATTCATTTTTGACGAAAATACATATAGTTCACCAATTTAGTACGAAATAAATTGGTGCAGCTGAAAAGGCATAGGTTTCAGCCACAACCACCAATTTATTTATTTAATTGCAATAATTAAATAATAAAAAAAAAAATTGCAATAATTAAATAATAAAATAAAAATTATGGGGACATGGGCCTTCAGTCATCATCAATGACAGCTATACAAATGACCAGCCTTGTCTCTTCGACGTGTTGGGCCTTTTTAAGTCTGCCTCTGGTCATGGGCCCTTCAAGTGCTTCATGGTCCTTGCCCTTAGTTGTGTCCTCATCAGTTATGCCAATCATATGCATTATGTAAATCACAAGTATCATGCAAAATATAAGCCACATGCACATCAATAGCTTCTTGAATGAACATATCCATTAAGCCACAAGGGTTGAAAATTGGTGTAAGCTAAAATTTTCTCCTTTCTATGGTTGTATTGGTCCTCATATGCCTCCATTTCTTCTCCAAATTGTCTTGCCCATTGATCCTTGATGTACAATTCTTCCCTAGGCATCAAAACAAAAGAATTAGGGTAAGGTGCACAATCAAATTTACAAGAAGAATTAAATTCACAATCCAATTTAGGAGAAGAAATTAGAGTAATGCACTCATCCTTTGAGACCTCATCTTCCATTTCCTTCACATGAGAGACTTCATCATAAAACAAAGGGTTAGAAGAAAAACAAACACAATCATTTTCCTCTTTATCTTTGGCTTTCTCTTTTTCACTTTTTTTTTTTTCAATTATTTCTCTTTCTCTCATCTCTTTTTCCTTTTCTCTCATTTCTTTCTCTCTCAACTCTTCTCTTATCTCTTTCTCTCCTATTTCTTTTTCTTGTAACTCTTTTTCTCTCATTTCCTTTTCTCTTTTCTCTTCTTTTCTCCACTTACTTATATCGTTTGTCATTTCCCTACAAATCTTATAGATTGGATCACTCTTATCAATAGTAGAAAGGTATTACTCATCCTTCTCTTCTTTCTCTTTCTCATGTTTTTCTCTCTTTTAGCTCTTTTCACTCTTTTCATTCTTCTTCCTCTTTTTCTTTTATCTCCCAATTTGGGCATTGATAGGTCATGTGCCCCCATCCCTTACACATGGAGCACTTCATATGATAGAGGACTAAAAAGCTACAAGAGGAGATTAAAATGGAGCTCATTCTTAGAATAGAAGTTTATGTGTTTGGGCATTTTATTAGGGTTTTGTGTTGGGCCTTTTTATGTTTTTAATGATGTTTATTTTTAATTTGGGCCTTTTTAGTTTTTTTGGGCTTTTAGTAATGGGCCTTGGTAAGCCTTTTAGGTTCATATTATAAATATGTCAAATGTTAAACTTTGTAATCAGTTTTGACTCTCATTTGGAATGACTCTTTGAGACTTTTGTGAGAGGAAACTCTCTAGGTTCTTAGGAACTACCCTTGATTCTTATCTTTAAATTTTCATATTCAAAGTGGTGAATCTTCCTCAACTTATCAATCCTTAGGGATTGTGGCGTTGTTCTTTCCATTTCTTGTCTTTCCGCCTTATATTTTCTTCACTTTTGAGTTTCCGTAATTTCCGTTGATGCTGAATTTGAGATCCGGAAAAGGGTTTTTATTATTTGGTATTCAGAGCAGGTTCAGCATCAAATCGCATCAAAATTGGTTTCAATCCGCACCTGAATGGGACTTCCATTTCCGTCAATGGGTTTGGCTAAAGTGGACTTCCGAAAACGTGAGGCACCGGTGAGAATGTGTTTTTTACCTGCTACAACAGGTTAGTCATCCATTTTTAACCTGCTGTAGCAGGTAATCAGGAGAAAAAAAATAAAAAAAATATTTTTTATTTAAAAAATGAAATTATATAAAATTATTATAATAAAAATTTTCACTTTTTTTTTGAAAAAGTGGGAACCATCAGTGGTACTTGAACAAATTACCTATTATATAAAATTATTGTAATAAAAATTAGAATAAAAATTTTCTCTCTTTTTTTTTTAAAAAATAGAAACCACCGTTGGTACTTGAACAAATTACCTATTATAATAGGTTGGTTAACCGGAAAAAAAATCATTTTTTTATTAAATGAAATTATATAACCATAACATTTTTTTTCTCCTAGTGGAGCATAAAAGAAATAAAAAATTGATTTTTTTTCTCCCGATTAACCAATCTATTATAATAGGTAATTTGTTCATTCATGCACCACTGGTGGTTCCTACTTTTTTCCGATGGTTCCCACTTTTTTAAAAAAAAGAGAAAATTTTTATTATAATAATTTTATATAATTTCATTTTTTAAATAAAAAATATTTTTTATTTATTTTTTCTCCTGATTACCTGCTACAGCATGTTAAAAATGGATAACTAACCTGCTGCAGCAGGTAAGAAGCAAATTCTCACCGGTGCCTCACGTTTTCGGAAGTCCACTTTAGCCAAACCCTTCCGTCAATATTGTGCGTTTATTTTGCTGCAATTAGGCTTAATTTCAGTCTCGCAAAAACAAGCAGCTGCTTGCATCACAATCTGTAGTTGCTGGTTCAATTTATTGAATTGAGTGCATCAAATTGATATTTCTCTTGGAACGTGTCAAGTTTAAAGCGGTGGCTTTTTGTTGAATTTGAAGCGGTGTTGATCTGCACTCCAATTGTTTGTTGAAAGGTGCGTCACATTTCTGCCCATGAAATTTCCTTTCGGTGCCCTTTTGGTTCATTGTTATTGAGCTGCTTAATGTTTGCGTCACCTTTCATTATTTTGTGCCTTTAATTGCTATTGGCAGCAGCACTTTTGCTGTTCGGTGCCTTTATTTTATCTCCAGCAATTGATATGTCTGTGTCCAGCGTCAACTTCCTTTTGCTTTTTGCATCAATTTGATTCAATTTGAGATCAAATTACTTTTTGGCACCTATTTTTTTGCTGTTTGCATCATTTTTGTTGATTTTGCATCAGTGTTTTGATTGAGTAAAAAATTCAGCACTGTGTTCTTGAGTGTTCATCATTGTTCATGTGTGTTCTTGAGAGACTTGGCAAACCCTTGTGTTTCATCCATAAAAAATTGAATTAAGTGAGTTTGGGTGTTTTTGGTAAATATTAAAAAGTTTGAGGACTTATTAGCAAAAGAAAAGGACTTAAAGGTAAAAAAACGAAAATATTGGGACAAAAGTGAAAATACAAAAAAAAATAGGGGCCCAAGTGCAATTATGAAAAGTTTGGGGGCCAAAGTGTGGAAAAAAATTCAAAAAAAAAATACCATTGGAAAGAAAAAAAATCTGCCCTATAAGAAGTCCTTCCACACAATTGCTTAATTCTTTCTCTTTCATACACTTTTATGCCATTTTAGCTCTTTTGAATACACTAGTTCTTCACAAAGTTGAAAATTTTGAGTTTCTTAGTTTGTGTTGCTCTTATTCTTGTGTCTTCTAATCTTGTCTTTTCTTGGAATTGTATTTTGAGTTGTCCTTTGATTTCTTTTAGCTTTTATTGCTTGTCTTTAAATTTCCTTGGTTTTGTCTTAGAGTTTTCTTATTTTGGACTCTTAAGTTGAGCTAAGACTTGTTACATATTTCACTTTGAATACAAATTCTTGATTTGTGATTGAGAGTGCTTCTTAAGGACTAAAGAGGAGTTTGAGTGGAAAAAGACAAGTATGCACATTATAGAAAAAGCCTCAAAAGAGATAAACACGAGTGGTTTTGAAGTGAAACACTTAGTGAGTGGTGAGGTCCATATTTCTATTATTTGTGCTAACCATTTTTGAGTAGGTATGTATTATTCTTCTTATCATAGAAGTGATGGAGGATATAATGATGGAGAAGAAAAGAATCAAAAGAGAGATAGAGAGAGAAAGCATAAAGAGAGGTCATTGATGAAAACCCCTTTACGGATCACAAATTCAGCATCTCAAATGATAAAAATCCAAGAATAAAAATTTGGGAACAAAAAGGAAAAGCGGATTGAGGTATAGAAGATGGAAAGAACGACGCCACAATCCCTAAGGATTAATAAGTCAAGGAAGATTCGCCACTTTGAATACGGACATTCAAAGATAAGAATCAAAAGTAGTTCCTAAGAACCTAGAGAGTTTCCTCTCACAAAAGCTTCAAAGCTTATTTCCAATAAGAGTCAAAACTGATTACGGAAATCACATTTAGCCCTATTTATAACTATTAGCCTAAAGGGTTACCAAGGCCCATTACTAATAAGCCCAATAACTAAAAAGACCTAAAATTAAAAATAAACATCATTAAAACATAAAAAAGGCCCAACAAAGGTCCACGTTAAGCCCAAATTACATAAAATCCTATTTTAATATTTGGCTCCACTTTAAGCTCCTCTTGTAGCTTTTCAGTCCTTTATCAGTCATCTTCAAGGGTTAAAACTAGTACTATGCAGTGCTCCATGTGTGAGGGATGGGGGCACATGACCTATCAATGCCCAAATTGGGAGATAAAAGAAAAAGAGGAAGAAGAAAGCAAAAAGAGTGAAAAGAGCAAAAAGAGAGAAAAACATGAGAAAGAGAAAGATGAGAAATACCTTTCTATTATTGATAAGAGTGATCCAATCTATAGCATTTGTAGGGAAATGACAAAAGAGATAAGTAAGTGGAGAAAAAGAAGAAGAAAAAAAGAAAAGGAAATGAGAGAAAAAGAGTTACAAGAAAAAGAAACAAGAGAGGAAGAGATAAGAGAAAAAAAGTTGAGAGAAAAAGAGTTACCAGAGAAAGAAATGAGAGAAAAGGAGTTGAGAGAAAAAGAAAAAGAGATGAGAGAAAGATAAATAATTGAAAAAGAGAGTGAAAAAGAGAATTGTGATTATTCTTGTTTTTATTTTAACTCTTTGTTTGATTATGAAGATTCTCTTGTGAAAGAAATTGAAGAGGAGTCCTCAAAAGGGGAGTGCAAAACTCTAATTTCTTCTCCTAAATTGGATTGTGAATTCAATTCTTCTTGTAAATTTGATTGTGCACCTTACCATAATTCTTTTGTTTTGATGCCTAGGGAAGAATTGTGCATCAATGGGCAAGACAATTTGGAGAAGAAGTGGAGGCATATGAGGACTAATACAACCATAGAGAGGAGAAAATTTTAGCTTACACCAATTTTCAACCTTGTGGCTTAATGGATATGTTCATTCAAGATGCTATTGATGTGCATGTGGCTTATGTTTTGCATGATACTTGTGATTTACATAATGCATATGATTTGCATAACCTTGTTTTAGTTAATGGTGTGAAGCCATTGAGAGATGGATTTAATTTTCATGATATATGATGGTTTCTTTAGGCTTGTATTTGATCCTGGAGGATTGATATATAAGCACATAGATAATAAGATATTTGCCTTTTTAAGGGGTTCACGTCTCAATAGAGATAGGATTTATTTTCTTTTCTTTTCTTTTTATTCCATATTTTCTCAAAAACTAAAACATGTGTCTCTTGTGGTATTTTGGATGTAGGTACCTTTACTCCAAATTCGAGGACGGATTTTCTTTCAAGAAGGAGGGAATGATAGAGGACTAAAAAGCTACAAGAGGAAATGGAGCTCATTCTTAGAATACAAGTTTATGTGTTTGGGCAAATTAGGGTTTTGTGTTGGGCCTTTTTATGTTTTTAATGATGTTTATTTTTAATTTGGGCCTTTTTAGTTTTTTTGGGCTTTAGTAATGGGCCTTGGTAAGCCTTTTAGGTTCATATTATAAATAGGTCAAATGTTAAACTTTGTAATCAGTTTTGACTCTCATTTGGAATGAAGCTTTGAGGCTTTTGTGAGAGGAAACTCTCTAGGTTCTTAGGAACTACCTTGATTCTTATCTTTGAATTTTCATATTCAAAGTGGTGAATCTTCCTCAACTTATCAATCCTTAGGGATTGTGGCGTTGTTCTTTCCATTTCTTGTTTTTCCGCTTTATATTTTCTTCACCTTTTGAGTTTCCGTAATTTCTGTTGATGCTGAATTTGAGATCCGAAAAGGGGTTTTTATTATCATAGTACTAGTTTTAATCCTTGAAGATGACCTCTCTTTATGCTTTCTCTCTCTATCTCTCTTTTGATTCTTTTCTTCTCCATCCTTATATCCTCCATCACTTCTATGATAAGAAGAGTAATACATACCTACACAAAAATGGTTAGCACAAATAATAGAAATATGGACTTCACCACTCAACTAAGTGTTTCACTCAAAATCACTCGTGTTTCTCTCTTTTGAGGCTTTTTCTATAATATGCACACTTGCCTTTTTCCACTCAAACTCCTCTTTAGTTCTTTAGAAACACTCTCAATCACAAATCAAGAATTGGTATTCAAAGTGAAAGATGTAACAAATCTTAGCTCAACGTAAGAGTCCAAAATAAGAAAACTCTAAGACAAAACCATGGAAATTTAAAGACAAGCAATAAAAGCTAAAAGAAAAGAAAGGACAACTCAAAATAGAATTCCAAGAAAAGACAAGACTAGAAGACACAAGAATAAGAGCAACACAAACTAAGAAATTCAAGAGAGCTAAAATGGCATAAAAGTGTATGAAAGAGAAAGAATTAAGCAATTGTGTAGAAGGACTTCTTATAGGGCAGATTTTTTTCTTTCCAATGGTATTTTTTTTATACTTTGGCCCCCAAACTTTTCGTAATTGCACTTGGGCCCCTATATATTTTTGTATTTTTACTTTTGCCCCAATATTTTCTTTTCTTAATCTTTAAGTCCTTTTCTTTTGCTATTAAGTCCTCAAACTTTTTAATATTTACAAAAAACACCCAAACTCACTTAATTCAAATTTTTATGGATCAAACACAAGGGTTTTGCCAAAGACTCTCAAGAACACACATGAACAATGATGAACACTCAAAAACATTAAGTGCAGAATTTTTACCCAATCAAAACAATGATGCAAATAAAAGGCATAACTCAACAAAAAAATGCAGCAAACAACAAACAATAAGTGCCAAAAAGTAATTTGATCTCAAATTGACGCAAAAGGAAATTGACACAAGGAATAGCCAGCAGCACGAATTGAAATTGACACACAGCAAAATTGAAAAGGCACCGAACAAAATTGGATCAATTTAAGCACGAGAATACCAATTAAATTGTTGGAAATTTGGCACCTGATTTGCTTTGACGAAAAGCACAATTGCCGAAATAATTGACCAGGTTGTGACGAAAAACACTAGCTTGGGTTGACGCACCAGCCAAACCAAAAGGCACCGAACAAGCAATTGATCAAATAAAGGCATCGAATAGGAATTGAAGGCACTGATCAGCTTAGCAATTGAACAACCAGCAGCACAAAATCACAAGATAAACTGACACAAACCAGAACGACACACTTGGAGCACCACTCAGCAAGCAACACCAATGGGAACTAAGCGCACCTGAAATTGGCGCAAGTTACGGATCCAGTGGCAATAAGCTTCGGCGTGAGAAATTGATAAACAATGCCACAAAATTTGATGTTTAGTCGTACCTCTGAATACCAAATGATAAAAACCCCTTTCCGGATATCAAATTCAGCATCAACGGAAATTACGAAACTCAAAAGGTGAAGAAAATATAAAGCGGAAAGACAAGAAATGGAAAGAACAACGCCACAATCCTTAGGGATTGATAAGTTGAGGAGGATTCGCCACTTTGAATATGGAAATTCAAAGATAAGAATCAAGGGTAGTTCCTAAGAACCTAGAGAGTTTCCTCTCACAAAAGCATCAAAGCTTCATTCCAAATGAGAGTCAAAACTGATTACAAAGTTTAACATTTGGCCTATTTATAATATGAACCTAAAAGGCTTACCAAGGCCCATTACTAAAAGCCCAAAAAACTAAAAAGGCCCAAATTAAAAATAAACATCATTAAAAACATAAAAATGGGCAACACAAAAAAGCCTAATAAAAGGCCCAAACACATAAACTCTTATTCTAAGAATGAGCTTCATTTTAATCTCCTCTTGTAGCTTTTTAGTCCACCCAAATAAATTCCAGCCTACAGATGCATCTTGTGTATTATTTGTTGGACACATTTTGCTCTCCAAATTTTTTTGTCTTCAAGTTTGCTGAAATAATCTTCAAATTGTATATATGAGACATTTCTTGGATTGGGCTCTTCTTTAGCTTGCATCTCCATGATTAAGCTTTGAAAAGCCTTTTTGCTTGTTTTAGCTTTCACTTTTGTCAAGTAGCCTTCCATCCAGTGCAAAGGATATTTGAAATAACTTGACCTTGGCAGGTTCATATCAGAGATGTATCACTCGTGTTTGTTGCTTTCTAATAGGCTTTTGTGTAATGTTCTCTCTTGCCTTTTACCACTCAATAGCTCTCTTTAAATTCTTAATAGAATCTCCAAGAACTCACAAGAGTACAATCCCAAACTCAAAAGAAATGGTGATGAGACACAACACAGTTTGAAAAGATGTCAAAGAAGACAAGACAAAGCAAAACAGATTGGAGGAAAGATTCAAGGAAGACTCCTAGGACTTGATTTAAACAAGTAGTGTGTAATTGAACTTAAATAACAAGTTGCTGCACTTATACTTTAAACTTTTTTTTTTTTTAACCTTACTGCAGTAATTTTTTTTTAAATGTCAACAACAAGCACTCTTTTTTTTTTTTTTAACTTGTGCAGCCTCTAATAGTTGGAATTTGTAATTTTGGAATGAAACTTTGAAATTGCAGCAATTGAGAATGAAACTAGACAAAATTCCCAACAAAACAAGGAACATGGATTGAAAGGATTAAAGTTCATGAACAATAATGAAGATAGGATGAACACCAAGAACACAAATACAGAAATGTATGGACTGAACAAGAAATTGAAGGAAGCAAACAACCAAAAGATAGGAAGACCAAATTAGGAACAAACACAAAGGCTGAAACAGAATTGCACAATTCGAATTTAGCAAACAAAATTTAGGGTTTAGGGTTACCAATTGAGTGACCAGAACCGAGCTCTGAATACCAAATGATGTGAACCCCTATGAGAAATGGATGATCGGATTGTGAGATATGATCCGAGCTTAGTTGAGACGAAAATTGGGGATTTAGGGTTAGGGTTTTGACTCAAAGGGGATTTGAGAACGAAAATAAACACGGGAACCAAAGTTGGAAGGCGCCACAATCCACAGATTGATAAGCCTGCGAACGCCACAAGGATAAGCACCCTTGATAAGTTCAGAGATTCTCAGAAGAACCTAAGAGAACTAGTCTCACACCCAAAGGTTAACTTGTAATCTGAATTCTAATTTTCATTCATAAAATGTGACATACATATAGGGAGTGGCTGCTGCCATCCAGGAGTCTTCTACATAATGTAACTCCTATTGACAGTTATTGGTGATAATTATCTCAATAAGTGGCTCATTAACCAAATGTAAGCTACCCAAGAGTCACAAAAGCACACCAACAGCCCTGCCTATTTAAATAATGTTCTAATGCAGCCCACTCAACATAAAAACAAAGAAAATAACCAAATGTTTTGGGCCTATGAGCTAAAACAAAAATAGTGCAGCCCAAACATCTTTTTACAACTTTATTTAATAGAAAATAAACTAGATAATATCTTCATCATTTTGGGATGCAACTCAAGCCCAATTGGTATGTCCAACTAGGCTTATTCCTCAAAGTCTTCAATCTGAATTACATGCACCATTTTCAACTCTTCTCCCTCCAGACTTGGGCTTGTCTCAAATAAAGTAGCCACTAAGTGATTTAGAGCCTCTTTAGCCTTCATAGCTCTTGCTCTTGTCATTGGGCCTCCTAGGCTATGTATGCCCTCCATGTTGTCTGCCTTGGTCATGCCACCTCCTATGTCCTCAAAAAAGCAGTCAAGAGCAAGCGACCAAGAAGGAAGAAGTCAAGAAGCTCAGTTGACTTCTTTCTTGTTGCTAATGAAAGCACAGTTTCAAGCAAGAAACAAAGAAAGCAAGGAGGAAATGAATATAGGAATCAAGATCCCTTCTTGATTGATTCCAAGGCGTGTTTCTTCTTTTTTTCTTTCTTCCATGGTCGTTACTTGTCCTGTTTATCCTTTCTTGAGTTCTACCTTAGCCAGTCGCAACCACGGGCGCAATCAAGATGCTTTCTTGATTGCGATCTTGATTCAAGAAAGCAGTCAAGAACAACCAACCAAGAAGGAAGAAATCAAGAAGCTCAGTTGACTTCTTTCTTGTTGACCATGAAAGCAATGTTTCAAGCAAGAAACCAAGAAAGCAAGGAGGAAATGAAGAAAGGAATCAAGATCCCTTCTTGATTGATTCCATGCCGTGTTTCTTCTTTTTTTCTTTCTTCCATGGTCGTTTCTTGTCCTGCTTGTCATTTCTTGAGTTCTACCTTGGTCAGTCACAACCATGGGCGCAATCAAGATGCTTTCTTGATTGCGATCTTGATTCAAGAAAGCAGTCAAGAACAACAGACCAAGCAGGAAGAAGTCAAGAAGCTCAGTTGACTTCTTTCTTGTTGACCATGAAAGTAATCTTTCAAGCAAGAAACCAAGAAAGCAACGAGGAAATGAAGAAAGCAATCAAGATCCCTTCTTGATTGATTCCAAGCTGTGTTGCCTCTTTTTTTCTTTCTTTCATGGTCATTTTTTGTCCTGTTTGTCCTTTCTTGAGTTCCACCTTGGTTAGTCGCAACCACGGGCACAATCAAGATGCTTTCTTGAATGCGATCTTGATTCAAGAAAGCAGTCATGAACAAGCGACCAAGAAGGAAGAAGTCAAGAAGCTCAGTTGCCTTGTTTCTTGTTGACCATGAAAACAATGTTTCAAGCAAAAAACCAAGAAAGCAAGGAGGAAATGAAGAAAGGAATCAAGATCCCTTCTTGATTGATTCCAAGCCGTGTCTCTTCTTTTTTTCTTTCTTCAATGGTCGTTTCTTGTCCTGCTTGTCCTTTCTTGAGTTCTACCTTGGTCAGTCGCAACCATGGACGCAATCAAGATGCTTTCTTGTTTGTGATCTTGATTCAAGAAAGCAATCAAGAACAAGTGAACAAGAAGGAAGATGATATGATTACGGAAACGAAAATGGATCGCCTTGAAAATTCAGATTTAGGAAGCAATTTTTAGTTTTCTTTTAAAGAAGGATATTGACGCCACACTCAAGAAATAGGTGAGAAGGTGAGTGATAAGTCATAGGATTGATCTTTTCAACTACTTGGAATGGCCAATGCCTCTTGGTTACAATATCAAGTTTCTTTGAAATCTCAAGTTCATATTCATATGATGCTTTGCTTTCCACCTTTGGAAGCACTTCTGCAAGTCCCTTCAAAACAGAATCATCATTTATAAACAAAGGGTTAGAACATATGATTTTGCATTCCTCCTTTGGAACCACTGTTTTGATTTCCTTCAAAAGAGAATCATCACAATTAAACAATGGGTTAGAGTAGAAACAAGAATATTCTTCCTTTTGTTTATCTTTTTCTCTTAATTCTTTCTCTTTCATATCTTTTTCTTTTAACTCTTTCTCTCTCTCTATTTTTCTCTCCCTTTCTTTTAATTCTTTTTCTCTCAATTCTTTTTCTTTTTCTCTTTCTAGTTCTCTCTCCTTTTCTTTCTCTTTTTCTTTTTGTTTTATTTCTTTTGTCAATGTCTCCCACCTTGGGCATTGAGAGATCATATGCCCTCTTCCAAAACACATGAGACATTCAGGTTCCCTACTTCTAGTTGGATGAATAGATCTAGTGAGTCTAGTACTAGTAGAGATACCCTCCCTCTTTTGTTTGGTCCTCCAACCAAACCTTTCATCTCTCTCATTAGTTCTTCTTTTTCTCTCTTCTTCTATATGTCTCCTTTGATATTCTCTTGGAACATACCTCTTTCTCATTAAGGTCTTCATCTCCAACCATGTTTCCACTGGGGTTTCATTGAATCTCTTCCTATCTCTCTTTTCTTTGTCCCACCAAATAAGAGCATAATCTTTAAACTCTAGAGTGGCTACCTTAACCTTTTCCTCTTCACCATATTGGTAGCATGCAAACACTTGCTCCATTTTCATCTCCCACTTTAAGTAAGCCTCGGGATCATTCCTTCCTTGGAAGCTTGGAACCTTTACCTTCAAAACCTCTAACTCTTTCCACCCTTTTGTATGTCTCCCATTTCTCCTTTCCAACTCATCCATACTAAAGCCCCAATGAGTAGTCATAGCTTCAAATAACAAACAAGTAAAAATATAGATCCTCTCCACTCACTAAGTGTTTTACTCAACTAATGGGATCACTCGTGTTTCACACAATCAAGGCTTTTACCCGATGATGATCTCACCACTCTTGCCTTTTACCACTCAACTTCCTCTTGTAAGTTCTTAAGAGAGAACCTTATCAATGATGTTTTTCAAGACAACAAGGGGAACAATCAAGTGACTTAGAGTTTAGAGAATAAAAAGCAAACAAGGAATATGACAAGAACAAGATGGATAGACACAACAAAGATAAAGAACAAAGACACCACAAGATTAGATGACACAGAGAGTATAGAGTCCTTCCAATTCACAAAAGAAAACTTTGTTTTTCTTTTTTTTTTTTTTTTAGAAACTGGATTGTGTAATAGGTTGTTGATGCACTCTTGAATCGTCTTAGATTTTATTTTTTTTCACAACTTTTTTTTTTCAAACAGAATATAAATGATTGTAGCAACTGTTTTTTTTTTTTAATTTTTTTTTTGCACGAATTTCTTTCTTTCTTTCTTTCTTGTTTTTTTTTGGACAGAACTCAAAATTCAACTAGAAATTTGATGTGAAACACAAAGATGATGAAGGGAAATGAAAAGACACAAAAGAAGAACAAGGAATCACAAAAAGAAAAGGAAATAAAACTCAAAAGAAGAACACAAAAGAAGACTTAAAGAAATGGAACAAAATAAGATGAACTAAAGAACAAGAACTAAACAAAAAAAAAAAAAAACAGATTCAAACAAAGAAAACTCAAACCTGAACTTCAAGGAGCCTAAGCTCGGATACCAAATGATATGATTACGGAAACGAAAATGGATCGCCTTGAAAATTCAGATTTAGGAAGCAATTTTTAGTTTTCTTTTAAAGAAGGATATTGACGCCACACTCAAGAAATAGGTGAGAAGGTGAGTGATAAGTCATAGGATTGATCTTTTCAACTACTTGGAATGGCCAATGCCTCTTGGTTACAATATCAAGTTTCTTTGAAATCTCAAGTTCATATTCATATGATGCTTTACTTTCCACCTTTGGAAGCACTTCTGCAAGTCCCTTCAAAACATAATCATCATTTATAAACAAAGGGTTAGAACATATGATTTTGCATTCCTCCTTTGGAACCACTGTTTTGATTTCCTTCAAAAGAGAATCATCACAATTAAACAATGGGTTAGAGTAGAAACAAGAATATTCTTCCTTTTGTTTATCTTTTTCTCTTAATTCTTTCTCTTTCATATCTTTTTCTTTTAACTCTTTCTCTCTCTCTATTTTTCTGAAAGGTTTGGTTGGAGGACCAAACAAAAGAGGGAGGGTATCTCTACTAGTACTAGACTCACTAGATCTATTCACCCAACTAGAAGTAGGGAACCTGAATGTCTCATGTGTTTTGGAAGAGGGCATATGATCTCTCAATGCCCAAGGTGGGAGACATTGACAAAAGAAATAAAACAAAAAGAAAAAGAGAAAGAAAAGGAGAGAGAACTAGAAAGAGAAAAAGAAAAAGAATTGAGAGAAAAAGAATTAAAAGAAAGGGAGAGAAAAATAGAGAGAGAGAAAGAGTTAAAAGAAAAAGATATGAAAGAGAAAGAATTAAGAGAAAAAGATAAACAAAAGGAAGAATATTCTTGTTTCTACTCTAACCCATTGTTTAATTGTGATGATTCTCTTTTGAAGGAAATCAAAACAGTGGTTCCAAAGGAGGAATGCAAAATCATATGTTCTAACCCTTTGTTTATAAATGATGATTCTGTTTTGAAGGGACTTGCAGAAGTGCTTCCAAAGGTGGAAAGCAAAGCATCATATGAATATGAACTTGAGATTTCAAAGAAACTTGATATTGTAACCAAGAGGCATTGGCCATTCCAAGTAGTTGAAAAGATCAATCCTATGACTTATCACTCACCTTCTCACCTATTTCTTGAGTGTGGCGTCAATATCCTTCTTTAAAAGAAAACTAAAAATTGCTTCCTAAATCTGAATTTTCAAGGCGATCCATTTTCGTTTCCGTAATCATATCAATTTCATTATCATTCAACTTCCTTCAAAGCTACAAAGTTTCCCCTATTTATAGGCTAGGCTTCCTTCTAAACTTCCCACTAAGCAATTAATTCCCACTAGGAAATTAATTCCCACTAAGCTTTTACTTTCCATTAGGAAATGAATTCCCACTAAGCATTAAATTTCCACTAGAAATAAAACCCCACTAACCATCACAATGGTTCACAAACCATCACAATGGTTCAGGAAGCCTTAAAACACTAAAAACTGACCTAGAACATATGAAAAGTCATATGAAAAGTCAAGAAGCTCAGTTGACTTCTTTCTTGTTGACCATGAAAGCAATGTTTCAAGCAAGAAACCAAGAAAACAAGGAGGAAATGAAGAAAGGAATCAAGATCCCTTCTTGATTGATTCCATGTCGTGTTTCTTCTTTGTTTCTTTCTTCCAGGGTTGTTTCTTGTCCTGTTTGTTCTTTCTTGAGTTCTCATTGGTCAGTCGCAACCACGGGCGCAATCAAGATGCTTTCCTGATAAAAACCCCTTTCCGGATCTCAAATTCAGCATCAACGAAAATTACAGAAACTCAAAAGGTGAAGAAAATTTAAAGCGGAAAGACAAGAAATGTAAAGAACAACGCCACAATCCCTAGGGATTGATAAGTTGAGAAGGATTCGCCACTTTGAATATGGAAATTCAAAGATAAGAATCAAGGGTAGTTCGTAAGAACCTAGAGAGTTTCCTCTCACAAAAGCATCAAAGCTTCATTCCAAATGAGAGTCAAAACTCCTTACAAAGTTAACATTTGGCCTATTTATAATATGAACCTAAAAGGCTTACCAAGGCCCATTACTAAAAGCCCAAACAACTAAAAAGGCCCAAATTAAAAATTAACATCATTAAAAACATAAAAAGCTCAACAAAAGCCCAATTTAGGCCCAAATTACATAAACTTCTATTCTAATATTTGGCTCCACTTTAAGCTCTTCATGTACCATTCTAGTCCTCTATCATTTCCTGATTGTGATCTTGATTCAAGAAAGCAGTCAAGAACAAGCGACCAAGAAGGAAGAAGTCAAGAAGCTCGGTTGACTTGTTTCTTGTTGCTAATGAAAGCAAAGTTTCAAGCAAGAAACCAAGAAAGCAAGGAGGAAATGAAGAAAGGAATCAAGATCCCTTCTTGATTGATTCCATGTCGTGTTTCTTTTTTGTTTCTTTCTTCCATGGTCGTTTCTTGTCCTGTTTGTTCTTTCTTCAGTTCTACCTTGGTCAGTCGCAACCATGGGCGCAATCAAGATGCTTTCTTGATTATGATCTTGATTCAAGAAAGTAGTAAAGAACAAGCGACTAAGAAGGAAGAAGTCAAGAAGCTCAGTTGACTTCTTTCTTGATTGATTCCAAGCCGTGTTTCTTCATTTTTTCTTTCTTCCATGGTCGTTTCTTATCCTGCTTGTCCTTTGTTGAGATCTACCTTGGTCAGTCACAACCATGGGCGCAATCGACATGCTTTCTTGATTGCGATCTTGATTCAAGAAAGCAGTCAAGAACAAGCGACCAAGAAGGAAGAAGTCAAGAAGCTCAGTTGACTTCTTTCTTGTTGACCTTGAAAGCAATGTTTCAAGCATGAAACCAAGAAAGCAAGTAGGAAATGAAGAAAGGAATCAAGATCCCTTCTTTATAGATTCCATGTCATGTTTCTTCTTTGTTTCTTTCTTCCATGGTTGATATGAACCCCTATGAGGAACGGATGATTGGATCAACTAAGAATGGAATTTATGCCAAATCGCAACCTCCTCGACGTCTTTTTATCTCACGTTATAAATCTCGGAATTGAGTGTTTCCAAAATGAGGTAAAAGATCTTTTCCTGAACTGCAAGATAGACTCAAGAATCACCGAAAACAACCTTGTAAATTGTGAGATATGATCCGAGCTTAGTTGAGCAAAAATTGGGGATTTGAGGATTAGGGTTTTGACTCAAAGGGGATTTGAGAACGAAAACAAACACAGGAACCAAAGTTGGAAGGCGCCACAATCCACGGATTGATAAGCCTGCGAACGCCACAAGGATAAGCACCCTTGATAAGTTCAAAGATTCTTAGAAGAACCTAAGAGAACTAGTCTCACACCCAAAGGTTAACTTGTAATCTGAATTCTTGCTTTCATTCATAAAATGTGACATACATATAGGGAGTGGCTGCTGGCTTCCAAAAATAACCAAAAACACACCAACAGGCCTGCCTAATTAAATAGTATTCTAATGCAGCCCACTCAACATAAAAACAAAGAAAATAACCAAATGTTTTGGGCCTATGTGCTAAAACAAAATAGTGCAGCCCAAACACTTTATTACAACTTTATTTAATAGAAAATAAACTAGATAATATCTTCATCATTTTGGGATGCAACTCAAGCCCAATTGGTATGTCCAGCTATGCTTATTCCTCAAAGTCTTCAATCTGGATTAAATGCACCATTTTCAGCTCTTATCCCTCCAGACTTGGGCTTGTCTCAAATAAAGTAGCCACTAAGTGATTTAGAGCCTTTTTAGCCTTCTTAGCTCTTGCTCTTGTCATTGGGCCTTCTAGGTTTTGGATGTCCTCCATGTTGTCTGCCTTGGCCATGCCACCTCCTATGTCCTCATCATTCCCTCCTTCTTGAAAGGAATTTGTCCTCAAATTGGATTCCTCTTTTCCTACATCAAATGGAGACAAACATTAAAAGTAGCACTTACACCATACTCACCTGGTAGATCTATCTTGTAAGCATTATCATTGATTTTGGAAAACACTTGGAATGGACCATCTCCTCGTGGTTGAAGTTTGGAGTCCCTTTCTGAAGGAAACCTTTCTTTTCTCATATGCACCCAAACCCAATCACCAGGTTCAAATACAATCTTTTTTCTGCCTTTGTTGGCTTGTTTAGCATAACTTTCTGTTTTCTTCTCAATTTGAGCTTTCACCTGTTCATGTAACTTCCTCACATATTCAGCCTTAGCTTTACCATCTTTATGCTTTAAGACAGAAGTGTTAGGCAATGGCAACAAATCAAGAGGAGTTAAGGGATTGAATCCATAAACAATTTCAAATGTAGAATATTGAGTAGTGCTATGAACAGCCCTATTATATGCAAACTCCACATGAGGTAAACATTCTTCCCAAGTCTTTGTACTCTTTTTAATCACTGCTCTAAGAAGAGAAGAAAGAGTTCTATTCACTACCTCAGTTTGTCCATCAGTTTGGGGATGGCACGTAGTGGAGAAAAGAAGCTTTGTGCCTAGCTTACCCCATAAGGTTCTCCAAAAGTGACTCAGGAATTTTGTGTCACGAACAGAAACAATGCTTCTTGGTAGTCCATGAAGACGCACCACTTCCTTAAAGAACAAGTCAGCAACATGGCAAGCATCATCAACTTTCTTACATGGTATGAAATGTGCCATCTTAGAGAACCTGTCCACCACCACAAAGATGGAATCCTAGCCATTCCTTGTCCGAGGCAGCCCTAAA
This sequence comes from Pueraria montana var. lobata, assembly GCA_026413185.1. Classification (NCBI taxonomy): domain Eukaryota; kingdom Viridiplantae; phylum Streptophyta; class Magnoliopsida; order Fabales; family Fabaceae; genus Pueraria; species Pueraria montana. The sequence goes on along the minus strand of CM048653.1, from coordinate 25,271,175 downwards.
ACAAAGTCCATAGACAAGTCAATCCAAGGAGAATCAGGAATAGGCAAAGGAGAATAAAGTCCATGAGGCATTACCTTAGTTAGACTTAGACTTCTTACAAACAATGCATTGTTCACAAAACCTATGCACATCATGTTTCATGTGTGGCCAATAGAAATGTTCTTGCAACATATCTAAACTCTTTTGTATCCCAAAATGTCCCATTAAACCCCCTTCATGTGCCTCTTTCACAAGCAGTGCTCTTATGGATCCTTTTGGCACACATAACCTTTTCTCTTTAAACAAATAATCATCATGTCTAAAGTATCCATTTTGAGCAGTATGCACAAATGAAGAATATTTAGAAGAGAAATCTGGATCATGTTCATACAATTCCTTAATATGCTCAAGACCAAATAGCTTAGTTTCAAGTGCAGAAAGTAAAGCATACCTTCTTGAAAGTGCATCAGCAACTATGTTGGCCTTACCTTTCTTATGCTTGATCACATATGGGAATTGCTCAAGAAACTCAACCCATTTGGCATGTCTCTTATTCAGCTTTGCCTTGCCCCTTTAGATGCTTCAAGGACTCATGATCACTATGAATGACAAATTCTTTGGACAAAAGGTAATGCTGCCATGTTTGTAAAGCCCTTACCAATGCATACAATTCCTTGTCATATGTGGAATAATTGAGAACACCCCCATTTAGTTTTTCACTAAAATAAGCAATGGGATGTCCCTCTTGCATCAAAACAGCCCCTATCCCCACATTGGATGCATCACATTCAATTTCAAAAGATTTGGCAAAATTAGGCAATGCAAGAATAGGTGCATGAGTCAATTTGTCTTTGAGTGCAGTGAATGCATGCTCTTGTTTCTCCCCCCATTTAAATCCCACATTTTTCTTAACAATTTCATTAAGAGGTGCAGCCAAAGTGCTAAAATCCTTAACAAACCTCCTATAGAAACTAGCCAAGCCATGAAAGCTTCTTACCTCACTTACATTTTTGGGGGTCGGCCACTCTTGAATGGCCTTCACCTTCTCTTGATCAAGCTGCAATCCTTGTGAGCTAACAACAAAACCAAGAAAAACTACATGGTCCATACAGAACACACATTTTTCCATGTTAGCATACAATTTCTCTTGCCTAAGAGCTTCCATAACACACCTCAAATGCACAAGATGATCATCATAGAATTTGCTATAAATCAGAATATCATCAAAATAAACCACAACAAACTTTCCTAGAAATTCCTTCAACACGTGATTCATTAATCTCATGAAGGTACTAGGAGCATTGGTTAACTCAAAGGGCATAACCAACCATTCATACAGCCCATATTTAGTTTTAAAAGCTGTTTTCCATTCATCCCCTTCTCTAATTCTAATTTGATGATATCCACTTTTTAGATCAATTTTAGAAAAGACACAAGAACCATGCACTTCATCCAACAAATCATCCAATCTAGGAATGGGATGCCTTTACTTTACCGTGATATTATTGATGGCTCTACAATCCGTGCACATTCTCCAAGTTCCATCTTTCTTAGGCACTAGAATGACCGGAACTGCACATGGACTTAAGCTTGCTTGCACCCACCCCTTTTGCATCAAGTCTTCAACTTGCTTTTGAATCTCCTTGGTCTCTTGGGGATTACTCCTATAGGCTGGCCTTTTAGGTAATGAAGCTCCTGGAATGAGATCAATTTGATGTTCTATGCCTCTTAGAGGGGGTAGACCATGAGGCACCTCTTTGGGAAAAACATCTTCAAATTTCTGCAGCAAAGAAGAAACCTCATTTGGAAAAGGGTTAGTAGGACCTGCATCTTTTAAGGTACTCTCCTTACTCAAAAGTAAGAACATTGGCTTTTTCAAATGCATAGCCTTTTTCACCTCTTTTTCTTTTATAAACAGATTTGATTCTTTTCTCTCTTTTTCTTGCTCTTTTCCACTCTTTTTCTTTTCACTATTTTCTCTCTTTTTCTTGTCACTCTCTTTTTCTTTTCTCTCTTGTTTTCTTTTATCTCTCATTTTATTTTGAACCTCACACACCTCCCTTGGAGATAAAGGTGCAAGAATAATCTTGCGCTCTTTGTGTGTAAAAGAGAGAACTTGTTGGAGTATCCATCATGGTTGGCCTTTTTGTCAAATTGCCAAGGTCTACCAAGAAGTAAGTGGCAAGCCTCCATTGGCACCACATCACACAAAACAACATCTTCATATTTCCCAATGGAAAATCCCACTTCAACTTGCTTGTTCACGATCATCTCACCATCTTCACTAAGCCATTGTAGTGTGTAAGGCCGTGGGTGTGGTTTAGTCTCCAAGTTCAGTTTTGAAACCAACCTTGCACTAGCCACATTAGTACAGCTCCCGCCATCAATGATCAAAGAGCACACCTTTCCTTGGATGATGCACCTTGTGTGGAAAATATTTTCCCTTTGGCTTTCATCCAAGTCCTTTGCTTGGCTGCCCAACAACCTCCGCACCATGAATAAATCTCCTTCTGGTATCATTTCCTCATCATATTCCTCTTCATCACTAGGTGGAGTAGAATCTGAAGAAGATTCACTAGTAATCTCCCCATCCTCCTTAAGTAACATAGTCTTCTTAGTTGGACACTGCGAAGCTATGTGACCTCTCCCCAAACACTTGAAGCACTTTATCTCACTACTCCTAGTTTTTTAAGGGCCTCATTGGATTTAGTTGGAGTCCTTTGAGGTGCAGCAACAGAATTGCTTGAAGAAGTACCTCCCTCCTTCTTATTTCTTTCCTTCCAATTTGGAGAATTAAAGTTTGAACAGCTCCTTCTCATGACACCTTTTCTCTTGAGTTGCTGCTCTACCTTAGTAGCTTGGTGCACTAAGTACTCCAACTCCACATAATTTTGCAACTCCACAACATCCCTTATATCACTATTCAGCCCATGTAAGAGACGTGCCATAGTAGCTTCCCTATCTTCACTGATATTGGCTCTAATCAAGGACACCTCCATCTCTTTATAATACTCATCTACACTCTTGTGACCTTGCGTGAGCCTTTGAAGCTTGTTGTGAAGGTCTCTATGATAATGAGAAGGAACAAATCTTCTTCTCATCAACCTTTTCATCTCCTCCCAACTATTCACCAAGGGTTCTCCATATCTCGCCCTCTCCTTTTGTAATTGGTCCCACCAAATGAGAGCATAATCAGTGAACTCCATGGCTGCCACCTTCATCTTCTTATCTTCTGTATAGTCGTGGCATGCAAATAATTGCTCAATCTTCATCTCCCACTCCAAATAAGCCTCCGGATCACTTTTCCCTTGGAAAGGTGGTATGTTAAGCTTCATTCCCTCAATTCTCTCCTCTCTAGCATCACCAGCATTATCTCTTCTCCTCCTTCTATCAAACCTCCTTCCTCCATCATCATCATGATTCCCTTGATTTTCTAACTGCTCAATTCTCTCATATAAATGCTCCCTCATCATCCTTTGCATTTGAGTTGCAATGGCATCAATTAGCAATCTGTTGTCTCCTGTATGAGGAGGGTTATTTTCACCACCAGTACCTGCCATGATTCAAACAAAAGAAACAGAAGTGAAAGCAATAGGACCTCACCACACTTCTCACGTGTTTACACTCTTAGAGATGTATCACTCGTGTTTGTTGCTCTCTAATAGGCTTTTGTGTAATGTTCTCTCTTGCCTTTTACCACTCAATAGCTCTCTTTAAGTTCTTAATAGAATCTCCAAGAACACACAAGAGTACAATCCCAAACTCAAAAGAAATGGTGATGAGACACAAACACAGTTTTGAAAAGATGTCAACGAAGACAAGACAAAGCAAAACAGATTGGAGGAAAGATTCAAGGAAGACTCCTAGGACTTGATTTAAACAAGTAGTGTGTAATTGAACTTAAATAACAAGTTGCTGCACTTTTACTTTAAACTCTTTTTTTTTTTTTTTTGTACTTTCTTTCTTTCTTTCTTTTTTTCAACCTTACTGCAGTAATTTTTTTTTTTTTAAATGTCAACAACAAGCACTCTTTTTTTTTTTTTTTTTTGAACTTGTGCAGCCTCTAATAGTTGGAATTTGTAATTTTGGAATGAAACTTTGAAATTGCAGCAATTGAGAATGAAATTAGACAGAATTCCCAACAAAACAAGCTATTACTTCACACACTAATAACATACTACTCAAGGAACATGGATTCAAAGGATTAAAGTTCATGAACAATAATGAACATAGGATGAACACTAAGAACACAAAGACAGAAATGTATGAACTGAACAAGAAATTGAAGGAAGCAAACAACCAAAAGATAGGAAGACCAAGTTAGGAAAAAACACAAAGGCTGAAACAGAATTGCACAATTCGATTTTAGAAAACAAAATTTAGGGTTTAGGGTTACCAATTGAGTGACCAGAACCGACCTCTGAATACCAAATGATATGAACCCCTATGAGGAATGGATGATTGGATCAACTAAGAATGGAATTTATGCCCAAATCTCGGAATTGAGTGATTCCAAAACGAGGTAAAAGATATTTTCCTGAACTGCATGATAGACTCAAGAATCACCGAAAACGACCTTGTAAATTGTGAGACATGATCCGAGCTTAGTCGAGACGAAAATTGGGGATTTGAGGATTAGGGTTTTGACTCAAAGGGGATTTGAGAACGAAAACAAACACAGGAACCAAAGTTGGAAGGCGCCACAATCCACGGATTGATAAGCCTGCGAATGCCACAAGGATAAGCACCCTTGATAAGTTCAAAGATTCTTAGAAGAACCTAAGAGAACTAGTCTCACACCCAAAGGTTAACTTGTAATCTGAATTCTTGCTTTCATTCATAAAATGTGACATACATATAGGGAGTGGCTGCTGCCTTTCAAAAATAACCAAAAACACACCAACAGGCCTGCCTAATTAAATAGTATTCTAATGCAGCCCACTCAACATAAAAACAAAGAAAATAACCAAATGTTTTGGGCCTATGTGCTAAAACAAAATAGTGCAGCCCAAACACTTTATTACAACTTTATTTAATAGAAAATAAACTAGATAATATCTTCATCATTTTGGGATGCAACTCAAGCCCAATTGGTACGTCCAGCTATGCTTATTCCTCAAAGTCTTCAATCTGGATTAAATGCACCATTTTCAGCTCTTCACCCTCCAGACTTGGGTTTGTCTCAAATAAAGTAGCCACTAAGTGATTTAGAGCCTTTTTAGCCTTCTTAGCTCTTGCTCTTGTCATTGGGCCTTCTAGGTTTTGGATGTCCTCCATGTTGCCTGCCTTGGCCATGCCACCTCCTATGTCCTCATCAATGGTCTTTTCTTGTCCTGCTTTTCCTTCCTTGAGATCTACCTTGGTCAGTCGCAACCACGGGCACAATCGACATGCTTTCTTGATTGCGATCTTGATTCAAGAAAGCTGATAGAGATCCAACAAGCCAACCTAAAGACACTTTATGTGACATTGGAGGTCCCATGACTAGGTCCAAGACAAAGAGGATGAAGCAAGCATTGCAAGGCCTAATAATGGAGATCAATAAAAGTTCAGCTCAAAGTGGATTAGAGGCTACTCCAAATTGGGTCACTTTGCTACAAGTTGATCAAGATTTGAGCCCAAAATGAAGACAGCATGAAAAGCCCAAATTCACAAGACAAGAAGATAGTGGGAAATTAATGCTTAGTGGAATGTAAAAGCTTAGTGGGGAATAAGTGCTTAGTGGGGAATAAATGCTTAGTGGAAAGTTTAGTGGGACTTAATGAACCATTGTGATGGTTGGTGGGACTTCATGAACCATTGTGATGGTTAATGAACCATTATGATGGTTGGTGAACCATTGTGATACTTCATGAAACATTGTGATGAGCAGTGGGAAATAAATGTTAGTGGGTAATTAATGCCTAGTGGGATTGTTAGTGGAATTTTACTTCTTTTAAGGGTTGCCTAGCATAGCCTATAAATAGGAACCTCTTGTAAGCTTCCAAGGCAGAATTTTGAGATTAATCAAATTGAGTGTTTCTCCATTGTGAGGGCTTCCCCTTTGTTCTTGGGTTAAGAACTTTATAGTGTTGGTTCTACCGGCAGGTCGCGGTTAGGGTCAAGTTCCTCTTTCTATCCTTTACCTGTTTTCAAGACGACCCGTTATTAGATTCGTATCATTTGGCATCAGAGCTTTGTCTCTTGAATTCGAGTGTTATCTATCATTTCTTTGTTTGTCTTCTTCAATCCAGAAAAAAAAAATTGTCTTTGCTTGTTGGTTTTTCATTTCTTTTATTGTGTCAACCTTTGTGTTTTATTCTTTTTTTTTTTTTTGTCTTCCTTTGTTCTCTTTGTTAAGTCTCTTCATCTTCTTTTGTTATCTTTGTTTAAGTCTGTTCATCTTCCTTTGTTATCTCTTTGTGCTTTCTTTGCTATCATATTATAAAAAAAAAATCGTGCAAAAAAAAAAAGAAAATTGTTCCAGTTTGAGAAAAAAAAGGTGAAAAAAAGAAAAGAAAAAGAAAAAGAAAAAAAATTTCTTGGCTAGTAATCAATCTTTTGCTTCAAATTACATATTGCTCAATCAGAAAAGCAAAGTTCAAAAAAGAAAAAAATATATATAAGGTTTCAATTCTGGTCTTTTGTTTTGTCGTTCTATACACATTTCTTTGATCTTGTCTCTTTAAAAAGAAAAAAAAAACCTTGTATTCCTTGTTTCTGTTCTACTATCTCTTGTTCTTACTCCCCAAAGTTATCATATCACCAATTCTCTACTGTTTCTTGTTGTGTAGAATCATCCTTAAAGGTTCTTTCTTAAGAACTCATAAGGTGAAGTTGAGTGGTAAAAGGCAAGAGTGGTAAGGCTATCAAAGGGAAAAAGCCAAATTGAGTGAAAACACGAGTGACTAAACATATTTTGAGTGTAAACACGTGAGAGAGTGTTTGTGTAAGGATTTTATTTTTTTTCTAACTCAATTTTTGCAGCACTCTTTAATCATGAGTGAAGGAGAAGGAGTAGGAGATGCTGAACTCAAGTTGTTCATGAAGGCTGTTCAAGATCAATTCAAGGCTCTAAATGCAAGATTGGATGATTTACAGTCTACTTCCAGGTCTAGGACCCCTCCTAGAAGAAATCATGAAGAGGAAGAAGAAGAGGAGTCAGATGGGAGAACTAGTGAAAGGAGAAGAAGAGATGATGAACCAAGAGTTGACAATTACTTAGGTAATATCAAGATGAATATCCCTGCATTCCAAGGAAAGAATGATCCTGAGTTGTACTTGAAGTGGGAGAGAAAGGTTGAACATGTGTTTGATTGCCATAATTACTCTGAGGAGAAAAAGGTAAAATTAGCAGTTGTTGAATTTACTGATTATGCTAGTATTTGGTGGGATCAATTTGTGATTAGCAGACGTAGAAATGGAGAAAGGCCTATCCGTTCATGGGAAGAGATGAAGGTTGTCATGAGAAGGAGATTTGTACCAAGTCACTACCATAGGGACTTACACAGAAAATTGCAAAGTTTAACTCAAGGTTCTATGAGTGTGGAGGATTACTACAAGGAGATGGAGATAGCCATGATTAGAGCCAATATTGAGGAAGACCGGGAAGCAACTATGGCAAGGTTCATTGGAGGTTTAAAGAAGGAGATAGCTAATGTGGTGGAGTTGCAGCATTATGTGGAGATGGAGGATTTGTTGCACAAAGCAATTCAGGTAGAGAGGCAAATGAAGTCAAAAGGTCCTTCCAAATTTGCTTCATCTTCTAACTCTACATGGAGATCAAATTGGAAGAATGACAAAGTTGTTGCAAATCCTAAAGATGATGGGAAGGCCAAGTACTCAGTTGCTGCACCTAAAGGTAAAACTGAAAATAATACCTCTTCTAGATCACGTGATATCAAGTGTTTTAGGTGTCAAGGAGTTGGACACATTGTTCCTGAATGTCCAAATAAAAGAGCAATGATTGTGATGGATAATGGAGACATAGAAAGTCAGGGCTCAAGTGATGATGAAATGCCACCATTGGAGGATTGTGGGGGTGTTGAAGTTGCTGAACCTGTACATGGAGTTGCACTTGTTACAAGGCGTGCTCTTAGCATACAGCCTAAGGAAGATGGTGATGTGGAGCAATGTGAGCATATTTTTCATACTAGGTGCCACATAAATGACAAGGTATGTAGCATGATTATTGATAGTGGAAGCTGTACTAATGTTGCTAGCACATTGTTGGTTGAGAAATTGAACTTGCCAACCAAAAAGCATCCTAATCCATATAGACTTCAGTGGCTGAATGATTGTGGTGATATAAGGGTGACTAAACAAGTTTTGGTTTCATTTTCCATTGGCAAGTACAAAGATGAGGTTCTTTGTGATGTTGCACCGATGCATGCTGGACATCTACTTCTTGGGCGTCCTTGGCAATTTGATAGAAAGGTCACACATGATGGGTACAAAAATAGGTATGCCCTTACCATGAATGACCGCACCATTGTATTAACACCTCTCAAGCCTGTTGAAGCATATGCTGATCAAATTAGAATTGCAAGAGAGTGTAAGTTAAGAGAAGAGCAATCGACCATTCAAGAAAAAGAGAGAAAAGATAAGATGAGTGAAAATAAGCAAAAGAGAGAAAGAAATAAAACTGAGTGCAGTGAAGAGGAAAATAAGATAGTGAGTGCATTTGCAAAGAAAAGAGAAGAGGAGAGAAACTACTTGTACTAATGTACAAGGATGTTTACTTAACTAAAAAATTGAATTCTTCTTTGCCTTGTGAAGTTGTTTCTTTGTTACAGGAATTCACTGATGTTTTTCTAGAAGAATTGCCTCAAGGATTACCTCCTTTAAGAGGTATTGAGCATCAAATTGACCTCATTCCAGGTTCTCTAATCCCAAATAGGCCAGCTTATAGAACAAGTCCAGAGGAAACAAAGGAAATTCAAAGGCAAGTGGATGAATTGTTGCAAAAGGGATTTGTGAGGGAGAGTCTTAGTCCATGTTCTGTTCCTGTGATCTTGGTTCCAAAGAAAGACGGAACATGGCGCATGTGCATTAACTGCAGAGCCATCAATATAATCATTGTAAAGTATAGATATCCTATTCCTAGATTGGATGATATGCTTGATGAGTTGCATGGTTCTTGTGTGTTTTCTAAAATTGATTTGAAGAGTGGATACAATCAAATTCGCATGAAAGAAGGTGATGAATGGAAAACAGCTTTTAAAACAAAATATGGTTTATATGAGTGGTTAGTGATGGCATTTGGCTTAACTAATGCACCAGCACTTTCATGAGATTAATGAACCATGTCTTGCGTTCTTTCATTGGGAAATTTGTTGTGGTCTATTTTGATGATATTCTGATTTATAGTAAGACTTTAGATGAACATGTTGATCATTTGCATGATGTTCTTAATTTGAGAGAAAATAAATTGTATGGTGACACGAACACAGAAACGAAAAATGGATCGCCTTGAAAATTCAGATTTAAGAATCAATTTTTAGTTTTCTTTTAAAGAAGGATATTGACGCCGCACTCAAGAAATAGGTGAGAAGGTGAGTGATAAGTCATAGGATTGATCGTCACAAGTTGTCTTGATAAAATCAGATTCAGTTCTTTGCCCAAGAACTAAGGGAAGCTCTCACAAATGGAGAAAACTCAGATTTCATTATAATTCAACTTCCTTCAAAGCTACAAAGTTTTCCCTATTTATAGGCTAGGCTTCCTTCTAAACTTTCCACTAAGCATTAATTACCCACTATCTTCTTGTCTTATGAATTTGGGATTTTCATGCTGTCTTCATTTTGGGCTCAAATCTTGATCAACTTGTAGAAAAGTGACCCACTTTGGAGTAGCCTCTAATCCACTTTGAGCTGAACTTTTCTTGATCTCCATTATTAGGCCTTGCAATGCTTGCTTCATCCTCTTTGTCTTGGACCTAGTCATGGGACCTCTAATGTCACACAAAGTGTCTTTAGGTTGGCTTGTTGGATCTCTATCATATGCCAATCTCAAAAAGTGTTCATTTTTCCTAGAATCTGTTGTGTTTTTGGAATTTGTTGTAAGCTCCAAAGGAATAAGTGTGGATGAAGAGAAGGTAAAGGCAATTAGAGAATGGCCTACACCTAAGAATGCCAATGAGGTCAGAAGTTTTTATGGTTTAGCAAGTTTCTATAGAAGGTTTGTGAAGAACTTTGACTTCTTTCTTGTTGACCATGAAAGCAATGTTTCAAGCAAGAAACCAAGAAAGTAAGGAGGAAATGAAGAAAGGAATCAAGATCCCTTCTTGATGGATTCCATGTCGTGTTTCTTCTTTGTTTCTTTCTTCCATGGTCGTTTCTTGTCCTGCTTGTCCTTTCATGAGATCTACAGGTCAGTCGCAACCACGGGCGCAATCGACATGCTTTCTTGATTGCGATCGTGATTCAAGAAAGCTGCCCAGAACAAGCGACCAAGAAGGAAGAAGTCAAGAAGCTCAGTTGACTTCTTTCTTGTTGACCATGAAAACAATGTTTCAAGCAAGAAACCAAGAAAGCAAGGAGGAAATGAAGAAAGGAATCAAGATCCCTTCTTGATGGATTCCATGTCGTGTTTCTTCTTTGTTTCTTTATTCCATGGTCGTTTCTTGTCCTACTTGTCCTTCCTTGAGATCTACCTTGGTTATTCGCAATCACGAGCGCAATCGACATGCTTTCTTGATTCAAGAAAGCAGTCAAGAACAAACGACCAAGAAGGAAGAAGTCAAGAAGCTCAGTTGACTTCTTTCTTGTTGACCTTGAAAGCAATGTTTCAAGCATGAAACCAAGAAAGCAAGTAGGAAATGAAGAAAGGAACCAAGATCCCTTCTTTATTGATTCCATGTCATGTTTCTTCTTTGTTTCTTTCTACCATGGTCGTTCTTGTCCTGTTTGTTCTTTCTTGAGTTCTACATTGGTCAGTCGCAACCACGGGCGCAATCAAGATGCTTTCTTGATTCAAGAAAGCAGTGAAGAACAAGCAACCAAGAAGGAAGAAGTCAAGAAGCTCAGTTGACTTCTTTCTTGTTGACTAAGAAAGGAATGTTTCAAGCAAGAAAGCAAGGAGGAAATGAAGAAAGGTATCAATATCCCCTCTTGATTGATTCCATGTCGTGTTTCTTCTTTGTTTCTTTCTTCCATGGTCGTTTCTTGTTCTGTTTGTTCTTTCTTGAGTTCTACCTTCGTCAATCGCAACCACAGGCGCAATCAAGATGTTTTCTTGATTGCGATCTTGATTCAAGAATGTAGTCAAGAACAAGCAACCAAGAAGGAAGAAGTCCAGAAGCTCAGTTGAGTTCTTTCTTATTGACCATGAAAGCAATGTTTCAAGCAAGAAGCCAAGAAAGCAAGTAGGAAATTAAGAAAGGAATCAAGATCCCTTCTTTATTGATTCCATGTCGTGTTGCTTCTTTGTTTCTTTCTTCCACGGTCGTTTCTTGTCCTTTCTTAAGATCTACGTTCATCAGTCGCAACCACGGGCGCAATCGACATGCTTTCTTGATTGCGATCTTGATTCAAGAAAGTAGTCAAGAACAAGCAACCAAGAAGGAAGAAGTCAAGAAGCTCAGTTGACTTCTTTCTTGTTTGACCATGAAAGCAATGTTTCAAGCAAGAAACCAAGAAAGCAAGGAGTAAAAGAAGAAAGGAATCAAGATCCCTTATTGATTGATTACATGTCGTGTTTCTTCTTTGTTTGTTTCTTCCATGGTCGTTTCTTGTCCTGCTTGTCCTTTCTTGAGATCTACCTTGGTCAGTCGCAACCACGGGCGCAATCAACATGCTTTCTTGATTGCGATCTTAATTCAAGAAAGCAGTCAAGAACAAGCGACCAAGAAGGAAGAAGTCAAGAAGTCAAGAAGCTTTGTTGACTTCTTTCTTATTGACCATAAAAGCAATGTTTCAAGCAAGAAACCAAGAAGGAATTGAAGTAAGATATCAATATCTCTTCTTCATTGATTCCATGTCGAGTTTCTTCTTTGTTTCTTTCTTCCATGGTCGTTTCTTGTCCTGTTTCTTCTTTCTTGAGTTCTACCTTCGTCAGTCGGAACCACAGGCGCAATCAAGATGCTTTCTTGATTTCAATCTTGATTCAAGAAAGCAGTCAAGAACAAGCAACCAAGAAGGAAGACGTCAAGAACCTCAGTTGGCTTCTTTCTTATGGACCATGAAAGCAATGTTTCAAGCAAGAAACCAAGAAAGCAAGTAGGAAATGAAGAAAGGAATCAAGATCCCTTCTTTGTTGATTCCATGTCGTGTTTCTTCTTTGTTTCTTTCTTCCACGATCGTTTCTTGTCCTGCTTGTCCTTTCTTGAGATCTACTTTGGTCAGTCGCAACCACGGGCGCAATCGACATGCTTTCTTGATTGCGATCTTGATTCAAGAAAGCAGTCAAGAACAAGCGACCAAGAAGGAAGAAGTCAAGAAGCTCAGTTGACTTCTTTCTTGTTGACCATGAAAGCAAGGTTTCAAGCAAGAAACCAAGAAAGCAAGTACGAAATGAAGAAAGGAATCAAGATCCCTTCTTTATTACTGCCATGTCGTGTTTCTTCTTTGTTTCTTTCTTCCACGGTCGTTTCTTGTCCTGCTTGTCCTTTCTTGAGATCTACCTTGGTCAGTCGCAAGCACGGGCGCAATCGACATGCTTTCTTGATTGCGATCTTGATTCAAGAAAGCAGTCAAGAATAAGCTACCAAGAAGGAAGAAGTCAAGAAGCTCAATTGACTTCTTTCTTGTTGACCATGAAAGCAATGTTTCAAGCAAGAAACCAAGAAGGCAAGTACGAAATGAAGAAAGGAATCAAGATCCCTTCTTCATTGATTCCATGTCGTGTTTCTTCTTTGTTTCTTTCTTCATGGTCGTTTCTTGTCCTGTTTGTTCTTTCTTGAGTTCTACATTGTTCAGTCGCAACCACGGGCGCAATTAAGATGCGTTCTTGATTGTGATCTTGATTCAAGAAAGTAGTCAAGAACAAGCAACCAAGAAGGAAGAGGTCAAGAAGCTCAGTTGTCTTGTTGACCATGAAAGCATTGTTTCAAGCAAGAAACTACGAAAACAAGGAGGAAATGAAGAAAGGAATCAAGATCCCTTCGTGATTGATTCAAAGCCGTGTTTCTTCTTTTGTTCTTTCTTCTTTGGTCGTTTCTTGTCCTACTTGTCCTTTCTTGAGTTCTACCTTGGTCAGTCGCAACCACAGGCACAATCAAGATGCTTTCTTGATTGCGATCTTGATTCAAGAAAGCAGTCAAGAACAAGTGACCAAGAAGGAAGATGTCAAGAAGCTCAGTTGACTTCTTTCTTGTTGACCATGAAAGCAATGTTTCAAGCAAGAAACCAAGAAAGCAAGGAGGAAATGAAGAAAGGAATCAAGATCCCTTTTTGATTGATTCCAAACCGTGTTTCTTCTTTTTTCCAGGTATGTCCAGAAATGAAGAAAGATAGCAAAGGGTGCGTCCAGTAATTGAAGAACCTCCTAAACCAGAGGTAGAAATAGCTTCCAGGTATGCTAGGCCACTACTTGATAAATCTGGCAAACCACAACAAAAGAAGAAACCTGCTCCAAGGAAGCCAACCATTTCCATATAGACAAGGAAATGGTTGCTGAACTGCAATTGGCTTACAAAGAAAGCTTGGATCCTTCCAAGTCTCGACAAGTTCCAAAGGTGAGATGGGGAAATAATATTCAGCTCTGGACCCCTATCACCAAGTTCCTACCACTTCCACCAGGAACTCCAGTGCTGAACTTTCAACCCTGTGATAATTGATGATCTTCGTAAACTGCTCCAACAAATGTATCTGCAGGATCAAGCAATAGCCTATCCTCCTCGTCTCCGCATCAATCGCTTAACTGATATCAAGTTTGTTCTTGATAAGGTATGTAGACTACCTCTTTATGATGCTGGGAAAAAGAAAGGTTTTAAGTACTACGGTACTGAGATGCCGTCCAGAGGACAAAAGAGTGAACTAAAGTTTTCATCTCAGCAATGGAAACATTTATTTGACAAGATTGGCAAGCTCGCAAGACCACTTGATATGTACAAGGCCAAGACATTCCGGCAACAAATCCTATGGGACGATACTCCAAAGGCTTCAACTTCTAGATGCTCCAAGGAAAATCTCATTCATCCACTGATAGAGGACTAGAATGGTACATGAAGAGCTTAAAGTGGAGCCATATCTTAGAATAGAAGTTTATGTAATTTGGGCCTAAATTGGGCTTTTGTTGAACTTTTTATGTTTTTAATGATGTTTATTTTTAATTTGGGCATTTTTAGTTGTTTGGGCTTTTAGTAATGGGCCTTGGTAAGCCTTTTAGGTTCATATTATAAATAGGCCAAATGTTAACTTTGTAATCAGTTTTGACTCTCATTTGGAATGAAGCTTTGATGCTTTTGTGAGAGAAAACTCTCTAGGTTCTTAGGAACTACCCTTGATTCTTATCTTTGAATTTCCATATTCAAAGTGGCGAATCCTCCTCAACTTATCAATCCCTAGGGATTGTGGCGTTGTTCTTTCCATTTCTTGTCTTTCCGCTTTAAATTTTCTTCACCTTTGAGTTTTCGTAAGTTCCGTTGATGCTGAATTTGAGATCCGGAAAGGGGTTTTTATCATTTGGTAATCAGAGCTGGATTCAGCATCATTTTCGCACTGTTCATCGCGGCATCGTACTGTTCATTACCGGAGTACTGTTCATCGTCTGTGCTGGCACTGTTCATCGAGCGCACTGTTCGTCGACTGGAGTACTGTTCACCGCGTATTGCTAATCACTGTACTGTTCCCCGATCGCGTGCACTGTTCATCGGCGACACTGTTCAACCGATCGAGCACTGTTCATCGGCGACACTGTTCCGATCTCAGTGCTGTTCTCCGACGATACTGTTCCAATCTCGGTACTGTTCATCGATCTATTTCTGTTCATATCGTGGCACTGTTCCGATGGCACTGTTCATGATGCGGGTACTGTTCATCGATTTTCACTGTTCATGTGATTTCTGAAATCTGATTCAAATTTGTGTTGAATTTCTATTGGTATCCATCTTTTTTATTTCTTGCATGATTTTTGTGGAGTTTATTTTGTTGTTTCATTTGAATCAAAGTCTGTACATGTGTTCTTGATGTTCATCATTGTTCATGTGTGTTCTTGAGAGACTTGGCAAATCCATGTGTTTGATCCATAAAAATTTGAATTAAGTGAGTTTGGGTGTTTTTCATAAATATTAAAAAGTTTGAGGACTTGTTAGCAAAAGAAAAGGACTTAAAGATAAAAAAAGAAAATATTGGGGCAAAAGTGCAAAAAGAAAAAGTTTAGGGGCCTAAGTGCAATTATGAAAAGTTTAGGGGCCAAAGTGTAAAAAAAATTCAAAAAAAAAAATTATACCATTGGAAAGAAAAAAATCTGCCCTATAAGAAGTTCTTCTACACCTTTGCTTAATTCTTTCTTTTTCATACACTTTTATGCCATTTTAGCTCTCTTGAATACACTAGTTCTTCAAAAAGCTGAAAATTTGAGTTTCTTAGTTTGTGTTGCTCTTATTCCTGTGTCTTCTAGTCTTGTCTTTCCTTGACATTCTATTTTGAGTTGTCCTTTCATTTCTTTTAGCTTTTATTGCTTGTCTTCTAAATTTCCTTGGTTTTGTCTTAGAGTTTTCTTGTTTTGGACTCTTGAGTTGAGTTTGGATTTGTTACATCTTTCACTTTGAATACAAATTCTTGATTTGTGATTGAGAGTGCTTCTTAAGGACTAAAGAGGAGTTTGAGTGAAAAAAGGCAAGTGTGCACATTATAGAAAAAGCCTTCAAAAGAGAGAAACACGAGTGGATTTGAGTGAAACACTTAGTGAGTGGTGAGGTCCATATTTCTATTATTTGTGCTAATTATTTTTGTGTAGGTATGTATTGTTCTTCTTATCATAGAAGTGATGGAGGTTATGGGGAAGAAGAAGGAGAAAGGAAGCTTAGGAGACATGGAGGAGATAATGAGGGAGAAAATAAAATAAAGGATAGTATGGAAGAGGAGAAACTTAAAATTCCTAGTTTTCAAGGGAGGAATGATCCAGAAGCATACATTGAGTGGGAGATGAAAGTTGACCAAGTCTTTTCATGCCATGACTATAGTGAGGAGAAGAAAATTAGGAAGGTTACCTTGAGGTTTGTAGGGAGTGCACTTGCATGGTGGAAGTATAAGGAGGATGGAAGAGAGAGGATAAGGATGCCTAAGATAGCAACTTGGCAAGAAATGAAGGATTTGATGAGGAAGACATTCTTACCACCTTCCTATGAGAGAGATGCTTATGATAAGCTACAAAGTATCACACAAGGTAGCAAGAGTGTTGATGAATACTACAAAGAGATGAAAATGACTATGAGGAGAGCCAATGCACAAGAACCTAAAACCGCCATGGCAAGGTTCTTACGTGGGCTTAATAGAGACATTCAATACATAGTGAAGTTACAACACTATGAGAGCTTGGAGGATCTAGTGCACCAAGCCAACAAAGTGGAGAGACAACTTGAGAGGAAGCATTCCTACAAGAAGACCTATCACTATGACTCTTCTAGTGGTAAGGACAAGTCCAAGAAGGAGGGATCTTCCTCACCTAAGCAACAAGCTTCAAATTCTCCAAGTGGTAAACATGTTCCTAACCCTAGCACTTCTTCTACTTCTAAGAGTGGTACAATTAAATGTTTTAAATGCTTGGGTAAAGGCCATATTGCATTGCATTGTCCAAACATGAAAACCAAGGTCTTGAAGGAAAATGAAGTTGTCACGAGTGAGTTATCTTATACTTGTTCATCTAATATCTCTAGTGATAATCATAGTGCATGTGGTACCAAACTTCTAGATAGAGAATTAATGATGTGTAAGAGGTTGTTGGGAATTCAATGTGAGGGTAGGGATGAAATTCAAAAGGAGAACATATTTCATACTAGATGCTTGGTTCTAGGGAATGTGTGTTCTTTGATTATTGATGGGGATAGTTGTATTAATGTGGCTAGCACTAGGTTGGTTAGCAAACTTAATTTTCAAACCACCCCACACCCTACACCTTATTGCTTGAAATTGCCATGTGAAGGTGAGTTGGTTGTAGACCAACAAGTGTTGGTGCCCTTTACCATTGGAACATATAAAGATGTTGTGTTGTGTGATGTAGCTCCCATAGAAACATGTCATATCTTGTTAGGTAAACCTTGGCAAATTGAAAGAAATGTGAAGCACCATGGAAAGACCCACAAGATTTCTTTTACACATGAAGGACATAAGGTAAAACTTGCATCACTTTCACCTAAGGAAGCAAGTGAGGATCAAATTAAGTTGAGAAAGAAAATAGAACAAGAGAGAAAAGAGGTGAAAGAAAAAGAAATAAAAGAGAAAGAGATGAGAGCAAAAGAAAATGAGTTAAAAGAAAAAGAGATGAGAGAAAAGAAAATAACTGAAAAAGAGAGTGAAAAAGAGAGAGCAAAAGATAAAGAGGAATATGATTGTTCTTGTTTTCATTCTAATCCTTTCCTTGTTTGTGATGATTCTTTGCTCAAGGAATTTGAAGAGCTTCAAAAGGATGAATGCAAAACTTTGTTTGAAAGTCATGTCTCTCTTGTGAAAGAAATTGAAAAGGAGTCCTCAAAGGGGGAGTGCAAAACTCTAATTCCTTCTCCTAAATTGGATTGTGAATTTAATTCTTCTTGTAAATTTGATTGTGCACCTTACCATAATTCTTTTGTTTTGATGCCTAGAGAAGAATTGTACATCAAGGATCAATGGGCAAGACAATTTGGAGAAGAAGTGGAGACATATGAGGACCAATGCAACCATAGAGAGAAGAAAATTTTGACTTACACCTT
The DNA here is from genome assembly GCA_026413185.1 of Pueraria montana var. lobata. Taxonomy (NCBI): domain Eukaryota; kingdom Viridiplantae; phylum Streptophyta; class Magnoliopsida; order Fabales; family Fabaceae; genus Pueraria; species Pueraria montana. The sequence continues at coordinate 25,253,366 of CM048653.1, read as the reverse complement.
CTCTAAACCTTGTGATTTAATTGATGTGTGCCATGTGTTAACCCAAAATGTTTGTGAATTGAATGTTGCTTTTGGTATGCATGATATTGTTTTAGGTGATGGTGCCAAGTTCTTGAAATTTGATATTAATGCACATCATTTGGACTTGTATGATCATGTTGAGTCTTCCTCTATGTGTGTTGTTGTTTATGGGAAAATTGAAAATGATGATTTCTATAGGCATAAAGAGCATAGGTTTAAAGATGCTGCATTTTATGTGCCTAAATGTTCATTTCATGATTCATTAATTGGAGCAACTCATAGTGAGAGTTTAGTAATGTATGGAACACTCAAGTGTCTTGATAGATGGATTGTGCATAAAATGGATAAATCTAATTTTTCCATTCTTGGTTTTTAAAATGTCATTGTTTGCTCATAATTTTCATTGGATTGACTTGTCTTTGAAATTTGTGATTAAGCATTTCATTTTAGTGTTAATTGATGGTTTCTTTAGGCTTGTATTTGATCCGGGAGGATTGATATATAAGCACATAGATAATAAGAGATTTTCCTTTTTAAGGAATCCAAGTCTCAATAGAAATAGGATTTTCTTTTTTAATATTTTCTCAAAACTAAAACATGTTGTTTTGTGTTATTTTTATGACGTAGGTACCTTGGCTCTAAATTCGAGGTCGAATTTCCTTCAAGAAGGAGGGAATGATAGAGGACTAGAATGGTACATGAAGAGCTTAAAGTGGAGCCATATCTTAGAATAGAAGTTTATGTAATTTGGGCCTAAATTGGGCTTTTGTTGAACTTTTTATGTTTTTAATGATGTTTATTTTTAATTTGGGCATTTTTAGTTGTTTGGGCTTTTAGTAATGGGCCTTGGTAAGCCTTTTAGGTTCATATTATAAATAGGCCAAATGTTAACTTTGTAATCAGTTTTGACTCTCATTTGGAATGAAGCTTTGATGCTTTTGTGAGAGAAAACTCTCAAGGTTCTTAGGAACTACCCTTGATTCTTATCTTTGAATTTCCATATTCAAAGTGGCGAATCCTCCTCAACTTATCAATCCCTAGGGATTGTGGCGTTGTTCTTTCCATTTCTTGTCTTTCCGCTTTAAATTTTCTTCACCTTTGAGTTTCCGTAAGTTCCGTTGATGCTGAATTTGAGATCCGGAAAGGGGTTTTCATCATCCACCCTTGAAGTCCTACGTCCAGTCAAGACATATCATTTCTCTATACCTTTGCTTGAAGTCTTACGGACATTGCCAATCATCAGAAGCACCAAAGTATATGATATTCGTCACCTTGACCGTGCTAAGTTTGCACAAGAAATTCAAATGCTTCATGAACAACAAAAGGCTGAAGATGAAAGAGCCCAACAAGAGGAAGCTGAAAGACAAAGAGCAGCAGAAGCTGATAAAGCTTGTGTAGAGCAGATTGAAAAAGCAAATGCTGAAAGAGATATGCAAAGAAAAGCAGAAGAGGTTGCCAAACAACAAGTTACTCAAGCCGAACTGGACGAAGCTTCTGCAAAAGTAAATAAGGTGCTTATACAACTGGACTTGGAAAATGAAGTACAAGTGGATGTTGAACACTTTGTAACTTCACATGAGGAACAAACCGTTCAATCTGAAGAGTCCAAAGATGAAGAAATGCAACCAGTGGCTGAGACTGAAGAGCCACAACCATCGGAGTCTACAGCTGACAAAGGCACTCCTAAGGTTGCTACCAGTATGCCTGTTGCTGATGCGTCCAATGAAGCACACTCTGGAACGAGACAAGTTATGCCTGCAAGTTCCTTAAGTCTAAGAGCTATAATTCCATTACACTTTGTTGAACCGCAAGGAGTATCTGAAGACATAGTTCAAGAGATCGTGCAAGCTGCTCTCAGGCAACAAGCTGATACTGAAGCTACTCTCCGTGCCTTTCAAGAGAGACAACAAGCTGAGGCTGCACAACACAGGCTGATGATGAAAAATGCAATTGCTAATCAGTTTCTCAACCTGTCGCAAATGCTTGTGAACCAAATTTAATCAACAACTGCTAACCTTTTTGGTACTGTTATTCATCAGGTTCCTCCTGTTCAACCCATACCTCAACAGTATCCACAACCACCAGTTGAACACCCTGTACCACCTCCTCAAGCACCACCACATCAACCACCTACACCACAGGATCCACCTCAACAACCTTAAGTGACCATGATGGTCCAATCATCTTTCCATCTTTCAAACCCATTATTTTTTGTTGATGACAAAAGGGGGAGAAATTGGAATTTTGATAACATAGAGTATTTTTTTTTTGTTACACTTCTCTATGAAACTCTATTTGGCTGTTTACTTAATATATGAGGTGTTTTTTGATTATTCTGCATCCATATTTATGATATGTTTTTCACTCTGATACCTGTTATCTCTGATATATTCTTAGTATGTTGTATTTTTTTTAAGTGCATGAGAAATGTTGAACTTAGTGGGGGTACTTCATTTCATACATTTTCACCCTGTCAACATACACTGGCATAACATAATCAATTATTCATCTGCTCTGATATTCTTTTATATGAATATGTATTTGCTCACATCAAAATTTAGCATTATTTGTCATCATCAAAAAGGGGGAGATTATTAGAATCTAAGACTTTGGACGATGTCCAACCCCTTAAACTTCGATTTTGATGATAACAAATGAGATTAAATTTTGAAGTATCTAATGGTTTATGTTTGAGTATTATAGTTACCACATCTTCCAATGCCTCAATGGTATTGCATTTCTTAAACTCAAACATTATATTTCAATGTGTAGAATGCGTCCAAGGAGTAATTGGAAACTTGTTTTCATAAGTACTAAAACCAGCGTCCAACCCGCTGTTATAATACAAGTGTCCAATGCATTGCAAAAATCAGTGTGTAAGCACTGCGTCCAAATGGGAAGCGTCCAACACCTATATAACTTACATCATCTTTTCTATCAAACAGTTATATAATATGTCCATGATTGTGTGGAAGTACACTTATGCTTTTCGATGATGATTCTCTGAAATGTTCTGTTATTCCCTCTCTTTTCTAATGTGACATTTCATTTGAAAATTCAAAAAATGTACCACATGGGACAAAAAAACTTCTCTCTACAGAAATCGTAAAAGTAGTGGAGGCTCTGCATGTATTATTGTCTCCTCCATCTCTCCACCCCAAGCTGACACGTAGCAACAGTCATATGTTTGTGAGAGAACGGTTATTGGCAAAGGTACAAATCCCACAACCATCTTCACCAAGTTGCCTATAAATAGAGGAACAAGCTCACGAAATCAACAACGAAGCATTCAAGTATTCTAAGAGCTGAAACTCTGCCAAATCAATTGGACGACCTACACTTGTGCGAAAAAGAGAAATCTTCTTAGCTTTGCTACGTTCTTTGTGTATTTGCTTACATTGTAACATCCTCTCTGTGAGAGTTATTTGCTAAATTTGTAATCAAATAGTTCCTGTTTGGAAAGCCAGTGGCTTAGTGACAAAGAATACTTGGGTGTTCTTTAATCTCAGGGGGAGATTAAAGGTTTGCCAGAAGTGGCAGGGTATATAATACTTGTTTGTAATCAGAACTTGATTAGTGGAACCCTTCAAATGTCTTTGAAGGAGAACTGGACGTAGCTCAGGCTGAGTGAACCAGTATAAACCAAGTGTTTTTACTGTATCACTTTTTAAGCTTATCAGTTATTCTCTTGAGTTGCTTCTTCACATTATACGCACAAGTTTCTACTCTTTATATTTGCGAAAAGCAATGCTTGCATCATCATCTTTGTCTTGGACCTAGTTATGGGACCTCCAATGTCACACAAAGTGTCTTGAGGTTGACTTGTTGGATCTCTATCATTCATTGTGAGTTATGCTATACATGTTATTTGTTGAGAAATTTTTCATTATTGTTCTAGTCTTCAAATACACTATCAGGGCTTTACATAAGTCTCACTCTTTATCTTTATCATATTTATTTTAGTATGCTAAAAACCTTCATTTTGAATCTAAACTATTTAAACAAGACATTATTTACGATTTCTTTAGGACAACAAAACATGAGCGATGAAGATAGTACCGACGAAGATTTTGAGCTTGTTGATAAATGATCCGGTCAAGGAGATGATAGTGATACAGACTACTCTAGTGCCATGAAGGAAGAAGGCACTCCTCCTGTAGATAATTTTGATAAGGAAGCAGACATTGCAAGAAAGGTTCTTAACAACTTGCTTACTACATCCAGCTCGAGAAAAGGAACATCTGTAAACAATGATACTATGTTGACCAAAGAAAACAAGGAGTCAAGATCCGATGAAATTGTTAAGGATGCAGATGGAAAAGCATCTAATGGGTTTGAAAAGGTTTAAGGTGTTTCTAAGCCTGAAATTTCCAACAAAAACAACTTATCAAATCACATTCAAGGACCATATCTGCTTGTAATGTGTTAGAAAATTTAATTAATATATAAATTATTTTTTATCTAGAATTGTATAATTAAAATAATTTACATATTAATTAAATTTTTATAATTAAAATATATATATATATATATATATATATATATATATATATATATATATTGATACGTAAAACAAATTTGTATAATTAAAATACATAAATTACTCAAAATAATTTTTTATAATGGTAATATGTAAATTATTAAAAAATTTATATAAATAACATAATAATATTTGATTTATTTTATGTATAAATTGTTTTTATTCTAATTATATAAATAAATATAATTACATAATTAATATGTTAAATATTTATATAAATCATTTTATGTTATTTATACAAATTACATAAATTTTTTTTTATGTAAATTATTTTTATTCAAATTATAAAAATTAATAAAATTTTATTTTTTATAATTTACATATTAATATAAATTTATGTAAATTACATATAATAATTTATGTAAATAATTTACATACTAATTTACGTAATTTAATTAATTTTAATAATTAGAATAAAATAAGAAAAATAATAAAAACTTGTCTAGTTATGATATATGACAAATATTGTTTCCAATGTTAACTAAAAGTGTGTAGCCATGTGGTTCATTGTGTAATTTTTGTATAAGGGGTATTGGGTTCAATTCCCACTAGAATACTTTATTTTGAGTATTATTTAATCTCTTGCCATATAAGGGCCAAGTCAGCATCTTACATAGGTGCCATGGTGCCATGGATGGTCAACTTTCGAAAGGAATTGGAGAACTAAATGTCTTAATTTTAAAATCCATGGACTAAAATTGTAGATTGAAAATTATAGAGGGATCAAAAGTGCATTTATTTTTTTACGAAAATATTCCTGATGAAAACAAGTTTTTGTTGTGTTAAAATTTAACACAACGGAAACAAGTTTCTTTTGAAACAAGCTTCCATAACACAAAAGAAACTTGTTTTCACTGTGTTGTATTATAAATTTATTATTTCATTTTATTAATAAAATGTTATTTTTAAACTAATTCCAAAACTATAAAGAGTCACAAGTTGTGGGGGAGGAAATGGAACATTTATATCATCAGAAACAAGGTTAACGAATCAAAGGAAAAAAAATTTATCAACTACATAAAAAATAAAAATAAAAGTTGAGCTTCCGCCGAAATTATTATGTAATTAATTAATTTACAATTTTATATCAGGTGGAAACTTATCTAGTGGAATAAACACTCGAGCCATCGCATATTACGACAACCTTATCAATGAACTTATATCGAAAGGTTTGAAATTGATATCCCTGCTTTACTTTTTATTTATTTATTTATTTTATTATTATTATTATTATTATTATTATTATTATTATTATACAGGTTTAACTTAGTTGATTGAACAGTGCGTGTGAGTTGTTGTACATTCCTTAGTACTTGAGTTTGATTATTATTGATAAAAAAAAAGCTAATATTATAGTACTACAATAAACACATAATTTAGTATGATCCTCTCCATTTCTTCCATTTTATAAGCTTTTTGGTAAATCAATAAAATGGAGATGATACACACTTTATGAAGATTAACATTTATTTTCTTAAAAGTTTGGTAATAGAAGAAATGGAGAGAAAAGAAAATGAAGAGGATCCTAATCCGTTGTCGATTAACATTAAATCACGAGCTATTCTCAAAATTATTTTTGAAAAATCAACCATTACATATTAGGTTTGAGTATTCATTTGAAATTCAGGATCTCTTCTAATATATTATATTTTTCAATATAATCTTTCACTTTTTCAAAGAGTCACGTGACAATTCTCATGTTAAATATTTCACATTTTATTTTTTATTTATATTTTTAATTCTTATAAAATATTATTTCTTAAATTAATTAGGTCATCCCAATTTAAATTTGAATTTTTATACATCATGTCAAATTAATAAACAAAGAGATATGTGTCTTTTGAGTCCACATCCATGGCTTCCTATAGTTTTCCTCCTCCTGATTTGAAGTATAAGCTTTTCGCTGATGCTATAGGCATCCTTTTCCTTCGTTGTAATTAGTCTTTTACCTTTCTGATGCATCAAAAAAAAAAAAAAAAGATATGTGTCTTGACTTTTACAATTTATTTTCGTAACTAGCTTTTTCTTCATTTTCAAAAGTCTTACCCTTCTAATTTGTTTTATTTACCAAAATTGAATCCTTATTATTGAAATTGGTTACATATTCTGTTAAACATTATAAACATTATTCTTTATTAAGATATGTAACTTTACTTCTAACTTTTATGGGTTATTATTTAGCAAATGGTGATGTTTTTAAATTTAAATTTAAATATATATATATATATATATATTATTTAATAATGATGTTATTTTTATCTTATATATATATATATATATGTATATATATTATTTTTAAAATTTATTTAAATTAAAAAATACCCACGTAATATATGAAGTTCTAGTTAATTACGTTAAAAATTGGGACAAACCTAATTGAAAATTAAAGGGACGTAAAGGGACATTAAAGAAAATGCGTAAAATGAACTACTTCATCCATTTTAAATTTTTGATGAGTGTTGTTTTAAAAACAATTAAAAAAAAGTGTTCCAAATTATCTTTCTTTTTACAATATAAAAAAATATTATTTTGCCAACTGTCTCTTTCTCTCCAAATCGGTATTCAATAACTAGTTTTTTAAAGAGAAAAATATAAATAACATATACTACCAAAAAAGTGTTACCTTACTTCAACAAAGTTTTTTTTTCTAGAATTTAAAATTTTCCTAATTCTTGTATAATATTCTAAAACAACAAGAATTGAGGGAGTACCTATATATTCTCTTAATTAAATTAAAATCAAATCAACATGAATGAAAAACTTGTGTTGTTTCAACAGGTTTGAAGCCTTTTGTAACTCTAGTCCATTATGATCATGCCCAAGGCATAGAAGATGCATATGGTGGCTTTTTGAGCCCAAAAGTAGTGTAAGCAATTCCTACAACCCAATAATCATTAAATCAATTAGTCCACCATTTCATAAACCAAACAAATGAGCCTTTGACATTGTTAACTGCAGGAAGGATTTTGTGGATTATGCAGAGGTGTGCTTCAAAGCATTTGGTGACAGAGTAAAACACTGGATCACAATAAATGGACCATCCATTTTCTCTCAACAGAGTTACACAAATGGGGCATATGCCCCTGGAAGATGTTCAAACTGGTTGCAATTGAACTGTACAGGTGGTGATTCTGCTATGAGCCCTACCTTGTTACCCACCATCAACTTCTTGCCCATGCTGAAGGACTATGCACTAATAGTGTAAAATAGTTTTACATCATCCAATCACAACCAACAGTAAGTTTGTTGTGTAAAAGTCATACCAACAGTGATTTATTGATTGGATGACAGTGTAAAACTGTTTTACACTGTCAGTGCATCACCATTAAACTCTTTTTTTATAATATATTCTCTTAAGCATTTAATGATATTTTTAAATATTAATTATTTTTTATATTAAAATATTTTTTTACTTTATTAACAATGTTATTCAGGTTTCTTTCTTTTTATTTTATTTATGAATTTTATACCCATGTCTGAATTTCCTCTTTAGCATTGCAAATTAGAATAGAACAATTAGTGATACAAGTGATACAAGTGATTTTATAGGTGGTACAAGAGATCTTATCCTAAATATAGGATTTTCAATTTTATCTTTGACATCAAAAATAAAAAACTTGTAAATAAAATGAGTCACAAGTATAAAAAATCGTCATAGTTTTAATCACAACTCTTAAGGTTGCAATGTCTTCCTCTTTTACGGATAAAAGATCCATCTTTATTGAAGGAGGTTGTGAAAAAATGATATGTGAAATGAGATTAACAATTAAGCAGATATGTTAAAATGAATAAATACACGAAAGAAATGTACAACAAACAAATGAAGGACTTTCCTTCATTTTGAGAATGTTGAAGAACTTTCCTTCAGTCAATTTTTTTTGAAAGGCAAAACAAATTTTCCTTAAAAGAAAGATAGATTAGTATAAGTAGAACAAGATTTGTCCAACACATAATCTATAAGCCACTACCTCTGTGTTGTGTCTTAACCCCCCAAGATACTAATACAACCACACTTCTCTATACAAATAGCAAATACCATATTCGAGACTTAAAATAATAGCAAAAAGACAAACAACTTTCCAAATATACTTGATAACATTTTTTTATGCTTTTAACGCCAATACTTTCCAAACCCATTGCATATAATGCATCCTTTTATTTCCTTCAGTCAGTTAACAATACCTAAACAAAAAGTTATGAGATTGTCTACCAGTTAGGTGAAGTAGAACTTATGCAAACAAAAATCCCTAATTAAGTTAATTGCCAGTGACCTTTTAAATTCATTAATAAACAATTGATCATAGTTTACTAATGTTGTTTCTCCTAATTTAATTCCCAATTGATCATAGGTAAATTAATTTAGGGCAAACGATAAATCTTAGAGAGGTTGATTAATAAGATTAATCCACTAGAAATTCACACAATTAGTCTGATCATGCAAATCGTATGAATTCAATCACCTTACAGTTCCATTAATCTCAAGCAATTGATCATAGACAAGGGGTTAACTAAGATTTAAAGTGATCAATTCTAAGAACAAATAAAATAGTAAAGAGAATTTCATTGATAATCAAAATGGGGTACAAAGGGTACAACTACATCATAATCTTGGGCTAAGAGAACTAGCCCCTCATGTTCATGATTAAGCCAGAAAACTCAAAAGAAGACATAAAGATTACAAAAGGGAAGAAACTTTACAGTGACGATCCCCAATGGTGCTCTCTACGTCCTACCGCAGCTCAGAGTCTCTCATAGGACCTCTTTCTCAATCAGAACCCTCAGTTTTAAAAATAGAAAAAAGATAAAAATTAAAGGGTTTCCCTGCGCCTATTTATAATAATTCTAAAAAGATAGGCTGACAACATAACTTACCACGACCCTGGTAAAATGACCACGGTCGTGGCCCTTGCATAGTCCTGAGGTCCAAATCTGCTCACTTTCAGCACGACTGTGGCAAACAGAGCACGACCATGCTCGTAAACTTGACGTTGATTCCAACTTTTGGCCACTGTTACCTTGATTGTGTGATTCATGAACCATGGCTGTGGTGGTTAGCACGGTCGTGCTAAGACCACCACGGCTGTGGTCTTCCAAACAGAGGCAAATTTACTCCAAATGATGCGTTTCTTAGCTCTTTTCCTCATAAAGCCTCTAGAGTGCATGTCTTACAAAAACTAGCACCAAACAGTGAGTTTTTCTAATAAAATATATTCAAAATGTATGAAAATGACATCTAAACTCACATCAAAATACAATCAAAATCCGGTTTATCACCCACGCATAACTACTGCTAACCTGCAACATAACAACGAATTTTCAAATCTTCATCTACAATGTACAAAATAGGATATAAAATAAAAATTTATAATATTCATAGACATTCTTGACACATGTGCATTGAACTGATAATTGTGAAATGGAATGTCTTGATTACCTTCTGGCAAAGTCGTGCCATATACATTCTCCATGACATAATCCAAGTTTGCCAGCAATGGGTAGGTTAGTCTATTATGTCCAGGCACCCTACAAGAACTACACCTTGTTGTATGCTTAGATCCTAATGCTGAGGAACTTGCATTCCTAGACCCACACCCCTTATGTTTTGCATTTGCTGGAATTTTCAAATTATTGTTCGCCCCTTGATTGGAATTAGTAGCATCAAAACTACCATTCTTATATCTTAAGAGTCTTGCATCATTAAAATCCTCAGCACTTTAAGTAGCCAAGCTACACCACTCCCTACATGACTCAACCAACAACACATATCTACCAACAATATGTGAGTCCCAAAAATTATACCCATCCTTTTTTCGCCCCTCAAGTGCATCCTTTGCACTTTTAGTCCATCTTGTTAGAATAAGAGATTTGGGCAAATCATCTATGGTTAAGTGCACCAAGACAGTTATAATATGCCCACATGGAATGCCAAATGATTGCATTCTTTGACAAGAGCAAATAAATTGATCACTTGACGAGTAATGAGAAACATGCCACTCTTTCCCAATCAATTTAAATTTCACTACTTTATAAATAGTGTACCCAGTTGTATGTCTATGATCAATGACCCTCAAGACGGTTGCTAAGGACAACACTTCAAGAAATAAGGAAAATATCTCACGAGTCAATATTTTGGATGTTGACCTTTCCAATCCACGAAACCTGGTGACTGGCTTGGGATCTCCAAAATTAGATGCAAAATCTGCCTCAATCTCTTTATATCGCATATAATTAAGATATCATTGAAAGTGCTGGCAAAATTTTGTTAAGTTGTACCGTGACCCTACAAACTTTGCCAACAACACATGCAATCCCTCATAGCAAGACATTGTCCTAAAACCAACGAAAAAATTGCCACGGATGTATGTTGTTGCCCATATTTCTCTTTTCTCAAATAACTCTCTCACCCAATTATTGTCTTGCAAGCCAAATTCTTCCAGCATTGAAAACCACTTGCGTTTGAAATGTCCTATGTCATAGTCACCCAACATGCATTTTGTAAATTGAGAAACAAAAGATGTATTCCCAACATTACTATTTGCATTATGTATCAGATGTCACGCACAAAGTTTATGGTGAGCATTTGGGAATACTTTCCTTATGACATTTCTCACGGCCAAATTTCCATCAGTAATAACCGAAACTGGTGATTTCCTTTTCAAAACATCCAAAAGTTGCTCAAGTGGCCAGATATAAGTATCATCAGTTTCGTTAGAAACAATTGCAGTAGCAAAAACAATCGTATGATTGTGATTTTTCACCCCCGAAAAAACTACTACAGGATAATGATACTTGTTCTTTCCATATGTAGCATCAAACACAAGAACACCTCCGAAAACTTGGTAGTCCAGCTGGCTAGCACCATCACACCAAAACAAATGTTGCAATCTTCCATCCTTATCTACTGTGTGACGCATATACATCAACGAATCATTTAAAGACAACCATCGTAAATATTGTAATGCACCCTCAGCATCTGAACCCTATGATCTCCTGTCTCAGAATTTGATTGTGCATGTCCTTCTTGAGAAAGCCTACTTTGTCATATCCTTCTGAATGCATGGCAAATGAATTAAACATGTCTATTGCTCCCAGACCAACCTTCCTTAAATTGTTTAGAGCAAGGTATTCCCTCAAAGATCCTCTCTATCTCCCTCAACCATAATCCCGCCTTAGTGGGGTCATAACCCCTAAAGGATGGTGGTTTCCTACTTCAGAATTCCATAAATCCCAAACTTTGGCTCCCTATAGCTGGCCTACTGTGGGTACTATCCATTCTCCCAAAGGTTTCCCATCTTAGGTTAGTTTGGTTTTGTGGGGTTAATCCTAAGGGATTCAAGGATAGAGTAAAATGTATTACCTTTTGCTTACTTATATTACTAAATTTTGAAAACTTAGAATATAAGAATATCATAGTTTACTATGCTGAAATTGAAACTTAAACATATATTACATAAATAGATACCAAACAAATCTCTTAGCACTTAGGTGCCATACAAAACATGCCAAATGTACATAAAACATAAACTAAATTCCCATACATTGGGAGGTACAAACTATACTAAAACATCTTCCCCCTAGCAAGCAACTCCATGCTCCAAGCTTCTTCCACGTGGCATCTACTTGCTAACCTGTAAAAACATGAAAACTGAAAGGGATGAGACATAATGTCTTAGAGAGTGCTCTAAGGACTCTAGGTTGACTCTCTATTCTAGAGATCCTCCTTTTAACTCTCAAGGCCTATCTCTTTCCATGATACTCATGCTCACAACTATTAATCCATTATATCATCATTACTATCTACTTGGGTCATACTTTAACCCTTTACTTAGGCGCCTAGAATTGACCACCTCTAAGGCCACTGGTGTCCTAAGGTGTCTAGACAACACTCTTACTCTTGACCTTTCACTAGGACCTTACTCTCCTATCACATTGGATGAGAATATGCATTGCCTTTTCCTCTAACTTACTTACCCAACTTGGGGCTTACTTCACCTCTCCACGAGGCATAACTTCTTGCATACCCCTCTGGGTAGCATACATAAACTTAATATGGGGTATAACCCCCTCTCTTACCCCTAAGGGTAGTCCTCAGCATACCCACGTCCTCACCTAATGTATAAGTTTACCTCACACCACTCATCTAACAACTAGGCTCACAACTCCACTTATGTCTTAATATATAAAACACACATACATGCATCATTCACATATTAACATAAAGCCATATATAACATTTACTTCATCATTCATATAGCCTTACTTTAACCATGTATTCTTAGCCTTTAACTTTATCATTAACCTTTATCTTTTCCCATCTTCTTCCGTCCTACGACATTCTATTGAGCTCCATAGGGAGGGGTCCCTCCCACTAATATGCTATGGCCTCATATTATCCTCCTCTGGCCCGAGGAGCTACACCACACCCTTGGAGGGTAGGAAGTATCAGAAAGTTCTTGCCTACCTTCTAAAGTTAGTGCTTCTAATCTTTTAACTTACTTATCTTATTAACGTCTTACTTACTTCCATTACATAAAACTATTATTACCAATAACACTTAACATCACATAGCCCCAAGCAATCATAAATATCCAAAGGAAACAAGGAGGAAAGGCCATTAAATAAACATAGGCTTCCAACATTATTTGGCTTAGCCAGCCTGATGCCTAGCTTAGCCAACCTCTGCATTCTCTCAAGTTTCACTCTCAAGAAGGTACCTCGCTTAGCCACGAGTGTTGTTGGCTTAGCCAACGCATTGAAGACAACTCTTGAGGTTTTTTAGCTTAGCCACGGTTGATGATAGCTTAGCCAGCGCGTTCAAGACAACTCTGAAGGTTTTCCTAACTTAGCCACGGGTGTAGCTGGCTTAGCCAGCACCTGCACTACTTTATAGTTCCCCGACTTAGCTTAGCGAGAATAGCCTCTCACTTATCCATAAATGTTGCTGGTACAAACCCAAAAACCTTTGAAGCTGCCGCTTAGCTAGAGACCCTTGGTTCGCTTAGCCAGAGTGCGAAATATACAAGTTCGTAAGGGTCGTGAATCTACTAGATCTAGGGCCATCCATGGCTTCCAAACACTCCAAAATACACCAATCAAACTCTAAAAACTTCTATTACATATATTACCAATTAATCTACCTAAAAACATCCTCAAACATGCATAATCATCAAAATCCCAATATCTCTAAGCCTAGGGTTTAAAAGGGGAAAAAGGGGGAAAACAACAAATCAAAGGAATAAGGATGGACAAAGGTCCCAAACTTGTCCAAAATCAAAATCATTGACATACAAATCCTTTATAAGCCCAAAACCAAGTAACTTAGTTTGCAAGGAAGTAAGCAATGCATACCTTCTGGACAATGCATCAGCAACAATATTTTCCTTACCATTCTTGTACTTGATCACATAAGGAAACATCTCAATGAACTCCAACCACTTGGCATGTCTCTTTTGAAGCTTGCCTTGAGTTTTCAAAAACTTCAAACTTTGATGGTCATAATGGATTATGAACTCCCTTGGCCACAAGTAGTGCTGCCAATTTTGCAAAGTTCTCACCAAAGCATACAACTCCTTGTCATAGGTAGGATAATTCAATGCTGCTCTATTAAGTTTCTCACTAAAATATGCAATTGGTTTAGAGTCCTGCATCAACACAGCCCCTATTCCAATACCAGAAGCATCACATTCAATTTCAAAAACTTTATCAAAATTAGGCAAACAAAGCAAAGGTGCATTGGTTAGCTTATCTTTCAACAAGTCAAAAGCTCTTTCATGCACATCATTCCATTTAAACACAACATTCTTTTTAACAAGTTCATTCAAAGGTGCAGCAATAGAACTAAAGTTCTTCACAAACCTTCTATAGAAACTTGCTAAACCATGAAAACTTCTGACCTCATTGGCATTCTTAGGTTTAGGCCATTCTCTAATTGCCTTTACCTTCTCTTCATCCATACTTATTCCTTTGGAGCTTACAACAAATCCCAAAAACACAACAGATTCAAGGCAAAATGAACACTTTTTGAGATTGGCATACGATTTATTTTCTCTCAAAACATTAAGAACATCATGCAAATCAAGATTATGCAAATCATATGCATCATGCAAATCAAGAATTAACACATGTTGCACATCAACTAAAGCATAAGGTCTAGAGATGGTGTGAGTTAAAGGCTTCTTCTTCCAATGGTTGTCTTGTTCCTCATATTTATCCACCTCTTCTCCAAATTGCTTTGCCCATTGATCTTTAATGTACAATTCTTCCTTGGGCATCAAAACAAAAGAATTTGCATGGTTAGATGTACAAAAAGCATTACTAGAAGAATTAAGTCCACTATCAAATTTAGAAGAAAAAATTAAAGTAGTAGAAGAGGACTCTTGTTTGGCTTTAAGAGATAGCCAATCTTTACAATTGTTCAAAGATGGAACTTTCAACCCTTGAGGTACTTGTTTCATGGAAAGATTAAGGACTTCTTTTGGTGCTTTGCCTTCTTCCATAGGAAACTCTTCTTCAAGTCCCTTCAAAAGAGAATCATCACTTATAAACAAAGGGTTAGAACATAAAACTTTGCATTCCTCCTTTGGAAGCACTTCTTCAATTTCCTTCACAAAAGACTCATCACAATTGAACAATGGGTTAGAATAGAAACAAAAGTATTCTTCTTTTTCTTTATCTTTTTCTCTTAATTCTTTCTTTTTCATCTCTTTTTCTTTTATCCCTTCTTCTCTCAACTCCCTTTCTTTTATCTCTTTCTCTCTCAACTCCTTTTCTTTTATCTCTTTTTCTCCCAACTCCTTTTCTCTCAACTCCTTTTCTTTTATCACTTCTTCTCCCAACTCCTTTTCTCTCAACTCCTTCTCTTTTATCTCATTTTCTCTCAACTCATTTTCTTTATCACTTTTTCTCTCAATTCTTTTTCTTTCAACTCTCTTTCTCTCAATTCTTTTTCTTTCAACTCTCTTTCTCTCAATTCTTTTTCTTTTAACTCTCTTTCTCTCAATTCTTTTTCTTTCAACTCTCTTTCTCTTAATTCTTTTTCTTTCAACTCTCTTTCTCTTAATTCTTTTTCTTTCAACTCTCTTTCTCTTAATTCTTTTTCTTTCAACTCTCTTTCTCTTAATTCTTTTTCTTTCAACTCTCTTTCTCTTAATTCTTTTTCTTTTCTCATATTTATTTTGTCTTCAAAGTCTTGCTTTGGATACAAAGGAGTAAGTTTTTGCTCATTGTGAACAAAAGAGGACCTTTGTAATTTTCTATGCAAATCCCTTTGGTAACAACTTGGTACAAACCTCCTTCTCATGACATCCTTCATCTCATCCCATGTACAAATAGGTTTTTCTCCACATCTACGGCTCCTACTCACAAACTGATCCCACCAAATACTAGCATAATCAATGAATTTAGAAATTACTAGTTTAATCTTCTCCTCCTCCAAGTAATCATGAAGATAAAACACATGTTCAATTTTTCTCTCCCACTCTAAATATAATTCAGGATCATTCTTACCTTGGAATGATGGTATTGTCATCTTGATATTTCTCAAATTATTGTCACTTCTTGATTCACCTTTTCTTCTCCTTCCACTTTTTCTCCTATATGAATAATCATCTTCCTCTTCCTCATCACTATTGCACTTAGGAGGAGTCCTAGATCTGGATGTAGATTGTAAATGATCAAATCTTGCATTTAGAGCCTTGAATTGTTCTTGAATAGCATTCATGAACAACTTTAGCTCAGCATCTCCTACTCCTTCTCCTCCACTCATGATTAAAGTGCTGCAAAAATTGAGTTAGAAAAATCCTCACACAAACACTCTCTCACGTGTTTACACTCAAAATATGTTTAGTCACTCGTGTTTTCACTCAATTTGGCTTTTTCCCTCTGATGGCCTTACCACTCTTGCCTTTTACCACTCAACTTCACCTTATGAGCTCTTAAGTAAGAACCTTTAAGGATGATTCTACACAACAAGAAACAGTAGAGAATTGGTGATATGATAACTTTAGGAAGTAAGAACAAGAGACAGTAGAACAGAAACAAGGAATACAAGATATTTTTCTTTTTGAAGAGACAAGATCAAAGAAAGGTGTATAGAACGACAAAACAAAAGACCAGAATTGAAACTTTTTTTTTTTTTTTGAACTTTGCTTTTCTGATTGAGCAATATGTAATTTGAAGCAAAAGATTGATTACTAGCCAAGAATTTTTTTTCTTTTTCTTTTTCGTTTTTTTTTCACCCTTTTTTTTTTCTCAAACTGGAACAAATTTCTTTTTTTCTTTTTTTTTTTGCACGATTTTTTTTATTTATAAAATGATAGAAAAGAAAGCACAAAGAGATATAACAAAGGAAGATGAACAGAGTTAGACAAAGATAACAAAAGAAGATGAACAGACTTAACAAAGAAAACAAAGGAATAGAACAAAACAAGACTGAATAGAACAAACAAAATAGAAATAGAACAAAAACACAAAGGTTGACACAATAGAAGAAATGAGAAAACCAACAAGCATAGACAAATTTTTTTTTTTTTTTTTTTAGGATTGAAGAAGACAAACAAAGAAAGGATAGATAACACCTGAATTCAAGAGCCGAAGCTCTGATGCCAAATGATACGAATCTACTAAACGGATCGTCTTGAAAACAGGTAAAGGATAGAATGAGGAACTTGACCCTAACCGCGACCTGCCGGTAGAACCAAAGTTATCAAGAAAGCGTGACCCTAACCGCGACCTGCCGGTAGAACCAACACTATAAAGTTCTTAACCCAAGAACAAAGGGGAAGCTCTCACGATGGAGAAACACTCAATTTGATTAATCTGAAAATTCTGCCTTGGAAGCTTACAAGAGGTTCCTATTTATAGGCTATGCTAGGCAGCCCTTAAAAGAAGTAAAATTCCACTAACAATCCCACTAGGCATTAATTACCCATTAACATTTATTTCCCACTACCAATCACAATGGTTCATGAATTATCACAATGGTTCATGAATCATCACAATAGTTCACCAACCATCACAATGGTTCACCAACCATCATAATGGTTCATTAACCATCACAATGGTTCACTAACCATCACAATGGTTCATGAGGTCCCACCAACCATCACAATGGTTCATGAAGTCCCACCAACCATCACAATGGTTCATTAAGTCCCACTAAACTTTCCACTAAGCATTTATTCCCCACTAAGCTTTTACATTCCACTGAGCATTAATTTCCCACTATCTTCTTATCTTGTGAATTTGGGCTTTTCATGCTGTCTTCATTTTGGGCTCAAATCTTGATCAACTTGTAGAAAAGTGACCCACTTTGGAGTAGCCTCTAATCCACTTTGAGCTGAACTTTTCTTAATCTCCATTATTAGGCCTTGCAATGCTTGCTTCATCCTCTTTGTCTTGGACCTAGTCATGGGACCTCCAATGTCACACAAAGTGTCTTTAGGTTGGCTTTTTGGATCTCTATCAGTGTGGGAAAACTGTTGGTGGTGATTTGAGAGCTTGTGAGAAGCTCTGTGTAGTGGTGAACTCTCTGTGCTTGCTGTGCAACCAGTGGTGGCTGTTTGTAGTGTTGTTAGTGAAAATCTCACTAGAAGGTGAGGACTGGATGTAGCCCTGGGTTTGGGGTGAACCAATATAAAAACCTACTGTGTGATCTTCCTCTTACTCTTTCCTTTCACTATTTTGAGTATCTAAACTTTACAATTTGTTTTTCCATAAACAAACAATTATAAAATAGTATTTCAAACATAAACACTATTTTCATCAAAGGTCTTTAATTGAAACAAAGGTTTGAAGATTTGTTTTGAGGAAGCAATTATTTCTTAGAAACTGTTAAGATTTCATTATGTGCTCAGAACAAATATTTATTCTGAACTTAATTTAGAACAACCAGAACTTGCAAAGAGGAATCAAATTTTTTGAAAACACATTTCAACCCCCCTTCTTGTGTTATTTTATTCACTTCAACAAAGACTAAGTGAGTCTCTAAAACCAATCGCTCAAGCGAGATTAGGTCTCACTTCAGCGGATGAGGGACATAAAGATTTGAGTGTCTCTGGAGTTGATTCGCTCAAGCGAGCAGGTGACCTACTTAAGCAAGACAGTGGGAATAGTTAAAACAAGGTTAATGTTGTGTTTGGTTGAAAGGATGGAAATATGAGAAAAATATTTGAATTGAAGTAGAGTGTAGGAGGTGTGGGTCCCATGTGGGACCCACACAATTTCTTCTCCATTTCTCTCCTCCTCCACTATACCATACAAATCATAAGGGTATAAAAGTAATTCACAATTTCAAAAAAGTTAGGGAGTTAGAAAAAATGCGGTGGAAACAGCAAAGCCCTCCCCTTCTCTCTTTTTTCCCAAGCGACTTCAAATTCTCTTTCCTCTGTTCCTTTCAAATTACAATTCGTCGCTTGTCCATTTGCTCGGTTAAACCACATGAACCGTGACAGAGCTCAGTGTTCTGTGTTTCTGATTCTCTTATCTAAACAATGAGCAAACAACAACGGAGTTTCATGGTGACTGTGTGGGCTCAGTGTTGTCCCCCCTACATGGTACGGATGTGTGGTTGTGTGCGTCTAACATGTCAGGGTGCAATATCCTTTTGATCCTATCGCTGCGTCTCAACGATTTTGCTCCGTACGTGGTAGTACTATGCCTATTTCTCGGGGTGTAGGAGTCGGTCGGCTTTGGTTATGTTCTTCCCTCAGTCTATGAATATCCACCGTCTGATGACAACTATGAGTTTGTCTTCATTAAGTCGGTCTCTTATGCAAGTCTCGGTCAGGGCTGAGTTGGTCTCTCTTGGGAGAGCTGGCCAGGACAGTCCACAGCCCTTTAAGCATTGAGCCTTGTGGCGTAAATGCTTTAACGTGAGTTGGTCTCCTTACAGCATGAGAGAGCAGGCTGTTCCTCTTCTGAAGGACTTCATAGTTGGGAAGATTGAAAGGATTAATTCTTGGAACACCTTTCTTCCATAAGTCGACGTAGTTAATGGAATCAAGCAGGAAGGCTTGATCCTCATCTGTGCATATACCCTTCTTCCTCCATTCCCTGTTGCAGCGTTCCCAGTCATTCACCCTTGGACGCTTCCACCCTGGATAGTATCTTACATTAAAGTCAGGGTTTGATAGAGGTTGTACTGGAGGTACTGAAATGTTTGGGCTACGTCTGAGGATCCAGTCGTAGCCTCTGGGCTTTGGTGCTAAGTCTAGAGCTAGACTTCCAAAGATGTATCTAAGAGGAAGAGTGGCCATGGCAGCATACCTTCTTCGTCTGAAAAGTTCGTCTTGAGTCAGAGTCAGAGTTTCTTAATCAGTCTGAGTCTGACGTTCATTGATGGATACAGACGATGAGCCACCATAAATGGCCATCTACTTGATAGCACAATGCTTTGCAAATTGTGCCAGGTGCTCATCTACCTTCCTTTCATCCTCTTCAGTGATTGTTTTGTAGATAGCACGAGGACCTGAGTCATCAGCTTCAACTAGGTCTTCTCTAATGACTAGACCTTGGGCGCTTGCCTCCAAAGCAGACTGAAGAAGAGCTTCATTTAGTTCTTCTATTTCAGCTTCATCTGCATCTTCATCCATTGTGAGCGTCTGAAACTCCATTTGCTTAACAACAACCTCTGCAGACGCTATTTCAACTGCTTAAATCAGGGCAGATTCAATTCTCGTCAGATCTTCTATGGCTGCCTGCCTCTGTTCTTCTTTAGACAAAGTCTTGATAGACTCAAGAACAGCTTCTTCTATGTCTTCTTCCTCTGCAGCGTCATCTGTTGGAGCCAAAGCTTCTTCAGCAGCCTTCCTCTTCAACTTCAGTTGATAGAGTCTTGACAGACTCTACCATAGTTTGTTCCAGCTCAAACTGCTCCTTCTTCTCGAGGCTCTTGTCTATCTTGGCCTTCTTGGCAGCCTGCTTCCTTGATAGCTCCTGAGCTTTCCTGATAGCTACTGCTTCCTTCTTGTCAGCAAGTGGAAGAAAAGATGAAGCTTTAGGCTTGGGTGCAGGCTTGGGTTTGGAAGAGGTTTGAGGTTTGGGGGGAGGTGCATCAAGAATCTGAACATCAGATTCTTGGGTTTGAGGTGGTGAAAGTTGAGGTGTGGTTGGAGTCCAGGTTAGGATTCTGGTGAGGTGGTGAGTTTGGCTTTGGTGACGATGCGGATTTTGGTTTTATTGTAAAAATCTTATATCTTATATTTATATGGTGTTACATTGTAAAACTAAAAAAAATAATAAGAAAAATAAATAGAATAAAATATAAAAAATGAAATCTAAAAATTTGAATTTGAAATATGAATATTTCAAATTAAATACTAAAAATCTATTTATTTATACATTGTCTATTAATTAATATAAAAATATAGAATATATATATCTGTATATCTATCTATATAGATAGATATAATTTATTATTAATTAGAACTTTCTGTTTTCTTAAAAAATAAAGTAAATTAAAATATTTGATAGAATCGTAATTTCAATTCGATTATATAGATACATAGAAAAAAAAGAATATATAATAATAGAAGTAGGAATTATTAATAGAAATTAATAGTAATATAAAATATTTTATATAGAAGAGAATATCTATTATAATAGATTATATTTATATAGATATTATAACATCCCGAAAATTACAACCCAATAAGTATGAATGTGAGAGATTTAATTAGAAAATTTTCTTGTTGAGGAGAATTGTAACACTGTGATTTTTCGTAACGTATATTAAGTACTTGATAAATACAGAAAAAGGAAATTAAATTTAAATTCATAGTGTTATTTTGAGATTTTTGGGATTTTTACGTGAGTTTCGTAAGTTGTAGAAAAAAAAAAGAAGGGGGTGTTCTTAGAGGAATGAAGGTGCAAAAAGTAAAAATCTAATTTAAAACCCCCAAATTCGCGTGAAGCTTCCTGTATCTGAATTTTTGCATTTCTTCCTCCGTTTTCTCTCCAACTTAGCTCTAACTTCTCTCTAAGTTTTGAGCATCAAATTTTCATCTTTCACCGTTCATTTTCGGATATGTTAAAGAAGAGTTCAAGAGCTTCAAAATCCACCGATTGGATTTCGATTTCGTGAGGTATGGAGGGGTTTCTTTTTTCCCTAAGCAATTTCCTTGTTTTCTTGTTAAATATGGATTGTGGCTGTTGTTGATGGTCTGTAAATACCATGGTTATTTTGAAAAACCCGAAATAAGTTAGTTGTGATTTGTGTCCTGTGACTATCTGGATTTTTTGTCTCCATTTTCGTGCATGTTTTTGAGGATGTAAATATATTTTCCTATGTTTTGATGCCTCTGGATATCGTGGTATTTTTTTTCAGATTTTTTTGAGCACTGTAACTATTTTTACCGAAATTATTTTCGAAAACTGTTGATTCTGAGAATGGGACTGTTTTGATTTTTACAAGAATTTTGGGACGTGATTTTGGAAAACTGGAACCATGAGTTCATTTTATGTATCATGAGGGTCATCTCTAAAATTTTTTAAGGTCAGAAAAGCCTGGAAAGTATTTTTAGTGATTTAATGTTGGAAAAACAGAATAGCTGGACAGTAGAGAAATTAAATGTAGAAAATTACTTTTTGTGAGAATTTGGTATTGATAAAATTTAGTAATACTGTTTTGACCATGTGGAATATCCATGGATTTTCTCAGAATTTTGTAAGTACATTTTGTAATTATTTACATTTTCTTATTGAAAAATCTGTTCTGGAGTAATAATGATTTGGAAATTCAAAAAGGGTATTTTTGGTGGATTTTTGGTACTGAGGAAATTATATGTGATGGTCCACATGTTGGAGATATTCTCTGTAAAATTTCACATAAAACGAATTTGATATGCTATTTTCTAAAAATATGGAATTGTGTTTTACAGAGTATGTCCAGCCACTGTTTTTATTTCAAAAATAATATTTGTGTGTTGAATTTTCGTGAGATAAATTTATATGATGAAATATGAATGATGTATAGTTTCTCTGTAAAATCTCATGAAATTTCAAATTGATATGACGCATCAAATAATTTTTGGTGTGTGTGTACAGCTCTATGTGTCCACATGAAATTTAATTGTATTAATTGTGTATTTGGTTTTAATGCCTTTAATTGTACTTGTTAAGGAATAATTTCACCTAAAAAGGGAAGTTTCCATAGAAATATGAATGCAATGATTTGTGATGGATTGAGTTTGAGTTATTGGATTATTGGTTATTAATGATTGTTCTATTATTAACTGTGAATTGGAGACCGGGAGAAATGTGATCCTCGGGCAAAGAGTGCTGGAATTTGTTGTGCATGTGAATTGCTTGTATCAGTGAGATCTCATATTCAGAGAGAAATATTTGGGAGAAAAATCCTAAAATTTCAAGAAGATAAAGGAGAAAGGGAGAAAAGGGATTCAAAGGTTTCTCCATCAAACTAAGGATTCTAGGTAAGGATCATGGCATTTAATTTCATTTTAGACCATTTGAAATGTAGAAAAACATGTTGTTAAGTTTAGAAGATTTGATCAAGAACGAAATTTTACAGAGAATATCTCCAAAAATGTAGAAAAACAATTATTTCAAGATTTGATCAAGAACCATGAAAAGATGAAATTGATTTTGAGTTTTTATATAATTGATATTAGAAGCTTGAAATAATTGTTTGGAACCATGTTTGATTGATTGGATGATGTGTTGTGATGGATTGAAATTGATTGGTTGGTTTGTTGTTGGATTGAAATTGCTTGATTTGGCTTGATTGTGTTGTGAATGATGTTGGAAATTGTTGAATGTTTATATTTTTGTAGGTGATTGTTTAAAATTACTTATTTAATTGTGATTATTAACATATTGCATATGCATGAGTCTTTTTGGGGGATTTATAAAGATTCAAGTGAAAAATAATTGATGTTGGCTAACCGGGATTGCGTTAGCCATGAGAATGAAAAAGAAAGAAAAGAAAAGAAAAGAAAAGAAAACAAAAAAAAGAAAGAATAAATGTTGACTAACCGGGATTGCGGTAGTCATGAGAAATGAGTTGATATATGAGAAATGAAATTGTTGATTAACCGGGATTGCGGTAGTCATGAGAAATGAGTTGATATATGAGAAATTATTTTGTTGACTAACCGGGACTGCGGTAGTCATGTGAAATGAATATGATTTGAGAATTGAATCTTTGGGGTGAGTAGAATTTGTTAAACAGAACCGTATAATTTGTGATTATATAGTCTGTGGGGAGAAGGATATTGGCAATTCCATATGTGGCTGTAATCTGGACAGAGATGCGGTCGTGGTGGCCTTCCGGGTATCCTGATCTCCTAATTCTGTTTAGTTTATTCGCGTTTAGTAGGGGCTGATAGCTGAATTGCAGTGCGTAATGGTAGGCTAGTTACTTACTAAACACTCAAAGAGGAAGTCTCCATGGAGCAGGGTCAAAAATGATTTTGAGTCAAAACTACATTTGCATAAATCATACTGCATTTGCTTATGTATGTGATTGATTAATTATTATATGAATGTACATGGTTGATATGGATTCTAATTGTATGAGAAATTAAATGCCTGATCCGGTAATGCTGTCCCCAGATTCTAGGGGAGTGTGAATTGCAGGTATTTTGAAGATTAATTAGAAGTTAAAGATGCAGATATTTTCCAGAGCTATAGGAATGGGTGTTTTTGGCTTTAGATACTTTTGTATTAATTAGAAATAAATTGGTAGTAGTATTTTCTGTAAATTTTAATAAACTAAATTATAATGACAAACTTTAAATTTTAATGGAATGTATTTATTTTAATGGTAAATTCTTTTTATGGATTTTAGATGGAAATTAATTAATTAGAAGGGGGGTTACAGATATAATCTATTATATACATACATTTATTTTGAATTACCCCTAATAGAGTATCGGGCCAATCTCTGTACAAATAAAATAACATATCAAGTACACTAAAAACGCGGATATAGTCAAATGGTAAAATTTCTCTTTGCCAAGGAGAAGACGCGGGTTCGATTCCCGCTATCCGCCCCTACTTGGTTATTTAGTTATGTATTTAATAGTCATAGTAAGAAAAATGCTATAGAATTGACTGTGTATAATGCCCTTTTTTATTTATGGAACCCCTGTTTTTATCAAATTCAAAATGTTGCGGAGACGGGATTTGAACCCGTGACCTCAAGGTTGTGAGCCTTGCGAGCTACCAAGTTGCTCTACTCTGCGATAAAGAGAAGAATTGATAACTAAAGAACAAAAACAAAGATTGAATGCGTCCCTTTACCATATCTGTACAAATAGAATAAACCATTTATACATAACGGTAAAGGGACCCTCCTATGATCGTTGATAAAAAAAATGAATAAAAAAATGAAAAGAATTTGGACTCCTTACTTATCTTACCAACTGGATCTTGTTGCACTGGGCAATAAACATGCATGAACCATTTCACAAAGTATGTGTCCGGATAATCCAAAGTCTCGATAATTAGCTCGCTGATACGAATCTACTTAACGGATCGTCTTGAAAATAGATAAAGGATAGAAAGAGGAACTTGACCCTAACCGCAACCTGCCGGTAGAACCAAAGTTATCAAAGAAAGTGTGACCCTAACCGTGACCTGCCGGTAGAACCAACACTATAAAGTTCTTAACCCAAGAACAAAGGGGAAGCTCTCACAATGGAGAAACACTCAGTTTGATTGATTTGCAAATTCTGCCCTGGAAGCTTACAAGAGCTTCCTATTTATAGGTTGCACTAAGCAACCCTTGAAGTACATGTAGTAAGTTCCCACTAGGAATTAATTGCCCACTTACCCACTAAACTTTCCACTAAGCATTTATTCCCCACTAAGCACTTATTCCCCACTAAGCTTTTACATTCCACTAAGCATTAATTTCCCAGTATCTTCTTGTCTTATGAATTTGGGCTTTTCATGTTGTCTTCATTTTGGGCTCAAATCTTGATCAACTTGTAGAAAAGTGACCCACTTTGGAGTAGCCTCTAATCCACTTTGACCTGAACTTTTCTTGATCTCCATTATT
Source organism: Pueraria montana var. lobata (assembly GCA_026413185.1). Taxonomy (NCBI): domain Eukaryota; kingdom Viridiplantae; phylum Streptophyta; class Magnoliopsida; order Fabales; family Fabaceae; genus Pueraria; species Pueraria montana. Next base: position 25,227,786 of record CM048653.1, on the reverse strand, counting down.
AGGCCTTGCAATGCTTGCTTCATCCTCTTTGTCTTGGACCTAGTCATGGGACCTCCAATGTCACACAAAGTGTCTTTAGGTTGGCTTGTTGGATCTCTATCACTTGCGGTCATCCGGTCGAAAAACAACATCGAAGAAGACATATAGGTGCACTATTATGCGGTAGTGATTCTAATTTTCCATGAATTTCCCATTTATCACTTAACGACGGAACTTTGCTTATTTCTTTTTTTGAGGATCGGCGAATCAAATGATATTTTTGTTCCAATTTTTGTCTCTTCTCCCTCTGAATCACACTTTTCCTTGCCATAGTGGTTCATTTCCTATTCGTATCAATGATAGAAGTCAGATCCTAGATGAATAAATGGCTTCCCTTCCCCATAGAAGGAAATGATATGCCAGATATAATAATAAAGAATTAAATTAACCGAATTTACCCGATGTAGAGGCAATTAAGAAGGCTGCATAAATAAATATATAACCTACGGAAAAGTGGGCTAGTCCAACCAATCTTGCTTGCACAATGGAAAGAGCCACTGGTTTATCTCTCCATCGAATCAAATTAGCCAAAGGTGTGCGTTCATGAGCCTATGCTAAAGTTTCAATCAATTCCTGCCAATATCCGCGCCAGGAAATTAAGAGCATAAATCCAGTAGCCCAAACAAGAACATCCATGCCCAGACTGATAAACTATTCATACCAAAAGGGTTATATCCGTTGATAAGTTGTGAAGAGTTCAACCATAGATAATCTCTTAACCATCCCATCAAATAGGTAGAAGATTCATTAAACTATGAAACATTACCCTGCCATAGTGTAATGTGTTTCCAATGCCAATAAAGAGTAACCCACAATGGTATTTAACATCCAGAAACTGCCAAATAAAATGTGACCCAAGCCGAAATATCGCAAGTACCGCCTCATCCCGGGCCATCGCAAGGAAAACTATAACCAAAATTTTTTTTGTCTGGCATTAACTTAGAACCACGCGCATCCAAAGCACCCTTTACTAAGATCAATGTAGTTGTATGTAAACCAAGAGCAATAGCATGATGAACCAAGAAGTCTCCAGGCCCTATTGTTAAGAATAGAGAATTACTATTCTCATTAACAGCATTTAACCAACCAGGCAACCATATGCTTCGTCCTGCATTGAACGCCAGACTGTTCGTTGAAGATAAGAGTATATCGAACCCATAGGAAGTTTTACCATGAGCAGATTGTATCCATTGGGCAAATATAGGTTCAATCAAGATTTGTTTCTTCTGAGTACCAAAAGCAAGCATGACATCATTATGGACATAAAGTTCCAGAGTATGGAACCCTAGAAAGAGGCTAGCCCAACTTAAGTGGGATATGATAGCTTCTTTATGGTCTAACATTCTTGCTAAGACATTATCTTCATTCTGTTCTGGATTATAATTTCTAATAAAAAATATAGCTCTATGACCAAAAGCCCCTGTCATAATGAAGCCCACTATATATTGATGATGAGTATATAACACAGCTTGAGTAGTAAAGTCTTACACTATAAACGCATAAGCGGGTAAAGAGTACATGTGTTGAGCTACCAAGGAAGTAATAACCCCTAAAGAGGCTAAATTTTAAAAATCTTCAGGCATTCTCCAAAGCCATTGGGTTTAGTAAGTAGCAATGTAATATCTTCTGCTGGAAAGTTCAAGAGGAGGAACCTGGAAGCCATTCCTGCTACTTCTAAGACAAGATTTTCCATGGCTACAAGCGGTGATTCTCCCTCCCTACAGCAGAAGCATGGCAAGTACCCTCACTGGAATGATGTCGATGATTCCTTAAGCAATGATTTTGCATATCCAGAAGAATGGAGATTCCAGTACGCAGGTTGAAATACAAAGGTGGATTCTTCAAGTGAAAGTTCACTTTTCAGCTCTTCAGATGCAAGTTCTTGCAGTACTGCAAGTATCAAGGACTCAGCCAGTTCTGCTGATTTCTCAGATTACATATTTGGTGAGGTGGGACCCAATTGGTATAGCCACTATGGGCTTTCATCTAACATGGTGGCATCTTCCTCCTATGATAACTTGGATACAGATTTCTTAGTGGATAGTGGTGCTAGTAGAAGGCTCCGGCAGGGCTCAGAAGATAAAGCAGTTTTGTATACTAACAAAAACAAAAATCACAGTGGCAGTAGGGGAATTGACCTTAAAAGATATATCACTGCTAACCATTATGATAAAAATTCTGTTGTACATGTGAGAAGAACAAGTGGAGAGGCATCAGCTCAAACGTTTTATTGAGTTTGAGTTGAGATATAAGCAAATCATATTTGATATTTTTGGTGTAGTGAAGAAAATCAGTATTTCGCTAATCCAAATAGAATGAGGATTCCTGTTCAATGTTCATTCTGTACTCGAATGATTTTATTTATTCATTAGTATATAGAACAACTATAAACAAAATGAGAAAACTAATAAAGAAAAATAAATTGAGTGATAATTCACCAGTTATAATCAAGTTTGTGCAGTTAATAATCACTTTATAAGAATTTACCGTTGAGATTTGATTCAATTTTACTAAGTGTAGTTTTAGAAGTAACTTTTGGTACTACGGAGTTGTCTGTTGGCATGTAACTTGTGATTTTTTTATCCAAATTTCACAGATGATTTCTTTCCCTATTCATGATTTTTTTTATCCACATCAACTCATGACAGCCGATGATTATTAACATGAGGCTGCTTACGGCTTACCAACTAGTCTCATGGACAAACTATGAAAGTGATTGCATGTTAATCTGTCACATTGGATATACTATAGTGCGTGTATAGTTTCACATTGGATTTTTAAAATTATGTTAAAATACCAGCTAATGTGATTTTAGCTAAATTAGTCTTGAAGTAATTACTAGTGTTTGGAAATGTGTCCTGCATTCAATAAATCACGTCCATTTAGAGAATACGTAAAAGTAACAACTGGAAGCCTTCCATACCATAATCAAACACATTACATGTTAACTCGTCACGTTATTGTATACTTTATATGAAGAGTCAAACATACAAACTATAAAGTAAAAGCTAAATTTTGCTTGCAAAAGGAGATACAGTAATAATCCTAAAATGTGAGAAAGCCATGGGTTCTACAAAGCTCCTAAAGTCATTATTATTCTATAATCCTCAAAGCTAGAAAATATTATTATTAGCCTTACTGGTTATAGCTCCTAACTGAGTCAACCTTCCTCCACCGTTAGAAGTCAGAATCAAGAACACAAACAGTTACTGAGTAAAACGCCGCATCTTAAAGGTTGGTTTGTGCATGGCAATCTTCAAAGTGCTCTCGAGCATTCCCATACCATCATTTCCAAGACCTTGCACCCACAACACACTTCTGGTTCTCCCACCCACACTCACTATCTCAGCCTTTACCACTTTGGTTTTCACTGACCCTAATGCCCTTGATATTGATGACATCAATCCTGGACTGTCCTCACAACTCATTGTGGCCTTCACTAGGCCCTCCTCGTTGTTACATCTTTCCAAATTCAACTTGTCTGCCCCCATTAAGAAACTTAACAACATCCTTTGATGGGTTTTTAGAACTATGTTCTTCCAGTTTTGACACCTTTTTCTTCAGCTCCTTCACTTGCTTGATAGTCTCTGCCAATACTGATGCCTTGTCCTTCTGTTAGTTGATAACAAAATCTAAAGTCAGCATGCTTGTCAAGAAAAATCAAAATGAGGACACAATTGTAGTCTGGCAACTTATAAATAGACCCAAAAAAATAAAGGGTAAGATATGTTGTTGGTGAATCAAAATATTTCGAAATGTTAATTTTAGTTCCTTTAAAATTTAATGTTTTTAGACCTTATATTTTAATGGAAACACATGTTTTTAGTCCCTGACAAAGGACTTAAAAATCACATGACTTTCGGTAAATGTAAGGTTTGAGAACATATTAAATTTTTACAGGGACTGAAACCAACAATTTGAATTTTTGAGAGATCAAAAACATATTTTATCCAAAATAAATGTAGGAATTTTCACTTTCACATGGTTTGTTTCATTTTTAGGAATGAACCATCTAAGGCATAATAAACTGTTTGATATGGCACTTACTTTGATTAAGTTGGGGAGGATATTTCGGAGGGTTTCATATTGACCATTGATTCTCATTCTACGTCTCTTCTCTGCTTCACTATGTTTCTTAGCGCCCAATAATTTGATCTCTGCCTTTGATCTTGGCTTCAAGAAACTGGTTTTGTATGTCCTAGAGATGAATGGCTGATGAAAGCTACCTCTTATCATTTGAGCTTCTGAGTTATAGTAATTGCGAACATGTTGCATGCCCTGTACTGATTTAATTTTAGTAAAACACAAGAAAGAAAACAGGTTTTTACTATGAAAAATTGAACTTGTAATAACCTTATTACCTGACAAAGGAAAACCATGGAGTTGAACTCATTTGCCTCCTATGGAAAATTTGTATGCTAAAAGAGGCAAGTAAAATGCAACCAACACGAAGCAAGGAAGATTGCTACATGTTTTGCCTTTGGTCACAACTTTCTTATAAGAAGAGAATGAATCTTCTTTAACGAATATAACTATAAATGAAGGGTGTAATTGCAAGTCTAACATATTTTTGCAATTTAATAAGACTAGGAAAACATTTCCTTCTAATAATGGCAAATTAGAAGATAATAACAACATTATCAGAATTTAAAAGACGCATGTTGTAGAATTTAATTTTAAGATCCTTATTATAAAATCCTTGATTTAATTTTAATTTCTTTGATTTGCTCCCACTAGAGAATCTGCATATCTTTTTTGAGTAAAATAATTTTGACCACTTACGTGAATTTTTTGTTCCTCACATGGTTGCAGAGCATGATGGGCCCATGAGGCCTGGCTATGGCAGTGGTCCCACACATAAACCAGGTTATGCTTTTAATTAGTACATTAATTTGTTACTTAGGGCCATACAGGGTGGCGTCTCCTGTGTTAAAAAATTCGAAGTGCATGAGGCGCCTTCTGTTATTCCGACGTGACAAAAACAATCCATGCCATGTAAATTGTTTTCAAAGAACACATTTTTTGTATTTACTTTTTTTTTATTTTCGTTAAAAAGTCAAGTTACTACCCCACTCAGCACTCCATCCTCCAACCTTTTCAAAGTTTCATTTATCCATTCAAGAGCATTGATAAAGCCATAATCTCCCAACAAGTTCTTTGTCTCATCCATAACCTTATGACCAATAATGCAATTTCCAAAATATGAGGATGGAATTGGAAGCTCCAAACGAGACCTACAGTCCACACTAAACAAAAAGGCCACTCCATTGGCCTCTGGTTGTTCTGCTTTGACCAAACACTGTAACACATAAGCACATATAACCGAATATGTTGGACACGTGAGCATTCTCTTTGAGCTAATTAGATTTTGCATGTTGCTTAAACTTTTGGATGTTTGAAGAGGTTAATTCAAACGAACCTCTAATATTTGCTTCGTTTGACATTGCATTTGCACCTCCAAGATCCCACACCTTCATGCATGCTCCTATAATCTGGTCCACCAATGATCAACAAAGTGTTCACATTCTGTACACCAATTCCCGTGGAGTCTTTTATCATTGACCTGTCATAGGTTATTGGAGCAGGCATATGCCCATGCTTTGAGAAGAAACAAAGTTGTTTACCAGAGAAGCCGTCTAATTATTATATCTATCATTTCTCATTTTGTATTTCTTTCTCTCTCTAGAACATAGGTATAGGTGCCCACAAAATTATGACAATTGTGTCTACACGTACATTAATACAATTTGTGGAGTATATATAGCGTAGTAGCTGATCTAATCGTCTTTTTGCTAACTTCTACAACCTTCATCATTCATGTACCGAATAATAAATAGCGGATAGGATAGATAATTAGAGATCACGATTCACGACACCCCCTACAACAATAGCTTTTGTTCTAATTTTGATTTACACGATGGCCATGCTTGGCAATGCAACAGCAGCAATCATTACAGCACTTCTCTGCATCCTACTATACTTGTTCCATTGCAGACGAAGTTACAGATATACATGATTATGTATAGATAATCTCATTATAGACACCTTCTCTTCAATGACTACCCAATCTTTGGCATGCTACCACCTGCGCTCTGCCATTTGTGGCATGCCCATGATTGTTCAGTTGAGCTATTGAAACCACATGGGGGCACGGCTGAGTTCACTGGACCTTGGTTTACCAACATGAACTATTTGGTCACCAGTGACCCCCTCAACGTGCACTATGTGTTGAGCAAGAATTTCCATAACTAAGGAAATGGACAAGGACAAGCGCATGCATGATGATGGATTTCTAAGGGATGTTGTGTTTAATCTTTTTGTGGCTGGAAGATATACCATAACTCCAGCTCTCACGTGGTTTCTTTTGGCTTGTTGCTACAAACCCCATAGTGGAAGCCAAGATTCTTGAGGAGATCAAAGAAAATTTTGGAACCAATGGTGTTTTAAGTGTAGAGGAGGTGAAAAAGCTAGTTTATCTGCATGGTGCTATATGTGAAGCATTGAGGCTCTTTCCTCCTCTACCTTTTGAGTGCAAGAAAGCAATTAAAGCTTACATGCTTCCTAGTGGTCATCGTGTTATTTGTAGGGGAGTTCGTGTAATTTACTCTTTTTTTTTTATTGGCAAATATTAGTTGTTAATATGTGTTAGTGGGAGCGATTCGAATCCATAACCTCTCTCTCTCCTTCTCCCTTCAACCACCAAGTCAATCTTGTAACTCCTTAGTGGTTAATCCAAGTATGAAGATAATATTTTCATTTTATGCAATGGAAAGATTTGAAGAAATATGGGGAGAAGATTGCTTGGAGTTCAAGCCAGAGAGATGGATCTCAGAGAAAGGAGGTACATTGTTTACGTACCATCTTACAAATTCATTGCTTTTAATGTAGGACCTAGGACTTGCTTGGGGAAAGACTTATCCTTCATTCAAATGAAGATGGTAGCAATTGCTATTTTGCGCAATTACGTGTCCAGGTGGTGGAAGGTTATGTTGCTACCCCAAGCCTTTCAATTGTTCTTCCCATAAAGGATGGTTTGAAGGTTAAGATAACAAAAAGAGGAATTTAATTTGACAAGAGAATTAATTCGGATCAATCTCAAAGTGTAAAATCATGTACAAGCTAAACTGTCATGTATTTGTATTAGAGATCCTAATTAATTATGTATGTATAATTAGATGCATCATGCATGCATTTGGCTTGAGAAAATAAATAGGATAAAATAATCCTTTATTGTTTCATTAAATATTCTAAATTTATAACGGTTGTGTGTCTACTTCCTCATGGACAGGAAATGAATAATCCATGTATCCAAATGAAAAAGAGAAAATAAACATACACAATATGTTCCGATACGTGGGACGAATACTTGGTGCGCGATCTTACGAAGAATCTGTACATGAAGATATACATAGTCATTATGGTATTTAAATTTATAGCAAGTTCTATTATATAAATTAATATTTCTGTCAATAATTTTTTTATCTAGTTAAAAATTATAAATTACACAAAGTCAAATAAAAATATCATAAAAAAATATCTTCAAATATTAAATATGACAAAATCTTTAAAAAAAATCACGCAAGTCAGTACTAGTCGTCATTTTTTAGAGATATTAAATTCTACACTTATACAATTTCACGTATTGATTCTTTTTTGAAAAATCATTACTTTTAAAAAGTTCAATCATTTTTAAGGTTAGAAATATTTTTTAGGCTTAATTGTAATTTTTATCCCCAACTTTTTACTTTTTGACGAATTTTACCTCCAACAAATTAATTTGACACATTTTACCCTCAATTTTTTTTAAAACTTGCTTATTTTACCTTTCATTGTTTTGCTGACATGACATGCTAAAATAATTGTACTTTTTACCCCAAATTTTTTCACTTTAATTTTACCCCAAACTTTTTCACTTTTTAGTGAATTTTACCCTCAATTTTTTACTTTTTGGCAAATTTTATCCTCACTTTTTATGCTTATGTCAGCGTGCCATGTCAGCACAACATAGAAGGTAAAATTTGCAAGTTTTTTAAAAAGTTGAGGGTAAAATGCACCAAATTAATTTACTAGAGTAAAATTATCCAAAAAGTAAAAAAATTGGGGGTAAAAAATGCAATTAAACCTATTTTTTATCATTGTCTTTTCTTCTTTTGATAAAACAACCACTTTAACCTTTTTCTAAATGTCTAGATCAAATAGATTTTAAACATCACTCTTTTGGGATAACAACAACTTTAACCTTTTCTAAAGATCTGAAAATTTAAGATGCATGGCATTAAACACATTTATAAAAATTTCTTATATACTCAAGAAAATTCTACTGTAACCAAACACAGGAAACATTATTTCCAAGAAACATACTATGACTAACCAAAAATATTTTAACCATTCACAGGAACCATGATTCCTAGGAATTGACTTTCCCAAGAATCATGATTCCCAGGTATGAAAAAACTTTTCCCAGTAAATGTAAAACAAAGGACTATTCAAGACAAATTGATCAAACAAGAAAAAGATAACATGAAAGGCAACAAATAACAAGAATAAAAAAGCTTTAGATTTTATTTCTTTTTCCCCTCTTAACATTATTATTGGCTAGGATTGTTCGCAGATTGAATTGGATTAGTTTTGAACAAAAAATTAAATTATCTGATTAATCACTTCAATTTTTTTAATTCATCAACCAATCATTTTGGTTCAAAATTTTAATTAAATCCAATCCAATTTAAAGCGGTTTAGATTAAATCGATTTTTGGTTTTAATCCTACTTTTATTTTATTGAGAAAATATTAAATAAATTGTAAGATACTATCTCCGATCCTTATTATAAAGTCCAGTTAACTAAT